>OW388291.1:38406872-38771872 GCA_936450465.1 Gibbula magus
TTTCACTTTAATTAACTTTATTTAAAATAATCGATGGACCTGAAAACATTCTCGAAAAGGTAAAAGCATAGTCATTACATTTATCTACAAAGTATATTTCAGAATTAAAGGTACTTTCCAAATAGAAACATGTGTCTCAATATGATTAATGAACTCACATTTATTTATAACGAATTATTGTTGTTTTGGAATCAATTGATCAGCGATTGGGACCAGCTGTTAGAGAGAACACGTTAACGTGATGTCGGTGCTCATATTCAATGATTCTTTTCTTACATCAGTTACACGAGAACGTGATGGGTCCTAACGGCATGATAAGACATGTTTATTTAATTTTCAATTTAGATGTTGATGATTGACAAGTGAAATGAACAAATGATGGGAACTGCATGTCAGGCAGGACATGTCTTTGTTATTGATATTCAATTATTCATTCGAGTATTTTTGTTTATGATTGGATAATATTTACATTAATATTTTGCAAAATACATGTTGAACACATTGACCGATGCAGCGTGTATATGACGGATACTTCATGAAAGGCTGGACATATTTATATGATGTAGTTGATTATCTTCAATGAGTCATTTCTCTGAATGATTGTCTCATTTCATGTTACATTTTAGTAAAATACCATTTGAACGCTTTGACAATTGATACGGCTAAGTGACCGGTGTCGCGGGAAAGGCAGACCATGTTTCCTTACGCTGCTGTTTTTAAAGTTTTCATGCTAATCTAGATCTGTTCTTAATCACTTCAAATTCATTGCGATCTGGTCATGAATCACGAATACAAAAAATTGTACCTCTTGTCTTTACGTTATTAAAGTGGAAACACAAAGAACACTACATTCGTTCATGCATTCTGTCAATCCTCAATATAATAATATCATTAACAATATATTTGAGTTGAACAAGTTTACTTATGAATTATATGGACATTAAAAGTGTCATCTCGAATTTCATCGTACCGTCCCTTCAATATAAACCACACACCAAATCACCTGTGCATCAGTTATCATCAAGTTATGTCGGTTTCAAATATTGTGTGCATCGTATCTTTAACACAGCTAAGTATGCCGACCCCAGCATCCACAACATGTTGTTTATTGCTTCAGTGACATCAATCCCCAAATGGAAACCTTGAAGATGTATTCCCTCACTCAACGGGCTGTCCCTGTTTATTGCCAGTAAGAATGCAGGAGAGCATTGTATACAAAACATCTCCCTGTCTGACTCAAATATGTGTAATACAAATGTCTGCACGAGTACATTAGCAAAGAAAGGTTTATGACCATATACTTATGTCGCTTTTGCTTTGTACTAAATGATTGAATCAAAATATATAAAAAAATTGATATAAACTTATAACATATTTTGAAAAGGAATAAAAGTTTCAAGACCTTTTATGTGCATTGATGCAAGGTCATAAGTATTTACTTATAAGTATAAGTATTTTGTGGTACATGTATGATGTAATTTCAACACCACATTGTATTACAAAAGCTATCGTCTAATTGAGTTATGACGAGTGTTATGTTTAAGAATAAAGGTGTTATTTACATAGAGGTTATCATGAGAGTGTGTTTTGGGATGGTCAATATCCTGCATTAGGAATAAACATTGTATTTTGCGAGCCTTGGCGAGCTAAATACATTGTGTTTATTCCTAATGCAGGATATTTACCATCCCAAAACACACGAGCATGATAACTTCTTTATCATACAATGTCATTCTTCATTCATTTTGCGCAAAACAGCATGACAACATTAATTTCAAAGTTGAACTTTACTGCAACTACGCGTATTGATATATGCAAATGAACTGCGTGCTATTCTCACAGTAAAATGACACAAAATAACGCCTCCTAAATTATGCTTTCAGAGAAAATAATTGTTATTTTTGGCATGATCTTAATTTTCAATGTTTGAATACGTTTTAAAATACGTTTTTCAAATGAAAAATATTTAAGCTGAGGACAGCGAATTCGAACTAACGTCCTTTCGTGTAATCATGAGTGTCGGGGAGTCAATCTTGAAGGGGCGAGAGTTGCTTCCCTTCCGCCCGGTTGCAAATGGCGACTCACTCATCACACGGAGAGCTAAACTGAATGTTAGGCAGCGACTCCTAAAATCCCCTTTACAAAAGTCACATTATGGAACAGTGAAGATTGACTTTCGATAAATGCATATGTGACTCAAACTGCCTTTGTTACCTGTGAGTATTTATAAAGTGTTTACGCCGTAGTTTTCAACTCGCTATGAACATGTTTTGGCACTGCTTGATCATAATAATTTTTTTCCGTAATATGCATTGCACTATGTTTGTTTGTCATTTCTCAAATTAATGCAGATCTATATGAAATGAAGTATGAATACAGTGCCGCCATATGTATTTACATGAAGCTATTACGCTATTTCAACTGTTACGGTTATTAGGTACTCAATAAATTTAACTGGGTTTCATAAATGACACAGTATTATAACAACGTTTTCAAACGAGGTAATTATACAAGAAGACAAAACACTTCAGGCTTGTAATGGCAGATTTTTAGCAACCGAGAGGAATTTATCCTAATGAGCGGAATTACCAATACCTACTCAACAGGTGTTCGAAATGTTAATGCTTGTGACGTCATTCTCAAAAGAAGTTCCGTCACTTGACCTCTGTAATTTGCATCTTTATCCGTATATGACCCCAACGGATACCGAAAATATCCGTTGCCTTTATCCTGCCGAGAACACCATCCATTGTATGATAAAAGGGTTTCTTCGTCTGCCTAAGGACTTGTACTACGCGAGCAATACATACATGATGACTTCGTCACGTATGTGTTGACGACGTGTTTGATTCCATATTCCCTTGACTGCCGACCTGGCATTGGTGATCAAGTCCATTCCGCCTAGTAGCAGCAAGCTGTTTATCGTCCACATATCGTCCTCTCATATATACTGATTTGACAAATACATGTAATTGACATGAAATATGTGTTTGTTCCATTTACTTTTGAAAATATCATAATATCGAACAATATTAATTGTCCATGCATTTAATTTGCTAAAATTCCATTTTCTGTTTTTGTCTGATTTTGGGTATATTTGGATTCAGTAGAATATGTTTTTCAAATGCATCTTTTGCTTATTTATTATAACCGAAATGAGAACACCCAAACACGGTAACAATGTACCAATGCCAAGATCTCGAGACACAAGGAATGATGTCTTTTGACTAAATTTAATATTTCTGATTTTTCCCTTTCTTTGGTATTTTAAAGTACAAGTGGAGAAGTAGCAAATGCTCAAGGACACAATTCACGAAAAGTCATCCAGTAGTTACATGTTTTAACACAAAAATAATCGAAACTGATACGTTACGTTGTTTATATAACATTTCATTTATCAGCTATTAGGGGGTGTCAACTATTTTTACCATGAGTATATATGAAATTGTAACAAAACCATTTATTTCGTTCAAATTCCGACCGACTAACACAATAAGTAATACGTTTCATGTAGAGCGAGTGCTGAAGCGAAATTGACAAGTCACGTGACCCCGCACCCACGTGTCTATTTAACATCCATCCCTTCTCTGTGAACTTTCATGTCAATTTCAGATGAAATAGATGACAGACTATATTTAAATGGACTTTACCCTACTTTAACCGGTCGATCCAGAAACGTGGGCCCCAGGCATGCTTTGATATTAAGTCAACTGACCGAAACGACAATGTCCACTTGTACTGACCACTGACCATAAGCATTGTAGGGAAGTGTGTCAATAGGTTGAGCTATTCTTACAAGTACTGAACTATAGTCGTGTAACCTTCCTTGAGACATAGACAAGGGATTAGTGAAATCTCTTCTTAAACTTTGGAGATATCCGTAATCTAAGATAAATCATTATTTAGTACTATATTATTTGTAGATAAGTAAGTATATGTGAAGTTACATGCCATTTAGAAAAGTAACCCTATTTCAAAATTTATCACGTTATGGTGAAGAATCTCGTCAAATCTTACGTCTCAGCTCGGATCGTCCTTATTATTTAATTTCTAACGTTTTAATGACAATAAATTGGAGGTAAAATCGAGTTTGGAACATGTCAGACTGTCATTGAAGTAATAATTTGGTTTTGTGATTATGATTTTATCACATTGAACTATATCAAATCAAATAAATAATATTATATGTTTTGTGGACATACATATTATACATGATTTCTTTCAATTGCATTTAGAAGTTGGTTAGATGAAGGAGAACGAGTTTTATGGATTTACAACTTCTTTATTGCAGGAGTGCGACGTTTCGCTGTATATTCTAACATCGCTTGATAACAGTGCTAGAATCTACACCGAAACGTCGCATTCCTGCAATAAAGAAGTTGTTAATCCATAAAACTCGTTCTCCTTCATACTATACATGTTGGGTCAATGTTAGGCGTTGGGTCAATGTTTCACGGGTTTAACATTAATAAAATTGACAATGAAATGTTTTCTTTGTGATTTTATTATTAAATCACATTTGAATATATAATCAAGAACATATCCCAAAGTACATTTACATGGATACACTCACTACCGTACCTTTTATTTCAAATACCAATTCTAGCTTTCAGTTGTAATACTTACTAATTCTAAAGTTAATTCTTCCCATATTTCAATGTATGCTACTTTTATGTTTATGTTTACTCTTTTAACTCTAACTCATTTCCAAGAGAAATATATCACTGTGTTATATTTGCTACGTTAATCGTCGAACCTACGTCTAAAAAAATATTAATTTATAGGTTTATCTTCTAAATTTCTAAATTGGAATGTTTATGGTCCAAATGATTTTTAGTTGAGCTAGTAAACACCAGATGACTAGAAATAGGTCCAGGTAGACAATAAACCAACTCATCGGAGTTTTAAAAGGAACTGTATGAAAGTGCACGTGATTCGACGTGGACACACCCTATAAATTATCGTAAGTAGAATCCAAAATTATATACTTGCATTTATCAACACTTTTCTTATCTTCCTTTAAAGTATAGTGATTAATCGTTAAACTCACCATAAACTATTACAGAGAATACTTGATATATTTGCCACAGTACTTACATACATTGTAATGAGCGTATTAAGAACAATTAGAAGAAAAATATGTTATTTCTGTACTAGTCATCCATATATAGTCACGTCCAAATTAAACTAAACTCGCTAATTTACTTAAAGGGAAAGTTCAATCTATTGGCAGCATCTGCCATCTTGGATTTTTGACATTTCTTGAAATGAAAACGCGCTATATTTAACCCAATTTTAATTTTTTGTAATAATAAAACATATACACTGATAGAACATTCACATAGTAACAAATGACGTATCTAAAACTAATAAACACTATGCTGTTAGGCCGTAGCGAAGTTTTCCCCACTCGCAGTGCCGATGAATGGCTTCAATTCTCATTGTTTATATATTTCAACAAATGTGCGCTTGTTTTTATCAAGTTGTGAAATGTAAAGTCATCAAAGTATTAACTTCATTAATATATTTCAGTTTGACGATGTTTTAATCATGTATTAATAGCATATATGTGTAAACGGGAATATCCTCTGGAATTTCGTTTCCACAAAAAATACCCCGATAGAACCCTTCTTCTAAGTCAAATATGACAACTTTTGAAGTGTGAAATGTTTATTGAGACCATTTTATTTTCACAGACGAAATAGTGAACAGTGATTGAGCATATGCGCATATATCATATATATGACGCTGATAATGTTTGCTATATAAGTTACATATTTCAACTCACGACAAGCAGTATCATTGTTAAATAAGAAGCAAGTACCAATGACCTATCGAGAGCAAACGGAAAACTTCACATTCCTTCATAACGGTTGACACGATTGTCATGTCTATTTCATATCTGTTACACTTCGTGTCCAGTTCATGTATCATATTGCGGCACGCCTTTGTATTACATATCCCAAGCTATGTGGTATGATATACTTATTTCCTAGACTATTGGTAGATAGCAACGTATATAGCGCCAGGTGTTATGTATATTTGTTGTCAATATACCTGATATGTAACATAACACTGAGTAAGATGCGTTGTCTGCATACTTTAATATGGGAACATTATAGCCAGAGGATTGTCTATTTCAGTGTAAAGGATGTTAGTTTCATATTTCACGATAGATCCGTGATTAAGTACTTAAATAATGTGGTATATATACATACTGGTTAAAGTTTAATGAGAGGGTGAAACTTGGAATGCGGATGTTAAATTTATTTTCACAATTTGCATGAACATACATGTATACATTATGCTGGCAATTTCTTCACTTGAATAAGGCTAAATAAGAAATAATTATATATATAATGACACGTTTCTCGGGAATCGGGCATATCACATCCATGTTTACGCGTCACAGCTTTTGTCATTTGAAAAAATAAAATAAGAATGTACGGCATCATTTTCCCATCCTAAAATCCTTTTGTCCACCAAATATATGGATCTGCAGGAACGGATGTGCTTTCGTTTTGTATACTTCTAGCATTTCCAGGCTTTATTTTGATGGGAAAAGTGAAATGTATACCTCTCCTGTTCCATAGTATTTTCCAACAAAATAAAAAGAAGAAAACCAAGATATATGGATGGTCAACTTCTTTATTGCAATGAATGCGACGTTTCGGTGTAGATACTAACACCGTTATCAAGCAAGTGATACATGGATGTGGTAGGAGAGAATATATATAGTTGCAGTGAGTATGTACAATAACAAGGTGATGTACACTCAGTCTGGATTCCCAATTATATATTTAGGGGATAAGAAGATTAGGTTGATGTACAGGGGATTGGTTGTTTAAACAGATTAACTAGGAGATAACAAGCGTTTCTACCATTGATGAGGTTGATGTACACTGAGATGTTAATCACTAAGCTAATCGCTAATCACTAATCACTAATTAACACAACTAAATTTATATATATTCTCCTCCTACCATATTCTTGGTTTTCTTCACCTCTGCAACTTCTAAAATGCCTCTCAAAGAAAATAAAAAGAGAGTCCTATCGCCAATGTTTGAAAAAGTGTTCCCGAGAACGTTTAGCCTTTTATGCAGCCTAACGGGTTGGTGATAAGGTTAGATATACATATAATGGCGATGATTACGAAAATAAAAAAAGATCGATAATGATGAAGAGTGATGATGATGATGATGATGATGATGATGATCATCATCATCATTAGGACGAGGAGGAGGAAGTTATGGCGATGATATTGTTCAGTTGGTCCTCATTCAGACGGAAAGACAGACAGAAATTTAATTCAAATTATCGGCCTCATTGCCTCAAATTGACAGATCATGAAACACTGGTCATAATTTATATAAGGATCCTACTTTAAATGTACAAATGTACTACATAATGTAGAAATAGTGCTGTGTATTAGATAACTTGGAGGGTTTTGGATTGTAAAATCAGCGTCAAAGTTAAAGCCTTTGTAACCACGCTGTAGTTGACACATCAAGAGTTTTTCCAGCCTAAGAACCAAGTAGAGAGAGTACCCTTTGTGGGGAGATAATGAAAACTACTTGATTTTCAGTTTCTGTTTCCTCATTGTTGACACAGGATGTTTGTATTCTTTAATTTGTATACGCAACTTGGTATGGTGAGCAGATGTTTATATTTAATCTCGCTGATTTAAGGCTCCAATTAAAGTTCGTATTCAAACTGAAAAACATGAAGAAGTTGATTTCGCTGTTCCAGGTTTGGATTGTGAATCCTTCAATCGTTGTTCGTGAAACATATGTACATGAATTGCTGCATGTGTGTAACACCCTGCTTTAAAAAGACAAGAAGCCCCTTGTATATAATATTAAGATTCTAACATTGGATGACCAGTTTGTTCTGCCTTGTCATCAACTGTTTAAAAACATTATTTATCTGGTCTTTGAAGGGCATTTATAAGTGATAAGAACAGGAAACTATTCTGGATAACAACTTCTTAAATGTGAAAACACACGACGTTTCGGAGTACATAGTCACTCCTTCATCAGGTGGAATGTAATATAATAACAAAATATGATACATTTATATAGCAAACAAAACACTTAATGATGAAGAAACTCAATCAGAGAGATTAACATGAATGAGAATGGTATACAATGGGGATTTGTAATACGTCGTGTATTTCCACATTAAAGAAGATGTTATCCAGAAAATATTCCTGTTCTTAATAATTTATCTGTGTATTAGATAGCTTGATCATTCATATCGAGTATCTTCAGTTAGATATCATCCAAACTTTCCATGTGTGGCTGTATTTGTCAATTTTCAGAAACCTTGGTATAGGTGAACTTCTCCCGTAAGTCATAACTCGCGCCAGTCTCCGTCACTGGCTATAATATAATCCCTGCATACGTAGCACCGCGCATCATGAATCTCAGGTAAAGTGCGCTACTACGCCAGCACAGAGTAGTTAACGAAATGTAGCAAGACTCTGGTTAGCCAGGTATGGTGACTGGGGAAAGTATGCCGTGCGGGGGAAACTGGGAGGCCTACATGGTATGCATCCTTTAGATATCATCAGAATAACTATGCCCCAATATTTCCGAATCGTGTTATATTTTCAGCCAAATAAAGTATATTTTATGGGTGCTTCCAAAAATATGGGAATACCTTGAGTTCAGTAAGTTAGTCAAGCAATATATTACAATATCTTAATTTTAGATGAATAAGATGGTAAACTTGTTTTAATGTTTTGGGTTAAATCAGAATTGTATCTACATCGCGTAACATGCATGTTAGATTGCATAAACTTAGTACGATTTAGCTGATCTAGAGAACCAGTGTTTTAGCAAATATTTTTAATGTTAATTACTTTCGTCTTGTATCGAAACAGTAAATTTTGCTACGCATGTATTGATGACGTCACAGGTTGATGTATATGATGTAATGGGAGGGAGGTTCAAGATAACTAAATATGAAAAGACGATTTTGACGTCAAATTTTTTCTACTTTTTTTTTTTGCTTTATTTTTTTTTATTTGACAGGGACAGAAAGGCGATCATTTACACGTGGTATAGACTTCGTAATTTTTTGTATAGTAATTAATGTGCTATTTTTAATCCACAATTGTTCTTGCAGTGTAAATTGCTTTGGTAGTTATTTGTAGTTATAAAAGAGCCTGAAAAGATGGAGGCAGGGTTAACCTATTTTGTGAAAATGTGTTTCAACGACTGTGATTGTAAAGGCGTTCGAGGTAATGATTGTGATGATAATGAATGAAGGTGATGATAATGGACGATGGTGATGATAATGGATGAGGGCGATGATAATGGATGATTGTGATGATAATGAATGATGGTGATGATAATGAATGATGGTGATGATAATTAATGAGGGTGATGATAATTGATGATTGTGATGATGATGAATGAGGGTGATGATAATGAATGATGGTGATGATAATGAACGAAGGTGATGAAAATGAATGATGGTGATGATAATGGATGATGGTGATGATAATGGATGAGGGTGATGATCATGTAGATGGTAATGATAATGAATGAAGGTGATGATAATGAATGAAGGTGATGATGATGAATGACGGTGATGATAATGAATGAGGGTGATGATAATTGATGATTATGATGATAATGAATGAAGGTGATGATAATGAATGATGGTGATGATAATGAATGAGGGTGATGATAATTGATGATTGTGATGATGATGAATGAGGGCGATGATAATGAATTATGGTGATGATAATTGATGATTATGATGATAATGAATGAAGGTGATGATGATGAATGACGGTGATGGTAGTGGATGATTATGATGATAATGAATGAAGGTGATGATAATGAATGAGGGTGATGATAATTGATGATTATGATGATAATGAATGAAGGTGATGATAATGAATGATGGTGATGATAATGAATGAGGGTGATGAGAATTGATGATTGTGATGATGATGAATGAGGGCGATGATAATGAATTATGGTGATGATAATGAATGAGGGTGAAGATAATGAATGATGGTGATGATAATGAATGAAGGTGATGATAATGAATGATGGTGATGATAATGAATGAGGACGATGATAATGGATGATGGTGATGATAATGATAATGAATGATGATAATGGATGATGGTGATGATAATGAATGATGGTGATTATAATGAATGAGGGTGATGATAATGAATGAGGGTGATTATAATGAATGAGGGTGATTTTGATGATGATGAATGAAGGTGATGATAATGTATGATTGTGATGATAATGAATGAAGGTGATGATAATGAATGATGGTGATGATAATGAATGAGGGCGATGATAATGGAAGATGGTGATGATAATGAATGATGATAATGGATGATGATAATGGATGATGGTGGTAATAATGAATGATGGTGATGATAATGGATGATTGTGATGATAATGAATGAAGGTGATGATAATGAATGATGGTGATGATAATGAAGGAGGGCGATGATAATGGATGATAGTGATGATAATGGATGATGGTGATGATGATGAATGATGGTGGTGATGATAATGAATGATGGTGATGATAATTGATGATGGTGATGATGATGAATGAGGGTGATGATAATGAATGAGGGTGATGATAATGAATGATTGTGACATTAATGAATGATGGTGATACCGTGCACATACGTAATACGTTGTAGGCGTATACAAGCTGTGCATACAAAGCGCACACAAACACAGAAAACGCACACTTAACACATCCAGGGGTTAAATACACAGTCGCCGACTGTCAGAGACATATTTAGAAGAAGAAAGAAGAAGAAAAGTAGTTTATTACGGTGTCACGTGCTTACATACATTTCACATATGGCATAATAAAACAACATTCACATTATATAAAAACATTGCAGATAAAAAGATAGCACCCGGCCTACAAAGGCCTATGAGACACCATATTACTTTTTCACATTAAAATATAGATAAATATGGGTATAAAAACATTGAATATACAAGGATGGAGTAAACATTAAAATTAAAATTAAGTGAGGCGCAACCTCCGTCTATACATATTATATATTAATGCAGCCAGTGGCTTACATAACTTACTATTAGATAATAGATATACAGCCTGGTCAGTTGGATTAAGATGTAGAAAGGAAGGGTCAGCAGACGATACACATTTCCAAAATTCATACCTTAAATCTGAGTAGAAATTACAAACAGTGAGAAAGTGAATTTCATCCTCTATACAATTACTATTACAGAATTTACATAATCTTTGTTCAAGAGGTACTTTTGGACGGGAAAACCTACCTAATTCTATTGCTAAGGGAAGAGTGCCACATCGTAATTTGCTGAGTATACTGAGGTGTGAACGCTGAAGAGAAGCAGAAACATAAGATTCAGTATTTAGAAAATGTTTAAATAAGCGATAAGTCCGCAACTTATTGCCATTACACTGACCACTATCATTCCATAGTTGAAATAACCAATCCTCTCTATCCTTATTCATTAAATAATTCCTAGCAGAAGTAAAATCGCTCTGAGAGATCACACAAATATCATTTATAGGTAATTGCCAAGAATCTATCATAGAGTAAACTGTATTATACCAGGACTTTCTGAAATTAAGAGACCATCTGCTAACGGCACTGGGGATTCTAAAATCATTGGCTAAATGTAGCCGACGCCAAAAACGTAGAATTTCAATATGTTGCTTTGTATGTGGAGAGGACCAACCCATATCGCCACGTACAGCTAAGTTTGGGGTCTTGCTACCTACAGCTAAGAAAAAACGACATGCCTTATTTTGAACTGCGTTGATACAGCTGAACTGTCTAATACCCCAAACCGCTGAACCGTATGTCAAAATTGGTTGGACCAAATTTTCGTATAAGGTGTTAAATACACCATAGGGCAAACCCCCCAAACACTTTGATTTACAGATGATTACCCCCAGTGCACGGCTAGCAGACTTAGCTATTTCTTTAGCAGTATAATTCAAATCTAAATTTTCTTGTAGCCATACACCTAAATATTTGTAAGCATGGACATAATCTATAACATCATCAGCAATTGTAAAAACATATTCAGATTGCTTAATACTACAGGGGCGGTAGTGTACAATTTTAGTCTTGTTTACGTTAACCTTTAAACGCCAGGTTGAACACCATTCTGAAACACAATCTAGCATGGATTGAAGACAATTCTCATCAGGTGCTATGAGAGCTATATCATCAGCATACAGTAAAAGGTTAAGCATACTACCATCTAATTGAATGCCACAATTTAAGCTATTAATCTTATCAACTAAATCATTTATGTATACAGAAAATAAAGTAGGCGATAAAACACATCCTTGCCGGACACCGGACTGGACCTGAAAGGGATCAGTAAATCTATCGTTGACACTAACTCGTGCAAAAGCATTTTCATACATAGATTGCACAGCATGTAAAAAATTACCATTTATACCAAGTTTTAGTAATTTATACCATAAACAATGGCGATTGACTTTATCAAAAGCTTTCATAATATCAATATAACATACATAAGTTGACTGGCGGGATTGCTTTCTATTATTAATCACAGAAAATAGACTATAAATATGCTCCTGGGTGCTTCGCCCTTTACGAAAACCATTCTGCTCGTCAGCTAATATATTATTACTCTCCAACCAGGAACTAAGACGAGTGTTTAAAACATCTGAATAAAGTTTGCAGGGAACAGACACAAGCGATATCCCCCTATAGCCTAGTGGGTCACGTGGGTCATTGTCAGGCTTCTTGATTGGCTTGATTATACTGTGACACCAGATATCTGGACATGTACCGTTATTAAAACAAAAGGTAAACAGTTTATGAAGAATGTCAATACATTTACTGTTCTTCAATGACTCAGCGGGAAGCAAGTCCGGGCCGGCTGACTTTCCACGTTTTGCACGTGCTACGGCTTTTTCGACCTCATCGCGGGAGACGGGTTTATCTAGGTCACTAGTGTCAACTGCAATATCAGCCGTCACGTGACTCCCTGACAAGGCTTCACGTACCTGAAGCAAATGTGAATCATCGAAATGTGAAGCTGAATGTTCCACAAATAGAGAGCTATAATCATGTTTCCACTTATCAAGCACAACAGCACTGTCTGTAGAAATTCGATCGCCATCATATACTTCCATTGGAATACTGCTGGTTCTATCACTGGCGATACCAAGCTTACCTATACTTTTCCAAAAGGAACGTGAATCAGAGTCGTTGTACTTGTCTAAGAGTCTTTGTTGTTCGTCACGCTGGTATTCTCGCTTGCATTTCCGCAGAAGCCTATCAAATGTTTTTCGTTCGAAATTATACCCTTCTCTCGAACGTTTCTTACCAAAAGGTGATTTACAGCCGAGCCACTGTTTTTCAGCATAACAAACTTTGTCCCACTGACATTGAAGATCAGTGCACCAGTAGGGCTTATAACGGGATTTAGAATGTTTACGGTTAGTGTAATTGTCTTGATTAACAGATGCGACTTTGTCAAGTTCTAGATACATGAAAGACAAAAACTCACTATTAGCTGTATTTATGTTCTCTTGACTAGAGAGGGACTGCTCTATCTTCTCTATGGTGCTGTTCACAGATGCGATGCTAGCTTCGTTCTGCAAGAAGGTTTATTATTTTAGAAAATGACCATTATTAGACAAATTGCTACTCATGCAATATTACATAAAAGTGTTGAAAAAGGCATACGGGAGAGATTATCATCATGAATATGCTATTGAAGAAAAATCATATGATTATCATAAAAATGATGATAGGGATGACGATGACGTCGACAATTCGGCAACCGACGACGATGGTGATGATAACAAAACGATGATTGCACATCGAATTTGTTGATGAAAATTTAATAGGGTTATCTCCCTTATATCAATACTGAAATCGTTGAGCAACTTCTACATCTTCGATATTTTAACATTTCTGTCTGGAGTAGTTTTAAATCCTTGGCAGAAAATGTGCATACTTGCAAACACAAAACGTTTTGAAGACATTTTCGTCAACGTTTCTTATGGAACGTTGAAATGAATGAGAAATGACAATCACAAAACTGGGTAAATAAATTTTTGTTAAGGTACCGATTCAACACTGACAATACACTGATAGCAAGTTTACATATGATTTCATACTTTTGTTGAGAAATGTGCAAGAGGTACAATCGGACTGATGTTTGACCTGATGCCTATGTTGAGCTAGAACATGATGAAGGTTGCATTTATGTTGACGAAACCACACAATATTAATTGGTCCAAATAATTAATTTCATCTCATGAGAGTTATCCTGGACTACTTAGGATTGAGTTGAGAGGACCAGGGCCCGGATAAATCTATCTTAGCACTAATATAGTTGTCAGAACATGTTGAAGTTTGGTACCTACGAGGATCATAACACTGAGAAAGTTTCGAAAATCGAACGAGTCCTGTTCATTAGACCTTTTCGAAATATAAAAACATGAATTGTGGAAATAACACCTTTACTACCATTTTCTTCCAACAGAGATCACTAGGTCGACATGGCCGCAACTTCCAAACGCAAGGCATAACTCTTGCCAGTCTGCATTACTGGCTGAATTAACCCTTGCGATATTTCCCTCGCTTGTTTGTGTCAAGATAGTGAATCGCTGCTCCAGAAATGCATAGCGGGCCTGGATTTCTAAACATAGAAAATACTGCAAGGTCTAAATCAGCCAGTAATGGAGACTGGCAAGAGTTATGCCTTACATTGGGAAGTTGACATGGCCGCTGAAAGATGAGTTTTCATAGGTTAAGAAACACGGATACAGTACGAGGTTCCCCTTTTCCCGCTGGGGAAGTTTGCTGGAGCCGTGCAATTCAGGGAGAGGTTAGTATCGGAAATCTGAAGCGAGTAGGCCTTAACTTTGTGGGAAGAGAATTCCTTACTTCATGACATATATTAAGGCTAATAACCATATGACTGAAGTGTTTACTATTACTTACTCCACATATGATAATATATTAATACATTACCGTTTCATGTGAACGCATTTTAAGAAAAATATATTTGAATTGATTACAGAAAATAGCCTTCTTTTATATTCCCTTATGTCGGGTCGTAGAATTGAAATGGAAGATACGTAAAACAGGCGTTGATCAAGGGAGATCACTCTTTAAGGAATGTCAGTTTTCATCGTCCAGCTGAAACTCACGGAGAAGTACATCATGGTACATACAACATACATATTCTGGCATCACGTCCCTTTACATAGAATTATGACTGTACATCAACTATCACGGAGTCAGCATTGAAACAGGGGGAATTTTGCAGGTTCATTTACATGATTGCTGCGAGCAATTCCAATGCAATTTCAATCTACAAATACATATATGGTTTTCAACGGCTTTAATACATAAACAATTACTGGCAAAATTATGCAAAGAGAAAAATGTTATTCCTGTGTCATAGTGTGTTATTCCTGTGTCATAGCGTGTTATCCCTGTGTCATAGTGTGTTATCCCTGTGTCATAGTGTGTTATTGATGTGTCATAGTGTGTTATTGATGTGTCATAGTGTGATATTCCTGTGTTATGTGGTGCTAGTCCTGTGCCAGTGTATTATTCCTGTGTCAGTGTGTTATTTCGGTGACATAGTGTGTTATTGATGTGTCATGGTGTGTTATTCACGTGACATTATGTGTTTTGTCTGCATCATAATAAACTATTTTTAACGACTGATTATTAATTGATTATTTTGCAAAATGGGACACTAAGCTATGCCCTTCGTAAAAAAGATTATTACTTTTTCATGTTTTCATTAATCTTATATGTACGATATTGTGTGTTAGTATCTTTAAAACTTTGTAAAATTAGTACAAATACAGCGTCTCATTTCACGGATGATTAAAACCGACGGTATTCCGCGGAAAAAATGTGCAAAATAGTGCATCTACCGGGATACGAACTCATATCGTTCGGAGATTTCCACGCCAAACCGACCTTGTGGCGAGGAATCTACAGAACCTGTTCGTATCCCGGTAGATATATTATTTTGCAAATTTTAATCCTCGGAACAAGGTCGATTTTAATCAGACTGCGGAAAAGCACTAAAACAAAATTACTGATGTCTACACTCAACCGCAAAAGAAACGTCACCATACAAAATGCAAGCTACAATCTACGGGTGATAAGCACAACTGAAACAGAGATACATAATGTCTTCAGAAGCCTACTAAACTAAATTTCAAAACATTATCTGTTACTAGTTATGAGAAACAAATGTTTCAATAAATCGTCGTTTCTAATCTCCTTGGTTTTTTTTTATCCTGATATATATTTTTTTGCGTTTCGCGGAAATGATTCTTAAAGCATTAAAGAATAAACACACAAGTATTGGATTGCTATGTTGAGAATGGGATAATTTGCAGGTGAATTTTACTCATTTTGAACGGCGATATCTTGGTAAAAAGGTGACGCTTCGATTTAATCTTTTGCGTTTTGTTTACTTGAAAGTAAAGACAAAAAATGCATTATGAATACTTATTTGAGTCATCAATGGCTCTATTTAATTATCTCATGTTAGATATCCAATCAATTCTCTGCAGGAAAATCAAAACATGTTAATCAAAGTTTAAATGGCTGATATTGCTAAAAATCTGTATAATGTCTTAACTTCATGAGTTTTTAGCAATTGTTCTTGCATTGTTTATATACAAGGCTTTATTCCTGAACATTTGCTTTCATAATGCACGGAGAAAGAGTTAATGGATTTCAACACGCGAACAGGAAATTTTGGTCCTGGCACTTCCTCGGACAATGATTTAACTATTAAGCTGACAGATAATCAATGTATTGAACCCAAGTACTGTCGATATCAGTGATATTGACACGACTACTGCCTGAGCACGAGAATCACGCTTGTCAGTTGTTCATTTCACCTGCACGTGCGAATCGTGAATCATGTCCCAAACAGTTTTTTCTCTTGACGGCTGTGAACGCATTGAGGAATTCATATAGGTGTTAATTTGACATTAAATTATAGCCCAGCTTTAAATAGAGTGATTTGATATCATATATAATTCGGTTATCAAAGTAAGTATTTTACCTTTTGTTAGGCCCCGTGAGAACATGCGAATGTTTTACTATTAAATTTCGTTCTCAGGACCCTTGCCATGCCTGCATGCACCGGCATTATTGACGATTTTTATACTTTTATAATCAAAACTCATCATAACATAAGACGCGTTTCGATGCATGAAGAGGTGAAGAATTATGGGTAATCACTTCGTTGACTTTCAAACCCATTTCTTTTCAAATATGTATGTGAGTCACTTTTTCTCAATAAGATGTTTTCGGCGAGGTAAGCAATTTGTGGTGACACTGCTATCGTTCTAATTATCGCCGCAACGCATCGACGGATTTACTGCGTATGTTTTGACAAATCCCATCAAACGGTTTGGCAGTTGTCAATCATATGTCCTCTTCTTTATATCTGACTGATCCCTTTGTTATGATTAAATGGGATATGTCGGTTTTATCATAAGACTATTGGACATGAGGACATTATTGTGAGCTGATTGTGAACTTCAATTTGAATAATTCAATAATAGCAGGTTCTCCATTACGTTCAGTCCAATGTATGGTACTACTTTTAATCATAATTACTTTAATTATATTCAAACTTATCAAAGTTTTGTATTGACATCACCCTGACATGTCAAAAGTTCATGAATCTGTAACGGCACAATGTCAAATACAAACTTTTTAAAGTGAATTTTAAAGATAATTCTATATGTTAGTTTTCAGTGAGTAGCAATGTAAGTAATAATTAAAGAGATGTAAGTAAAGGAGTCCTACTCTTGAAAGTGCATCACACTTCTAGTAACTTCAACTTTCAAGAGAGAAATCGTGAAATGGACAAGTGTATGTCATGACACTATTATCTCTTCATTTTACCGCTAAATACTGATGGTTCAACGTGTTTGTGTGATCAGACTATGAAGATGAAGAATTGGGACATGAAGCAGAAATGCTTTGGCGATGTCCTGTGGTTTGAATCAAGCCTCTTGTAAGGAAACGCCAAACGGTGTTCAAGACTCATAACGTAGATTTAAAATGTATTTAAATAAATTGATGACGATATAATATCCCATTTATTCTAATAACCCATTTAAAGTATTACAATGCTCATCCGAACATCAGTTAATGAAGTCAGACGTTCCTTTATTTACAACATTCATCAACAGATCGTGATAATGCTTTCAATTAACAGGATGGAGGCAAACTTTGACCAGAACTGTTATTGAAGCAGCTCGTCCATCTAAACGTCTCTTCATTTGCACAACCCATGACAGAGGCCATCCCGGGGTCTGAGGTGGATGATAAGTCGACAGTAGCAGCTGCCGAAACTACAAGCGTGTCGTCTGCTTATTTGGACGTCTAACGCGGGCTTTCAATGTTTAGCGAAACAACACAATTCGAAAGGTTTGTTGCATTGGAGCGATTCGGGAGTTTTGGAGTTACATCGCGAACTTGTGTGAAGTGTCATGAGCGCCTGAGCGTTCCCAGCGGACGAGAATTTCGTCCCTTGATTAGTCGTCTGCGTCTGTGGGAGGATGCTTTGATTTGGATAAAATGTGCATTCTTGGATTTAAATTCCTTCTTCGTTTGTGGACAGAGCCGATTTAGGGTAACTTGTCACATTCCCAAAATATCTAACGTGCACCGCAATTTTTAATCTCAATTTGGAAGATTTATATTTGGTGATGTTTTCATGGACATCTGGAGATTACTCGTCTAAATGCACCTGAAGTGATTTGCATAAAAGAAATCAGTGACCGGGGTACGTTGTGTCGTTACCTTGACAACCGGGGAATATGGACATGACCCCACCCTCACCCTAAACCCCCTCCCCCCTTCCTCTCCCTCATTTTCTTCTCCTTCTTCATCGATAATCTCTCAATCACAGACGATTGACGCAGCTCATTCACTTCCCAATATTGTCACACTGTAATACTAATGTCCTGTGTTCTTGCCGACGCATTCGATCGGATTACAACAGCTTTTGTGGGCTATTCTACCGTCCTACCGACTCTGAACAACCGTAACATTCAGGATACAGATCTCCGACTTCAAACAATGGATGAAACGACTTGTGAAAAGCATGTGTTGTGTGTAGAACAGCTCGAGAACGACCATCGCCAAAGCAAAGTGGATACCTGGTAATTTCAGTGAATCATTTCACTGAGCAGACGACAACCCAATGTTAGGTTTGTTGAAGCGGACTGAAGCAGACGACATTGGGACTGGGTCTCCGGTAACTCCACGTCTGTCATGGTTGGCTGAACCCCCCTCCCCCCTCCCTGGGGGACAGAAGACGACCCCCGGGACTGACCTCATTCGAGGGACTCCGCCCAAACCTAAGACAGCAAGGAAAGCCCCCACCCCCGTTAGATTCGCTGTAGGGGGTCCTTGGGCGTTGAGGGAGTGCGAGGTAGGGCAATGATTATTTGTTATTGTTGATGATAGATGTTGTGTTCAAAGTTACACAGATGTTGTAATGATTTGGATTTTGGCAGGAATGTACTGGTAATGTTCAAGGTATTACGTTATTTTACAAACTGTTGTTCTTTATTACATTTTCATTTAACGGATTAAACTTTCACTCGTTTTTAATCACGTTTCGATGATAACTTAATTAAAAATAAATGTTTTATTTCATATTTTTTTTCAAAAATTAACCAATATAAATTTATCGAAACATAATACTCTGAAAGATGTTGTGAATCCGCAACTAAACAATGTATTTATGCATGTAGATATAATGCGTAAAATAAACATATCGAATTTAAGTAGTAAACGACATTGCTGCTATATATATGTTACACGGTACCAATGTAGTGTCACAAACATGTCGTGATTCACTTAAGGGCGACAATAAACACGGGTAGTATTGAATATCTCGCACAGTATCAACCAAGGCATAAAAACTAGATTATAAACTATTAAGTAGAGTGATAATCCATACAGGTGTTGTTTCGGATCTATTTAAAGGGACACTTCTCGTGACTAAAAGGAAATATAAGTAAACATATATGTACATAGAGTGTGAATGTGTGAGTGAGTGTATCCGTAAAAGAAAAAAATCTCGGAAACCATTGTAATTTTCAATCTCACGGAGTTCATGCTAGCCTGGGTGTGACGGGTGTGACCTCCTCTCTGAAACAGAGAAGGATATCTGTAAAATGTACAATTGAAAACAAGTATATAGTAAGGTGTGGAAGTACTAGAATATAAAGAATATACGGACCTTCAGTATGGATACTGATACCATTTGAAGTATATATCATAAATGAAATTAAAGAATGTATCCACGTTTTTAATACATTATCGGTATAGATATAAAACTAGACGATGAAGTAGACATTATTGTGTAGATGATTGATATGACAATCAGTACAGGTGTTGAATCTGTTCAATGCCTATTTAAGTAACATTGTCGATGATAAGGGCTTGTACGGAAGTAGCCTAATAGAATATTTAACACAGTAACATCTCTGACAAACAACTAGACGCTAAGCAGGGTTTCAATGTAGTTATTATATAAACAGAAATTATTATCTTAGTATACATGTAGATGTCATTTTGTTTATTAAAATACGTGTAATTAAAAACATGCTGTTTCCTCAGTAGAACACCCTCTGATAGCATATATATCAACACTCATTGATAAAAGTAAAATATTCTCGACTCGATATTGCAACTTTTTACTTTTTATCAAATTTATCAATACTCGTTGATGAAAGTAAAATGTGTACATTTAATCAATTAATATATTTGATATCAGATCACAATTGGGTGATAGTCTCTCTATAAACATAAACATAAATAAGGACATAATGTATATAGAGATATACATACTAAATTATAAATACAATTGTTCATTCTTCATACTATCTTCTAAATGCTTCTTAAAGGAGTCATTAGAAATGTTTTAGAATGTTCAAATAAAATGATTGCAACTCCCTATTTTAATGAAAGCGCGATTTTTATTTAAAATGGTGCATTTAAAGACGCTTCAAACCCCAGGATATGGGTCCCGGCCTAAAACATATTTGAAAGTTTGTCTACAACCCCTTTGACCAAATGAAGATTATAAATTGTAGATTGATTCTTTTATTCCATTTCAAATTCATACGTACATTTTATATAACAAACAAAGGCGTAAATACCACTTAATGTTATAATAAAGCTCAGAGTGGGATATTAATATTTTGCATTGTAAATTGAATTTGGTCCTACCCCATAAGGTTTACAGATCCGAAGAAACTGTTTTGACAACATCTCAGGAACCGAAATGGCTCGTAAACAGAAGTCTTGTTTCCAAGTAATTAAATATATGGAGACTGCATATGTAGATTTGGTAATCTTCCATACAATATTGAATGAGGATTGAGGTTGACGTTCTTATAACCTTTCATATTACATCACAAAGATCTGTAAAATGTTCAACATTACTGAGCCCGTGGCTTAATATTTGTAGTACGGTTTAGATCAGGAAAACGTTAACATGTTTTTTTGCATGCAGTGGTAATTCTTGCCAATGTTAGCATACCTCTTTTTAAAATTCACTGTTTAGTTTAGTTCCTTTAGTGTAATGTTCATATCGTATTTCAGAGCGGTTCAGACGTTGGCAATCTTTTATGTTTCCATGGTAATAACGTACCATTATATTTAGCATATAATTGACAATGACCGCATACTATTTTCAAAAAGCATCGACGTAGTACAGGCTTTTTCAAGAAAACACGTTATTTGTGTTCAAAGTGATTACTTGCCACCGTTCCCAGCATAAAGGAGTTGTATATTTCATTGTATGAATACAGGTTGAAATACGAACCGTGCGTTATGATTTATGATAGAGCTGGTAAGTCTGGTGTATGAATGGCTTGGCATGGAGTTGGTTGTTTCACACAATAGCTGATACATTACAACACGATGTTGTCGACTGATTGGCGGTTCACACATATAGTACTCAGTGAAGTCACTCGGCTTTCTGTAATAGTGTACTGGAAAATCTAGCACGCAATGTGTGTAGAGAAAGCAATTAAAGTTTTTTAGGTAAAATCACTTTATAAATGTCTCTCTTGATACGGTATTTATCAGCTATCTTTGAGTATTACTACTTAATGTACCAGTGTGAAGGGGCTGATATGATGAGGTTAAGGTTGAAATGAGTGCGACCTACATGTACGAACCTTGCAAGTAGAACTGGTGCAACTCATAGCAGCAGTAATTGTATATATTCGAATAAACGACATCCTTAGTTGAGTTTTATATTTAAAGACTCTTTTAGCGGTAGTGCCTGTAGATACCATGTAAGGTGTTTGACACAAAGTATGACATATTGCGGTACCTGGTGTAGGCAGCTCAGTTTCGGTGTAGGTTCTCATACCGTTGTCAAACAAAATCAAATCAATTGCTTGATAACGGTGTTCGTATCTACACCGAAACGTCGCAGTACTGCAATGAAGAAGTTGCATATCCATTAAACTCGTTCTTCTTCATCAAATGCCAATGAAAGAAGTCAGAGTAGAGTTTGAATATGATACAATGATGGAATGGTCAACCATCTTGCTGTCTGAACTCTCAAAATCTCATAAGACCTACACATTGAAGAGTTCAACACCACTGTCGCTTAATACGTCGAACCATTTTTATCTAGTACGGATAGCCGTTTTCTGTGGATACGTATGATCGTGTCGTGTTAATGAGATTTTTACCCATTAACATACCAATATATTGCATAAACTAAAATGATAAAAGGCAAATATGAGAAAACATTATATGCAAAAAAACTTGCAACGGCGCCTTTAAATGGCGTATTTTATAAATCAGTCAAAACATATAAGTATTATTCCAAGAAAATTACGAAATTTGGTTAAGAAAAATCTAAAGGTTCTAAAATCTCTGGAAATGAAGTATTTTATGGAGGCTTGAATATAATGAATCCAGGGTGTCTAAATCTGAAGTAGTTAATCGTGACAACAAGAACGGTAATGCCCTACTTATTTACTTCAATGTCATCATTATATCTTAAAATATTTGCTCTTTTGGGGGATTAATCGTCAAGATATCATTTGGATTCTAATATTGCATCAAAGTATTACAATTATAGAACTCAAGTAACAATTTGATATATTGTATGAATGAACTAATGATATTGAATTGTAAACACATTTCAACATGGAGACACGAGGACTACGTACATATGTTATTAACTACGACACGTGATCGGAATCTGTCATTTAAGTAATCCCCTCAGTGTAGAAAAACAATTATCTTTTACTGCTGTGAATGGAAACATGCGAAGCTTATATTGCCTGAGGATGGGCATTTAACAACGTATTCAGATATGAATGGCGTGTTATGAAGTGCTTGTTGATATATATCAGTGATCGATCTGTCATTGGAAATCAATAACCAATTACAATCAGATCGATACAACACCTGATCACACAGGTAAGATGCCTCAATCTCAGGTAGTTTTAAGGTGAGGGTATCGTAACGATCCCTTATTTATTTATTTGTTATTTAGTAAGTGTATTGTCTCCAAAGATGATCGAATTTAGATTTTAATGTTAAAGGTACCGTACCACATTTACCATGTACCATCTTTTTTCTTTTTTTAAATGTATATGTAAACAATTCCATATATACTAAACGTTTATGCAGTATACCTGTACTTACGGGGGTAAAATAGCCCATTACACGGTCCGTTTATCCGGAGTCGTGTTATTTACGAAACGAAATATGCTAGCAGCCATTTAAATGTGAACTCCTTCTGATAATTCGATATTTGGAAATGCATCCGCGTTGCTTAGTCGAACCATAACCGTTCGTTTTAGAACTCTGTTGATTGAGGAGGATTGTTATGTCTTTTCCATTTTGTGAGATTTATTTTTTAGAAAACGTACTACAGCCCCATTTAAGACATCCAATACTGTTGAGAGCAAAGTTGTGCAAAAGAAATCCGGAATTCTGGTATCGTTTGGATTATATTATTTTTTAAACGGAATTATAAACAACACTACTTGGATGGAGTATTAAGTAAATCCCGTTTAATCTAAAGATTGTCTCAAATGAATAAGTTTATAGTTCGTTTTTAGATGCGATAAATCTAGTAGTCCCACAAGGAAACTTTATCCTGCACGATGCATAGAAACTGGATAGAGATATACGATACCTATATCAAATGAATCCTCAAGAGTATGTATCTACAGCAAATCGTAAAATAATGATAAATAATCTCAGTATACAATATTACCACTTACTAGTTTATCACTGATGGAAACTTGGCTAGAGTGTATAACTTTGGTTATGACAAGGCAGACAAAGTCAGTATCTGTTCTGGCTCTGAGAGCAGTTCCTATCTAAATGCTTCTTGAGGCTATCTACAATTCTAAATATCTGAGCATGGTCATAGATCGATCAAATTTAAATCTTTACAAATTCTAACACGATGATTTGATATCAGGTTACGAAGTCTCATTCTGCTTCGTGACTTCACGAGACTTGGTGACTTGGTAGGGGCTAATCGTGTCCAACAGGTTATATAATGGGATATAGCGCTCCTATAATTGTTGTTTCGTGCCTGCTGCACTGTTCAGGGCTCCGTGTTGGGGACCGTTCAAGTATTCACAGCCTCGGCCCCGAGATTGTATTTCAGTCAAGTCTGATCAGGCACTGTACTACTGCAGGGTCAAAGTAACTCAGCACGGCCGTGGTCTTCCGGGGTGTAGGTGTTAGATGTTGACATAGTATATGCGTGTACGCATACTCAATACATGCTTGTTTTCATTATTGAACAATTTTATAGTTCATACTTTGATTCGTATATATTGAGGTCAATAACCCTGTTGTCACTGACTACATTAATAAGAGTATATCTCCTTCTCATATGATTAAAACTCACAGAAGTTCGATTTACATATTGTCAATTTGGTATTAGATGAAACTTATAAATTATGAAAGCAAACGCATATTTTGGATCAAGTGTATATATTCCATCATTTTCACCCATCAGAAAATCGTGAAATATGACCTGCTTACAACGGAGGTTACGGAGGTTGAGTTGAGTAATCTATGGGAAGAGAATGATATCCCATTGTTTTCGAAGTAAAGAAGAAATTCGTTGGTGTAAAATAAGTAGGGGAAATGGGGAAATTCTTAGCAGTGTTTCATGTAAAGTTTAACATAAGGAAGATCTATTCAGAAGATGAGGTAAAGAATAATCCAAATTTGTATGCAAATATCCGAAATTTGTTTACGAACTGCTTAACGAAAACATCTAATATGTGATCGTATGACCGAAAATCTGGCAGCTATCTGTAGAAATTCCCAGTGTTAGTGCGGCGATAAACCAAAACTCGATAATTATTGCCGATAATTTTCAATTGATTTGTGTTTAAATAAAGATTGAGGAGATATTCCCGTTTAAAACACGGTAAATTTGAAATATTTTGGTAAAAATGTATTCTGACATGAAGCATTAGAATCAAATTGGACAAATTGAAATATTCCCTAAAATTTCTTTTTCGAATCCATAAAAATACATCAATCGCACTGGTCTTTTCAAATATTATTAAAACATTTTGTTAAAACTGCTCATGGAAGAGGAAGTCATTGGTGGTCACAAATTAAACTTGAACAATTTCACAATGACATAAAATGGATCACAGCGGATGCCCTGACAACTACTTAAAGCATTATAACATTCAGATGTTTGTTCAAGACCGATTGCGGTGAACATAACGAGCTCGTCGAATTCAAAGTGGTCGAGCTCGCGAAAATCAGAGTCTCGCATATCTAGATATTAGTACCCGAGTAAGTGTGTCATACACAATATACGAATTGTACGTTCTTTCGTCAGCCAAAGTTGGTCGAGACATAAATGTACACAAATAATTGTAAATACATGGATAAATCATCAATGCTGTCACCGATGTTTGTTGAATTCATTCACAGTCAAACACATATTTGTCAATGCTAAAACTGCTCGTGCGATTTCCATTATATACTGGACAAAAATAGTTAGGAATATTTGTACATTTTGTTATTCATCGGCACATCACTTCTAAAACATCCAATATACCTAACTTATTTTGTCCAGAATACATTCCAAAACATTTCTGTTCCCGCGAAATAGCACGTGTTATTTCGTCAATCAATAACCTTTATTTACTGTTACATCACATATAAGGTGTAAAAATATGTCAATGTTTCCAGTGCAAAATTAGTTTGTCAACAATTATATCAATCGCAAGAACAATCTGTCAGACTCTGGATTGAAGCGCGCCATCGAAGTGTGATGCCATTAACCGGAAATTCCTTTATGGTGTCCCAGGCGATTTATGACGTAGAACACATTAATAAAGAGTCTCTGGGCAACACGACTGACAGCCTCAGAAATGAATGTCGGTTAATCAACCTGGATGCCCAAGGAAGGAACTATTGAATGAATGGAGACAGTGTAATCGATCAATGCTGCTAAACATAACCTATATGTGTCAAACCTATTGTCATTATTAACAAATACAAACACTCAATTATTACAGAATCTTGCAACGTATATTTATTTTGTAATTTTACTTCGAAAGAGTGTTGTAACAGCAAACAATGATACGTAAAGTGTTCTACCAATGAATGTACTGCAGGCCTGAAACGTTTTAAGTACTAAAATAAACGGTGATTGAAACGGTGTTTTTGTATGCATAAAAAATAATTTTTATTTTATTTTTCGTTTCGGTTTATTCTTAAAAGAAACTAAATGTTTAATATAGTGCAGGTACTTTTAACTACTTATCATTCGGTAAAATCTTAACTTTTTTAAACATTCAACGTAAAAAGACATGTTTGTCAATGTCAAATCCATTCAATGCAAGGTGTTCCCAGTGACCTTGGTTCTGCAGTAACATGTACTCAAGCATGTCAACGTTCTTTTATTATAGTGTACTCCGCAACACAGCTATCTCGCTGTGAGGAGCTCATGTCACCCTTCAAATAAATCAACCCATATTGAACCCTCTCTTTTCAAGGAACATACAACCTGGGTAAACGAGACACTGCGTAAAGCGAACCTCTCTATAATACACGACTTGAGACGAGCTGTGTCGGATGGTGTGACCCTAGTGAAGCTGTTAGGAGTTTTAGGTGAGTACCTTCCCACCCTGCATAAAGCGACGCCTACATAGCGTCATGCGGAGTTCATTCCACCCGACGTCAAAAGGATATACCGTGCCTTGAAATGGAGTACCCTCTTTGATTTCCGTGGATTTACCTTGAATCAAGTAAGGTTCCTATATGCTATTTTACTTATATTATTTAGTTTACCTTTGCAATGTATTGAGAACCGGGTATGTTTGTTCTAAAGAAGTTTGTCTTTCTTTACAAGTGCATTTACAGTTCACAGCCGATCCTTTTTGTCTGATAACATTCTTATTGCCTTCGCTTGGAATTGTCAACATAGGCTGTGCCGCTGTGTTCACTGATGTTAACATACCTTGTACAGTGCAATGCGGATGTATTTGTGTAGTTAGAAATATTGTTTTATATTCATATACACATGTACCATAAACAAATATGAATAGATGTAAACATTTTGCCATGCCTAAGTCATGCATATGTTTTGTTTTATTTCTCAGCGATTGCAGTTGAGAAACGTACTTTATGACAGTATTTTGAAAATAAATACGCATGAAATCATATACAAAATGTGAATGTGTTGTGACGTCCAACACGATCGACATGCCATAAATCAATGTACATTGTTTCATTTCCTGTTGCCAGGATTCGGAAGGATTACCAATATCAATAAAGTTTATCAGTGTCTTTCATCATATCACGATGTCAACAGAATGTCTGTGAAAATTGGAGCATATTTCACTTCACTGTCAATGTATCTGCTATCGACAAGTTTACAAATAGACTTCTCCAATGCATAGCTATGCTTATTGTGATATTGACACGATTTGCTAATAATTCATTTCACTTGTATCGATAAGTTTTATCATGATATTGACAGTGTCATGATGTGGAAACAGGCTTATTTCATGCCACTGTTAATCT
This sequence comes from Gibbula magus, assembly GCA_936450465.1. Lineage (NCBI taxonomy): Eukaryota > Metazoa > Mollusca > Gastropoda > Trochida > Trochidae > Gibbula > Gibbula magus. The sequence continues at coordinate 38,434,981 of OW388291.1, forward strand.
GTTAGTGAACTGTTATCAACAATTTTTCTTAAGGGGACAACTTTATTATGATATTGATTACATTTGATTTGATTGAAAATCAGAGCAAATTTCAACGAAGGGGAAATGTTCTTTTTGAATGATATTTACAAGTTTAAATAAAATCGGGTCTTGTGTTTTGTCAATATTAAAGTCACCAGTCATGAACAACAACCAAAAGTGATTGTTCTAAATGCAGTCTTCTAAAGTGGTGGTATCACGAAATAAATGAAAACATATTTCACTCAATCAATAGCTAACATAACATACAATTATAGTAGTTGAGAGTGCGATTCTTATCAATATATGGACACCGGTATAATGACTACCCAAAGTGTGTTTCTGTATAGTTGTCCGCAATGACAATTTGAATGAAACACATTTCAATCGCTATTGTTAAAATTGAAACATATTTCACAACAAAATTTACTCAGATTAGAATATGTTTCTCTTTAATTATTTGACGAAGTTGTATTTCACATCAATATCATAACAAATTGAACGTATTTCATTTAGCCTGTTATCGACAAGTTTTCAAAGGGAGTTTTCTATAGCACAGGTACCCGTGTAGTGGTATTGACACGAGTATATTCTACCATTGCCTGGTTAGATAGCTGCATGTCACTCACTCCACAGTTTCTTAGTACTCCTGACAACGTGTTTATAACGCAACAGTGGGCTGGGATTTATAAACCTTTGTTCATTTTGGCCTGTCAACTTTATTTACTTATGTGGTTTATGATCAAATCTTGATGGCGTTATTCAATTCATGAAGATTTGAAAGATTTACATACTTAAGTTTGCGATTTTCGTTTCAAGTTCTCGTGAAATATGGCCCCGAACTTAACGAGATCAAATTTGAAATGTTTTTAAAATCGTTGTCTCCTTCAACTTTATTTGATAAATCTTAAATTTTGATTTAAAAAGATGTTATCAAGCCATTACAAGTGATATGATAGTTTGATTTAGATGTCTTATCAAACTCAAATATCATTTTAAAGTGGATACATCAGTTGTAAGCGAAGTGAGCGATATGAAGAAACGTAGTGCCTGGTTGCCACTATGTGTGCTATGCAGAACACTCCTTACCTTCAATGACAACACACGTGTAATCGATATTACACACGTATAGACAAATCGATCTGTATATTTTACAAATGTTAACTGAATAAGTTACATCTACATAATAAATATACCACTAGTTGTCACCTTCTTAAACGTCAGATTAGTTCCGTTATACCGACTATTTGGTGGATGCAAAAGAATATTTCAAAGATTTTGTGACTACAACTATACATAGCTACTATATCAACTAGTTGGTTCATGAAACAACTATTTCAACTATTTGGTTCCTGAAACAACTATTTCAACTATTTGGTTCATGAAACAACTATATCAACTATTTGGTTCATGAAACAACTATATCAACTATTTGGTTCATGAAACAACTATTTCAACTATTTGGTCACCGCAGCACTTATTTAAAATATTTGTTGACTGTTTCAAATATTTGGGGACTCCCAAGATAAATTCAATGATTCAATTTGGTGACTGACAAAAACACAAACATACAGTCTGTGATAAATGCATATAAGAAAAATGTGCCGCACAATATGCAATTACCTGATCTCTCAAGTATAATGTACCTTGAAAAGTGAACTATTAAACACACTTCTATTTCATCTGTATCCCCCGCGTTCCGCCCCAGATTTCATTCATAACCACCCCTCCTCCCCCTCCTCCCCCTCCTCCCCCTCCTACCACCCCTTTCATTCATACCCCTTTCGTAATGCTCCCCTCCCACGTATTCAAGGTCACCCTCCCAATATTCAATGCCCCCTTTTAGTATTTAATGACCCCTAGTTCCTATAATGCCCCACTACTCCCATACATTGTTATCAAATATGAATAACAATAATTAACTATTGGTCACACTATGTACCTGCTGTGTTGTACCTTGTATCAGTGATAACAACCTTCCCTGCCGTCTGCAGTCAACAGAGCAGTCATTGTTAAACGATACCCGTGTCATATTAGTTGACTATGTGTACAGAGGTACAGATGAAAGGGTCGTCTTAATAGTAGCATCACAGGCAACCAGTGATTGTTTGGGTAGTATATATTTGAAATGTCAATATTTTCATTTCTTTAAAATATTGCCCAGATATTTGACTTATTTGTTTCATAGGAATAAATATAATGTGTGTTATACTCTTAGGAATACATGTTGTAAACGTATAACTACCTGTTATATACTCCCGGAAATATACAATTAATGTCATATATTTATTCTCCTGGGGTTATATTATATCCTCTTAACATACATGGTGTCTTAAGAGAAACCTCCCCAGTCTATCGAATGTGAAAAGTTTTCACAGAGTTACAAAGTACACACCGAACCCGTATATAAGAAGTTATACTATAGTGTATGAAATATTAGGTTGACTACACTATACACGTACGGTGTCGAGTCCCCGGGTCATAAGTTATGTTTACGTTTGGAGATAAAGCCTTATTCACGTGGAGTACAACACTACACTGTTTGTCTGCTTTGCCATCACCCCCAGCATGCTTGGACAAATATCAATGGATATTCAAAATGATTCCGTGGTATTTGTGGCAAAGTTTTGTTAGCTAACTCAGCTTGATGTTATGTACAGCTTATTACTTATCAGATTAACAATAATGACAGGAGTAATAGACAGAAATATATACAGACAGACAGACATATTTATCAGCAGTGAGATAGTCTACCCATAGTACAGAAAAGTAACAGCGTAGAACAGTGCTTAATGTTCAATGTCATTCCATATGATACAATCTTGCCAGGGACAATATTCTAAGTAGTTCTAAAACTGTAAAATCATCTTTGATGTTAACACTTGATATGACACACGATCAGAAGTAACGTTTCGTGGCAATATCTACAATTATATTGAATTGTAATTTTCAAGTTTTATGTATCTTAATTTTCTTTCGTGTTAGTAAAAAGGGAAGCTGGCTATACATAGAACTGGTTCCCTATCATCATACCATCTTCTTAAATGCCTCTCCAACAAGTTGAATATAATGAATAATGTAGAGTGTAAATCCGGCTCTATGTTTCTTCGACACACAGTATGCTTAAAACATAGACATCCAATATACGATTCTTCTGACGTTTGTTTATATAGTTACACTTATCTTTAAATGTCACCTTTATCGTAAGTCGATATTGAACATTTGGTGAAATGGTATTCTAAATTCAACGCCAATAGTTTGACACAGTTGTCATCATTCACGAATGGAACGTTTAATAAAGTTATTCTATCAATGGCCACTATCAACTGATTATATTTTATTTCCCATAGTGTTTATAAAATCCACAGATAACGCCCCTTTATGCCAGAAAATCACACAATTAACGCAGTCACTTGAAATTCAGTAGTTATACGGAGTACATGTATAATACATGTATATGTACATGCCTGTCTTGGCCTGTGTGAGACTGAGATAGAGATATATAATGTAAGCTATAATTATGAGTTTATCTCCGTGAGAAAGCGTTGAATAATTGAAGCGAGAAGGATGTGACGGGTATTGTATTGATGTAGGGATTTAGGACCGAAGTATGTCATCGAAACATTTATCAACAAAACGAATTGTGAGAGAATAGGTGTGTTATTGTGATAGATAAAGAAATCCTGATATAAATAGGAATGAACTATTGATGGTTCTGTAGTAGTTATTGTGTCTGTATCTTTATTTACTGCTGGGTTCAACTTAGAACATTAGACGCCTTGCATACTATAAACTTGCCTTGTGCATTAAAAGTAATGCATTTGAACCATGATGGCTATTGTTATTCGGATGGTTATGTTAATCGCTTGGGGAGACAGCCTTGTATTATATGACGGGCAATGAAATACTGGGATTTATCAGTGAAATAAACTGTCTATCAAGCTACAGTGAAAATAACTTATATTTTCACTGCGAACAGTGACTTATTTGAAAGTTTCATAGATATGTTAGAAGCCAGCTAGGGTTACTTTCCTTATTGGATAACTGTAAACTACTTAATGTCTTAACAAGTTTAATTATGAAGTTCTTTTACATTTGTTACTATCAACGTGTACATAAAGTGCTACATCATCTGAATATTTCTATCCGCAAGACCATTTCAGCCCCCTGATTGTCTCAGCAACTTTCGCCGTGTAGCGTTGTAATGGTTATTATTACTATTTATAGCATGTCATTTGTAGTTCATCGTTTTCTCCATACATCTCGGTGCCTCTTAAAAGATTTTGATTCTGTTCCTTGATTCTAATTTCATTATAATATATTTTTAATTTAAATATGTCGTGATATAAGTTGATGTTCCTACAAGCTTACATGCCATTACAATCAGTGGTACGCCTGGAAAGGTTTAATCAGACTTCTATAGATTCAGTATTTTGAAAACGTAATCTAATTAAGATGCAGACCAGCGCTGTTCATACTTTCATACTGATGTTGGTTATTCTCGACACTGTGTTTGGTGTTTCCTGAACAATGTACGGAGTAAAATATGTGCTTGTGAATATGTTACTTGATATGATTAAATATCATATCGTTCTTACTAATAGTAACTAGATGGCAAGCTGATTCCCACGAGGTTAGTCTATCATATTTCAATGGATTTAAGCATCATGAAAACATGTTTAGTTGTACAAAATATAATACATATGTAAGATGAAACAGTTATTGCTAATACGAAGATGTTGGGAAGCATTTTGCCAAATGGTTTTAATCATATGTTTTAACATTCAAATATGCAGCTATGATAAACGTAACCTCTTAATAACACACTAAGGCAAGCTAATGACTTAATTACTTTAGAATCTTTACCAAAACGTCACTACCTTGTGAAGTTGTGTTTAAAGGCTCTATCCATAAACTCAACCAACCAACAATTAGACCACTTTCTTCACTACAGTCTTATATTGTATTCCTTTTATTAACTTTATGTAGGTCACCCGTCTCTTACCATGTACACTACCAACCACTGAATTACATTATAATTGTTACTCTAGCCATCGAAATATGTTCATATATGTAAAGCAACACAAACGATAATTCTCTAAATATTTACAAAGCATCTTCACAAATAATATTTCCCTACTTTATGAATGTTGACAATATATTTAATAAAGAAGTTGATCATCCATAAATATGTGTCTTCTTATATTTGTTTATGAATGCTTATGACGATGTTATCTTGGTAAATATAAACAGTAATATAAATCAGATTCGTTTGTATTTTTCTTACGTCTGCTCCCAAAACAAGTTACTCCACCAGCAAGACTATTCATTTGCGTTTGTGTGATTTCATCTGAATGTAGGTCGGTCGAGCTCTTTTCGTATGAAATTTTTTTTTTAACAAAAATGTGTTTAAAGAAGACAGAAGATAGAAACATTAGATAACAATATATTACTATCTGGCAGTTTTATAAAATCAGAATTGGTAACGTTTATCTTAATGATATTACCAAATTTTCACTGGCGACCTTTGTATGTATGAATAGAAAATGCTATTTTGCTAACAGCTCATATTAAACTTGATCCCTTATGTGTCATATTTTCAATTACCTATTTCCAAATATGATGATAAATTACACATAAACGCCTGATTGATTTGTATAACTTCATGATTGTCACTTAAAGATTTATTGATGCAATACGTCATCACAATGTGTCGGGCATTGTTCTTCATGCATCAATGTCGATCTCTTACAAATACGAATGCATTCGGCGAGACAAGAAACCACTTATATCACGATATGATTGAAATACTTCTAAACAAATGTTGAAACCTAATCTCCATAGTATACACGACGAGTGGTTTTACATACAATGTATGATTCGAGTCACATCGTTATGATTAAAATTATGCGTTTGTATCATTCTTCCTTTTGTTATGGGAAACAGAAGATTAAGGTATAAATCTTTTGAAATAGACTAGAACGTCTACTGATATTAAGGCAAACATAAATAGTATGACAAGAAAAGCATATTGTTAGTTCAGGCTTCAAGAGACTATTACCTGTATAAACAGGTAGTTTAATCTCATTCCAGAGCCCACGGCAGGTATGCACGATTACACCTACATTGAACCCAGGTAAAATCTCATTAAAGGTGCGCGATATTATGGCGTTCAAAAGAGGTGATTATTGAGTTATGAACCACATAATGAAGTAGTTATTGAAAAGGTATGAAGATTTTATCAGGTGTAACACCTATTCCTTACCTGCTCAGGTGAAGAAAGGTCAGAGGTCACGGATTTTAGATTGCCTCGCTTCAATGAAAAGATTAATGTTTGCCTCTGGTAAAACATGTAATGCGAGGTGTGCTATATTTAGAAAGACATGACTTATACCACTGTGTTGAAAACGACTTGCGGGCAACGGGGATTTATGTGGAACATAATGGATTACGTGATATATTGAAAACCGTCATGTGCTTACCATCTTTCCTTGATTTCAATTGACATTTATAAATCGTATAGACGAAGGATGTTGTGGCTATAGACATGTGATTTCTACAGGACGAATTTGGATGTTAAAATGTGAGTAATTGTATCTTGATATTTTTTTTAACTGTATTTTTTTACTTCCGGGCATCGCATATTTATGTGGAACATCGTGGATACGTGATATATTGAAAACCTACACGTGTTTACTATAGATGTCAACTGACATTTATACACGGTTGTGATCAATGATCTTGTATATATAGATATCAGAGTTCGATAATTGGATGTGAAATATATGAGCAATTTTCAAAACAAATGTGTAAACGTTAAACTGTTACACTGGTTATCGTACTATAATCATTTCTTGTCGGTACTCTACAGGGAGTTTCTCTTTGTCTTATTCTTTTCATTCGTATCATTATTTATGACTTTCCCATAAGCCTATCCTGTAGATGTGCTTAACCGACAATTACCGAATGCCTTTGAGGAACGGTACGTAAAGGTTAAACACGTAGTGGTTCGTTCACTCTTGTGCTTGTCATTTGAAGATTAAGTTTTAAAAAGTATTCATAAGCATATTTCAGGCGTTGAAACAAGAACATGGATTATCGTCAAAATCATATCACAATGTACATTACAGGTATTTCAAATAATGCTTTAGATCGACTAAATGTATGTCATTTCTAGTACATTTGAAGATTATATTAATCTTACATTACATGTTCCGGACTAGTTGATGTGATTATATGGCACAAATACCAACATTTCTTTGTACTATACAATCGACTGGAAATTAGTGTGTAGACTAAAAGTAGTGGTAAACTATAATACATATACAATATTTATAAATGTTCATCGTTGTTATTCACAGACAAATGTAAAGACCCTTATATCATAGTATGTACTTAAAACTGCCAGTATATTGTAAAATCAAACATTTTTTCTGAAAGTATTTCAGCGGGTACACCATTTTGGGACACTGTGTAGGACTCCCAAACCCTGTACAGAACACCAGCCAGGGGTAGCTGTAAAGATTCCCATGTTTACTCAGAACTCGCGGTTTGTCCTGTCTGTGTACAGACAAGTTAATTGTTTAAATATTGACTCTACGTGTTGTCTTTGACCGGCCTACAAGTCCACGCCGGAATGATATGTGCGCTCATTCTTCCTTTGAGTAATGAGTATATAGACTTCTTGAACAACCTCAAGGTCGTTTTAAGTATTTGACCATGCACCACACTAAGATGAATTCTATGATATACTAGAAATAAATGCCGTCTTTATAGTGAATAAATATAATGTTGTTTAATGTCCGATCCCACTATATGGCAATAGTACACTTGTTTGTACTCTTTCATTTAAAACAGACCGGAACGTTTAAGAATAAAGAATAATTTTGTCAAGTTGGTATAAATCTTCCTACTCTTTGAGCCTAATTCTATCATATTCAGCTAAATGTATGCAAAACGTATTTCAGTCCAGTTTAAATACAATTGTGTAATCTATTGCGATTCCTTTTTTAAAATATTGACATATTGTTTCATACAATGTTTATAGCATTGCGAAAACGGCATTACTTTCTTCATCTAATCTGATCCTTTATATTATTTGAGTTATTTGCAAATTTAAATACGTAATATTGTTTTACATGCAGTGATGTTCTGTGCATTGATACATTGATACGAAGTTCCTACATGTACTGTCTACGGTTCTCTAGATCGTGCCAATATGGTTTCACCACACGGAAACCTAAATATTATTACGGGCTTTCTTCACCCCTTCATAACGATATTGATGAAATGTATTGAAAACAATGCGAAACATGTCACCTTACCTCTACACGCTCTACAAAGAAACTTGAATCCGTTTTTGAGATATGATAGTGTAATAATAGTAAGATTGTAATAATTAGAGTATATTTAGCTTTTCTTGACTAATACCATGTTTATCTCATCGAGTGAGGTAGAAAGGTTATATTTTCACGAGTGACGCAGCCACGAGTGAAAATATATAACTGTTCTACCTCACGAGATAAGATAAACATGGTATTTGTCAAGAAAAGACAAATTTTCTATTTATTATATGACCAAATCCTTGCATATTCACCGAAATAGACTTGCATTTACGTTAAGTCGACTCCAGAATGAGCCTGTCGCCTCAGCATCAATGTGACGTCATGAACGTGTCATGACGTCGGAGCATTGTTTTATGACGTCAGGTCATTGTTGTATCAGTCACTAGTGACTGATTACACGTTCCATTGTTAATTTCACTAGTGACTGATAACACGGTTTATTTTCATTGATAGATCCCGGTATTTCACCTGCAATCATATAATAATTGTAGATACATATTCAGTTTCAATTTTCCTATAAGATACTTTAAGATCGTTAATGTTTTCATCATCAAACTGATTCACTGAATATCGTGACAGATGTGACTTGAATCTCTAATCTATGCAATCCCATTAGTACGCGTGTCCAGCCAGGTAATTCCTCAATTCGTTTAGCTCACCTTAGTTCTCAGGTAGACATTCCATTCATTGTCACCTGTGCACAAATAGCTTACACATTACATACAGGTAAATATTGACCTAGTCCACTAAAGCCAATATGCCACATGTTGTGTTGGTGTGTTCGGCTACTTGTATATTTCTCTATATTAACTCGCTTTCTTCTCCTTGCCTTGCACCGACCCAACTGTGTACATAAGGGGCTACTGTATATGTACTGTATACTACTGTATGTACATGTATCTACATTGTGTATAGGGTGGTAGTGGGGTGGTTCAAGTGTGATCTCTCTACACTGTAGTGCCTTCATGAGGTCGTTAACTTGGTGTTTCAAACAGGGTCTTTTGAAACAATTCTTGAAATTGAGAGGCTAGTTAAAGGCTTGAGAATAAAATTAGCTGACTTGTTTCATACTGAATTAAATATTTCCACGATGTGCATTTTTAGTTGATGATAAAGTGCACTACTGTACATGTAAGTATCAAAGCTATAATTCAAACACTGAGAGACATTTACGAAACTATATTCATTCTATTTAGTCATCCTATATTCTCTCTATTCTAGAGGTTACTCCAGTCACCTCCTTTGCAAATCCACCCATCTCACCAAATCCTCTAGCGATGGAATTTGCGACACTGATGCCGATAGCATCCTTATTTGTTGACTTCCATATTGTAAAATATATGTAAAAGGAAGCAGCTTTAGTCATTTCGACGGTTGCGGGAACAGACAGATCAAATTATCAGTTTAGAAAACGCCGCTGATAGCATTACTAACTTTGATTGCAACCAATAAGATGGCTCTATTTCTAGTCCAGAATGTACTGAATTTTCAACAGAGATTGCGTGTGAAGAACATGCTCTGATATATGAAGGCGTTAATAAACGGTATGGTTGCTTCAGTTGTTTACAGGTTAATTAGGATTCGTGTAGCTTGGCAATGTTGATAGGCAATACATGTGTATTGTATATCTCTAAGGTTGGAACACATGCTACAAACTCTGAGATAAAAGGCGTTAATATAATAAGTTGATGAAATGTATTTGAAAAATAATGTCACTTATAGCAAAACACCCTTCTCTCTTCGGAAAATCAAGCTAATAAATGAGTGTACATATGGTTCGACAAAGCCATGGGAATCGTTTTTGTAATTCGAAATAATAAAATGTGTTCACATTAAAATGGCCGCCATGCATTTTTTGCTTTATACGCAACATCGTTATTACCACTAGGGATAATTGTTTTGTGTAATAAGATGTTTTACCTTCTAAAGTAAATATAAAGGACATAAACTATCATTATAAATCCGAAATTTAAAAAAATAAATTTTGCAAAAAAAACGTGCTTCAGTCCCTTTGAAAGATCTGCTCAGATGTTATTTCATTTTCAATTTTATTTTGAAATAATTTATAACAAAAATATTAATAAAAACTACATTTTATTCTTTGTTGCTTCAAACAAAATAGAAATCGTGATCGATCTTGTTAACGTTACTAATGTTCTTATAAATTAATCAGTGCAAAAGAACAATACTTGGAAATTTAATCAAGAACAAACAGTAATGATATTAAATATTTATAATCAAATTATTGTGGTTACACACTGATTCCATTCATGATTTAACGCTAAAGAGATGATTAACAATGTTGTATAAAAACTTGATTTCGCTCTTTATGATTAAAGTATTTGACAGTGCGGTCCACCGAGGTATGCATCACGGTCGCGATTCATACCGAGTTTTAAGACATATTTTACAAACAGTAATGAAATCCATTCTGATTTGAATAATCATTTGGATTTACCATTTTATGCTAGAATGTATGTTTATACACTCAATAGTTTATCAAACGTTGTGTAATGTCCTTTAAACGTTGATTCATTGAAAGTTTTCACTAAAAGATGACGATGGATTAAGCATTTCATCGATGTAACTCCCATACTTTCCTTGCACATAATGTCCTATATATTATATGTCGTTGAACATAACTCATGTCATAAGTTCAATACGAACACGCGTGCACATCAAACATCACGTTCAAGTGCGTGTTGCACGTTTGTTCATTGCAAGTAGACTCAATAAGCCACTGAACGAATGAACTGCACGGGCGATTTCAGAACCTTGAATCGGGATCGAAATTCACGTGCGAATGAGTGGTTTACATTTCAGTATTGTGTGGTCACGTTGCATTTGCGTGAAATCTAGTTTGTTTTATAATGATTGATGGACGGGTAGGACGAAACATACTTTCAAGTAATAATAAGTGGTTCATTCAATTGTTCCTGAATGATTTTGTCGCTTCATATCTCTTGGAATGTTTTTGAATATAATCGATTTCTGAATAACATGTGTCGATGACATTTATCTGAAAATGAACTGAATACTGTATACATTAGATATTGATTTCACAATAGGTTTTACATGTACTTAATTGTTAATCATTGTTCATTATCATCAATTTCATGTTGTTGACATTTCTTAACCATGTCCACAACTAGGAAATGATATTGACATTGAAAGTGGCGTGGCGTTACATTGCTAAACAAAGGTATATTTACCTGTTATTCTTACCTGTTACAGACCACTACCTGTTTGACACCTGTCTATTATGAATGACTTTGTTCTTTTAATCGATCGTGTAAATTGTATTAACCTGACATTCATGTTGTCTGCCTCGTTTATTCTTTTGACATTAAGGATTATTATTTTATTGAGATGTGAGTGGAGATTTATGTTTTAAAAATCTTGATATTTTGGGCCTTAAAGTCGACTTTTAGAGATATAAGTCTGGATTCTGTTGGTTGCATCGTTTATTCTTCATGCATTCGAAGATTGTATACCTAAAAAGGGGTGATTGAAAACTTACGTTTCATCCCATTTTGATTAAGTTTTTTTGTCATAATGTTTTTTTTAAAATACAAGTGGAATTTTACTTTATTCTTGACCTACCATTCATTATCACTGAAGAAACGGACTTTATAGAAAATATGATGATGGAAATTCAGAATTTTACATCAAGATGTAATTGATTAATTTCACGACTTCTGAAGAAACCCGACGTTCATGTAGCTCCACATGTGTTCGTTTACAACGTGTTGCGATATAATTATTAGAAATACATGTCTTTAGATAGCGAGTGAAATTAACATTGTTATATTATTATATTAAGGATCACACTATCTGCAATAGTACACACTGTTGTACTATTTCCGTCCCATGCGAGATTCGAACCCACACCTTCAAAGTCAGGCACCAACCGCCAGTACGGACTTTACCCGCAACTTACCCATTCGGCCATGAATATAGTTTGAAACATCATATTGCTTCTGTTATTGTTTTCAAAATTATCGCTCTTAGTGTTATCAATTAACAAAACCATATTGAAGATCGTTACGTACAATCCTTCTTTGTTCTATCAAGGCGGTTATCGTTTATAAAAGGGGAGTTGTTCTTGAAAGTAATAACGGTTATGACCACTGTTTATCATTCTACAAAAAAACTGTATCATGAAATAATCATGACTATTATTATTCAATTAGGACATTATTTAAAGTATCCCATCATATCTCGCGTGAGAGGAAGTCACACTTCATTAGGTTTACGAGTTTTCTGCGCATGTCTATTTCTGGCAGATGGTTTATGCCAATTATTACCAGATGGTGTAACGGGGAAATATTGATTTAAGCAATCGATTTCTCTTTGTCTGGAGAAGTTTCTATTGAGAACAACGTAATCCAGATCCTATTGTTAACAAAGCTTGACGTGATTGTTTTTCGATTGAGGTAACATGCATAGATAAATACTCATTCATATTTACCGTGAGATCATTAGAAAGGAAAAGATTTCACGCACCGTTATATTGTTTGCTTTAGATGACAAGGTTGCATATTTTTTATTCTTGGCATACGCTTTGTGATATACATGTAGTTTATTTGGAATAAGTGAGTAAGAAGGTAATAATGCTTGATAAATAGTTAATGAAGTCTTCCAAGTAGGCTTGTTACGTACCTTAGTTATGAAATTGACGCGATCCTCATCTATAGGATCAAAATCTCCATATAACTACCTTTCGAACAAAAACTTTTATTGAACGACCATGTGCCTAAATTCTTAAAGGGTCAGAATGATCAAAAGTACTAGTACTATATTGAATAGCTTGGAAGATCACTGAAAATGGTTCATGAATGTGTGTCTAATTAGTGAATGTGTGCAGGATCAAACTCACTGTCCTCTACAAGTGTTTGCACTGCTGATCCGGATGGTGCACACCTGAAGTAGAGACAGGATCAAAGTTATCGACACCCTGATCACTAGGTGCACTACTAACTTGGAATCATGACCTCTGATTATTTACCTGTGTCTTCTCTTTGCTTCTGACATTTACACCTGTGTTGTCTTGCCCCAGGTGAACCAGGTAGCAATTATCCACTGTTTACTTACCTGCTCGTCCCTGTGACGTAAGCACACCTGGACCAGGTAACCACCTTACCTGGCTGCTATCGACGCTGCCAATTAACAGGTAAAGCGCCCCATGCATAACTCTGGAACTACCGGATACGTTCACCTATTATCAAACCCTGTAACGCAGGCCTTGCCTGGTCGCTATTAGGTCATTTAAAGATAGTAATTAACAGGTAAGAGGGGCCCTTGCTCACCTGTTGTACAAGATACACCCACATACCATCAGTCCCTGTTTTGTTAGACGGGCATTTGACAGTCTATATCTGGTTGCTATCATTTCACTCTGATAATTAACAGGTGAACGGTCTCTTGTAGAGATCTATGTAGGTGTTTATAAGTGTAGCCGGTAGCTATGTGGATAATAATCTATTATCACTTATTACCCATATGGTTGAAAATAACCGAGTTAATAATATTGATATAAGCACATGTGCACATATCACGTTTGCCTAGCAACCATTGTTTCACCGCGGCGTCCCGTATTGTGTAGCCTGTGACGTCATAAAACGATTGTTCGTGACGTCACTGTTGCTTGCAGTCGCAGGGGAAGTGGGCCGCTTCGTGCCTAATTTTACGCGAGTGAAACTGGGTATTAAAGAAATTATTACACTCGAAAGTGTGTCATTTGACTTTTACAAAACTCGTGCAAATTTGTGTATAACCTCCGCTATCGCTCGGGCAATACAAAAATTCACACTCGTTTCGTAAAAGTCATATGACACACTTCCTCGGGTAATAATCTCTATTTATATAGGGTGTACCACATATAATGATACTGATATTTCTTTAAAGTGTAAATCATATGCAGGTGGTAGTAGCTGGATTGACTTTGATAATGTGGACATTTTATGTTTAAAAAACTTTAGAAATGAAGGAATTTCTTACTGTCCAAAACCAGACAGAAGTGAATGATGAAATCAATTCAGTAATTTCCTAATTTCCATCCAAAATGAATGGTACCTCCTATCTGTCGCCTCTGAGACATTGACGACTTAGGTTACAGTTACTGTAACTAAATTCTGTAACTATGGACTTGCAAGTGGGTTCAGCTCGTTATCAGGTCATCAGCGACGGACCTTACCTGGCCATTTAACGCTGGTAATTAACAGGTAACGTGTCCCTTCATACTGCCATTCCCTCACCTATTATAAAGCCCTGTTTTGTCAGAAGGGCAGCGTAACGGGGCAGGACTGTAATGGGTGTATTGATCCTAAAGAAAAGATCAGTCATAAAAGGTAAACAAAAGATCATGATCAATAAAGGGGCAACTAAAATTGAACAGGAAGGAATGTGCATTGTGGGAGAAACCTTCAGATACCTGTTGTGAACTAGTTTCAGGCAATTAACTGCATAGTTTTGCAAGGTGCAGTGAAAGGTGGCCGTAAAGTCTGTATCTAGGATAAACAGTCTATTGTGGGAAAACAGAAGTACTACGTTCGAATCTAAAAGTCTAGACATATGTTAGCAATGTCTTCTTAGTCTTGGTGATGGTAAGAAATATGAATTTAAATATTTTGGAATATTTTGATATTCGATTATGCCAATTTTGAATTGATATTTCCTTATGTTCTGTAATATGTCGTTTTGTATGTTCACGAGTTTATCTTCAATCAATGACATCAATATTATGGCGGTAACAATTCGACAAAGATGGTTAGTCTTATACCACCAACATGAAAACTAATCACATAGAGCATTATCTTTGAGTTTCGGTTGATGAAGCTGATATTTGATGAACGATAAATATTTATTTATTCCAAAGCCTTTGTTTACATCATTAGCGAATGAGGTGTCCACTTTAAAATGACAATCTACCTTTTTATTTGAGAAATCATCAAGTCTTACTCGTTTATCAGGTCACTTAAAAAACCCTTTCTTCTTTCTGATAAATGTAATTTATTTTCAGAAGCCTCCCAGGTGCCCGGTGCAGAAACTAATCGTTCGTTGACACGCTCCGAGGTTCTGGTTAACATTTACAGGTGTCTTTCTTACCTGGCGGAGAGGCAGGTGGAAACAACCGGGTTAGACGCTGAAGGTAAGTCATGTTACCTGTAGTCTTCATCACATCGATTATTGAATAGATTTGTGCCTTTTATCAGTTTTACATTTGAATCGTTTTGTCTTCGATTGTTTTAGTTTTGACCCATAATACTGATCTTCAAAGGATATACGACTTTATCAGTTTAAATTGTGTATACCGCTTCTTCGATGATTTCGCGCTGTGTACATATGTTTTTAGAAATATAAATGTTTAAACAATGACATTTAATAATTTGTTTCATTAGGTTGTGAAAGAAGGGCAATGCATTCTTCTGCGTATTTGGCGTTTCTGTTTAACTAAATTTATTTAAAGGTAAGTCAATAAATCTGGAACACATGCTATTGCTTTTCTTTACTTGTTTCCAGATTTGGCCAACGGAGACTTGAGATCAACCTTGGTTTTGGTGGCAAACATCAGAAAGAAATATGACGTAAGTGAACATCCTTGTCTTACACCTGCAAGGAAATCATTGCGCCTAGCCATTTTCTCTCCCTGATATCTTTTCTGACTGAATTCATTCCTACTGTTGGGCTATGTTGAGTATATATGTATGTGTTGTATGAGTGATACCATGTTCACATCTTATGATTTGTTTCTAATTCGCTAATTCGTGGTTTTGTTACATACTATAACTTTGATAACATGTGCATTATAAAATAAAAAATGTGGTTAAATGGAGATGCTTAAGTTGAGAGAGATGACACTGGTAAAACGCACACCGGGGTTGGTCTTGCCGATAGTACATCCATGTAGAAACTCATCTCTAAATTTTCAGACAAGCTTCTACTGTGTTCGTTCTATTTTAGCATGTCCACCAAAAGACTTCGTTAATGTCCAGCGTACTGTAGTTAGCAATATATGGTGACCTGGTTTCAACGATCAGGCTTGTTAAGTTTTTGAAAAGTCATCGCAAAATTGGGACTTTAAGCAGACAAATTACCGTATACCTCACTGAACAGTTCGTGTTGTTCGTTCCTCAGAGCGGGTACGGGTCCCGATCAGAGGGGGATGGCGGGGTGAGTTCACCGGGCCAGCAGACAGACCACGCCCCCTTGGGACAGATGCCGGGGAGGGTGCCAGTTGAGGGGGGTCAGCACACACGGGGACCCCCTCCCCCGGTCAAGAAAGGTAATTTTATGGTGACAGTTTTGTTAAATCCATCTGGAATGCATCATACTCTGCCTTCAGTTGCGGATCAACAATGTCGGTTTAGAATATTGAATTGCTGATCTGGACGTACACGATACGATCGGGCGAAACAGTTGAGAGAACAAATCACTTTTAGATTTAAATGTTACTTGCACGACCTCGTAGTTCGTTATACGGAAACGAAAGTTAAATGTTTCAGGGCGTTGTCTTGTCAGCTTCGGTATTATATGACTTAAGAATATTCAACATTTCAAAGAGATTTGCCTTTGATGTGTTTAAATGTCACCAAAAAGAGGTATGTCTGATTATGCGAATTATACACAAAGCGATTACCTAAACATTCTTCCTCGCCTAAACATTTCATTTGCTGAAATTGTTTGAACAAACTAAACGCGGCTGATACTCAAAGTATATTCTTGAAGTTAGAAATTTCACGACATGGAAACGCACGAAACGGTAACCTTGCTTTGAGCTTGCTTTGAACTAATACGTTTTCAACGAGGTATAAAGCTTACATCCCACCGCACCGTATTTCAGTCCGATAGAAGTAAAACATGTAAATGTATGTCATTTGTGCCCACATGTTTAGTAGTAGTTATTAGTTCACTCTGATCTTTATATTTGTATATTTTAATATCAATAAAAAAAAGACTCGATTATGTGTTTCAGATAAACCGGTGACACCTCAAAGACGGCCAGGTTTCGGTGCCCCCAGTCCTTCACCGATTATACCGGGCGTTATAGGGAGGGAGGAGGGGGGCCCTATACCCCAACAGAATCATAACATCGTTGTAAGTGACAAAGAAAAAGAAAAAAAGACATTCTATTTATCAAAACTAAATGTCTTTCCATTGGTTCTAAACTATATTCAGAAAGTTGGTTCTTAAAGGACATCGTCAGGGTTGCTCTAATTGACACTTGTATAAACAGTAAATTTGTATTAGAAAAAAAACATCTAAAGACATTGTAAAGAATATTTTTGTAAAATTCTTAGTCTCAAATGTCGAACATTTATATAAAATCAAACGTGCCTATATACTTCAATGAGAAATACAATGTACTACCAAATGCCAAGTTCCTAAAGGACGATAACTCCGTTTTCCAGTCGAGAACGGAAGTGAGCAATAATGGCGTGTCTCAATTTGGAGTTGAGGAGAGACGACAGTTCCTGTCCGGCAACCCCTTTCAACCTGTATCCCGGGGCAACGATAGGGGACAATCTGGTTGGATGGGACAGGACACGCCCCCTCATCAAGCTACCAATGCTTGGGGAGCTGGGCAATATCAACCACAGGTAATAAAGAACATTCTGTCTGAATAATAATAAGAATTGCATACTTATATTGCGCCTTTTCCACACTCAAAGGTATGCTCAAAACGCTACAATTATTACCCTGAAGGAATTGTACTTACAGAGCTGCTACTAAGCGCTTCATCAGTACTTCCCGTATTCATGTACCCATTTGTACAGCTGGGTAGACTTAGTGCAATTAGGATTAAGTGCCTTGCCCAAGGACACAACACAGTATTCGACCCAAGTCACAAATCTTTGGTGTCTCCACCGGGATTCGAACCCGGGTCGTCGGCGTGGGAGGCCAGCGTACTAACCATTACACCACCATGTACCACCATCGAATGACTTACTGTCGAAACAGAATTATAATGCTTTGTATTCTTAATACACAAGTGTTCTATTAACACAACAATGTAGCTTATAACAGAACAGTTAACCAACTGTAGGAAGTGTTAATTTGTTGCGGAGAAAGTTGATTATTTTGATGCATGGTGCTGGCAAGGGTTAAATCATTTATATTTTACAGAAACCATTCTGTGTTTGAGCTATCTATAAAAGGCGCAGAATTTCAGCTTCTCACTGTTTTTATGACTCTTGAACTAGTTTCAAGGAGTTCATCAGTTTCATCAGTTGAGTGTGGTTTAAGGGCGACTGATTACATCTCTCATTCAACTTCTATATAAACATTCCTTCCTTTAGTATAAATCCGTGTTAACCAGGCATATCTTTAAGATTTAAAAAAAAAAAAGATTTTCAACCTAACAATTATCCACAAAATCAGACACGAAACACGCACTTGTCACCAGTCATCTTCTCAAAAAGGATACGTTTGCGCACAGTATTACGGAAGCATTATACTGAAACTTAATGACGCTTTACCGACAGAAGCTTTAGCTTACTGGTCCAGTATCCATCGTGTACTATCCTGTAGATGTGTATGTGTCTCTGTTGCAGACGGAGACACAGCGCCCGCCCAGTGTAGAGGATCGTCTCAAGAGTCTCATCGACAACAAACCACACGTCGCTAGACCGGCTCCTCAGGTAAAACAATGTCATCTTATCTTGAAAGTTTGAGTATCTCAGTGCCCTGATAAGTGTTTTAATATGATTTTCTGACATTGACTTTGAGGGCATCAACAATGTAGCTTTAAGAAGAAAACGAAATTACTTTTGTCAAACCTAAATTAGGACTAGGTTTTGTGATATGCCTGGGGAAATATGTCTTATGTGTATGCTAATATGGATAAATTCTGTCGTGGTAACACTACAGAAAACAAGTTTATGTTCAAGATGGCCTAAAGATGGTTTGTGAATTCAAGAGAAGAATGCATGCTCTCAGATACACTACATCAATGTCCAGTGTTTTTAAGTATTAAACCAAAAGCTTGTAAATAGACCAGTATTTACCGAATTTCTACACCCCAGCACGAGGAGGGTGAGCTGCTGGTACCCCCCTCCCCGACCCCCCGGGGGTACGACGAGACGGTCAACAGCGGGTACTACAGAGGAGTCTACCCGCCACACGGACACCCCGGCATGGCCAGGCACAGTGGTCAGCTACAGGTCGGATACGTGGTCAGTGGTGCTTCTGCATTTTATCTTTATTACCTCTGAGGGAAAACGTTTTGAGGTACATTCTTTAAATAAGATACCCGATGACAACTTATGATATCTACATTTAGGTAACATAAATTGTGGTATACTATGTCCTCATGTCTTGTATTACATCGTCTATGACCTTTGAAGATTAGAACGTCTTTATCTGTTTTACATGTCTGGGTAATTTTAATCCGCCTCATATGGGAAAAAATGCCCTTATATTTGCATAACTAAAACAAACCTTTCATCTCTCCAGCGTGAATCTTTATTGTTGTCTAATTTCAATTCTAGCCATCAAAACCTTCTGAAAGACGTCTAGGGTCTCGTGTTGATACCATCATAGACAACAGCAACGCTAAGTTACCCCCTCCTTACCCCAAACCCCAACCGTCACCTAGGCAACCTCATGATAACCCTGCATTCATTGCAGATGACACCGTGTCCAAACCAAGGTATGGTATTACAGTTTCAATACTGTTACATAGGTCAGATTAACTTGAATAACTTGGATATTATAATCCGTTGATATATGAGTAAAAAATTAAACATATATTATGTTTTTATTAAACACATGGTAATGTTAACAAATTCATAAAAGGTGAATATATAATCCAGTCAGCAAAGCAATCCAGTGCCTTTGAACCGTTGTGTTAATGTTGTTGATCATTAGTTTTGGGCAACTATGCAAAAAATTATGTTTTCAAAAGTCAGCCGTTTAATGAGAAGAAAATGATAAATAATTAGATATCCATTATAAGTCACTTTTTGATAGTTTTGTCTGTCCGTCACTTTGCATAGTTAATCGTTCAATCATTATGATTTTTTTTATATTTCTGAGTGTATGCTACGTACTCCCATCATTCCAGCGTGCCGAACCCCCGGAACATGAAGGGAGGAGGGGACGACCTGAGAAGTGCCTGGAACAGACTGTACGGAGCTCCAGAGTGGAGACCGGCCACTAACCAGTCTCAGGGTCAGAACAGACCTCAAACACCAGACCCTAACAACTCCTACTATGTGAGTTTAGGACAAACCGTTTTGCATGTATTAGAATGATAGCTTTGCAAGCAATGTCTAATTACTGGTCTTCGTTCACCTTATAATGTATGGGGTACCGTGCATTCTGCTATTGTAATCGAGGCAAATGAACCATCATCCATAGTCCTGCTACATGTCGGATCATGCAAGATCATGTAAACTTGCAGTCATGAATCGTGAATTCATTAAAAACTCTTTTCCTGATGTTTTCTCTTTCAGTTCACTATTTGTAGTTACATTCTTATCATGTATATTTTTGTTTTAATTGCAGGGTATATTTAAAATGGACCAACAAGAACAATATCAACAACAACAACAACTACAACAACAGCAGCAGCAACAACAAAGGCAGCAATTTCAGCAGCATCATGTGCAGCAACTACAGCAACAGCAACAGCAACAGCAGCAACTACAGCAACAGCAACAACAACAAGTACAGCAACAGCAACAACATCTAACTCCTCATCAACATAAACAGCAACAAAATCAACAACAGCATCAGCAACAAAATCAATACAACGTCCAACACCAACGAAAGGGCAGTTTTGACCAACTAAGCACAACAGTGAGAATAAGTCCAACAGGTCAAAGTTCAAGTACCCAAGGAGTACAATCAGGCTCTGCCTCTAGTTCGTACTCGGGTAAAAATGCTGGTTTCAGTACGTTTAAACCTGAAGACGATGAGGACGAGGAGGACAGGAACCAGTTGGAACCGGATGAGGCTCTGGGACCGTCTGCCCAATATCCTGATGACCCTCCATCCAGTCGGCCTTCCAGTGCGAGACAAGCTCAAGGGTCGATTGCAAAAAGGCAGACGACAGACAGTAGAAACATAAGTGACATGGCGCGGGCTTTGGAACAGAAGTTGTCTGTCAGTAGTGAAGGTAAGGACCAATCTTCAAGGCTCAACCAGCAGAACCATCCGGACCACGTGAACGTGTTCTCTAGGATCAAACAGGTTCAGGATAGGTACGGAGCGCCCAAATCTCCTCGGACTAATAGTCAAACTCATCAAAAGATTCATCCATCGAGAATGTCTGAACCGAAATCTACTCATGTGAACCACGGATTTGTTGACAGTGATAATGAGAGTGAACAGTTCGTTATCGGAGCTGCCGAGAGTATATTCGACTACGCGAGTGAGTCATCGTCCCGGTCCGTGACTCCCCCTCTTCCACCTCTCTCCCCTAACTCATCCCCCCGTGTTGCCCCCGAGCCCCTCAATAAGTACAGTAGATCATATAGTGCTAGTAACGTGTCCCCTCCAAAGACTCCTGACCTCTTGACCTCCACATCAAAGCCCTCTTCCGGTCTGGACAAGCGAGACCTCCGTGCATCCAGTAGTCAGATCGACATGGCAGGTGCTCCCAAACACAGCAAGAAGGCGCCACGGATAAACCATGCTCCTAGGCAGCATCACAGAACAAGGACCAATCTCAGTAGAAGTAAGTCAGTCAGTGATTTATTGTAGTTAGCATAATCCAATAGATATCCAATTATGACAACATTTGGCCTTTGCACCTTCAATGGTAACGATTATACAAAGGTTAACGTTTACCCTAATAAGGTCGAAGTAATCTTAACCGAAACAGTGCAAAATAAGTTTTAACAGTTTTGGGTTTTTTTTAATTTATGCACCAATATGAAATAACACTAAGTAGCAAATGTAGCTTCAAATAGGACAAGGAGATTTTTTACTGAACGACACTAGACTGTGTTAAAATATGGGTTTACGAATGGTCTGGTCTGGTAGAAAGCTAGATCAGTTATTGGAACTGCACCCAATACTGTCTTGAAGGTCTCCTATATTCCGCCCCGAGAGCAACGACTCCTTGAACTTCTGTCTTGAATGAACTGTACAAAACGTTTCCGGCTCTCACATCAGTCCAAGCCAACAACTGGAAACTTTTCGGGAGTCTGGCAACTGTAACTTATTCGCCTCGGAAAATTATCATGTATAAAAAAAAGATACTTCGTTAAAAATCATTTTCACTCAAATTCAATCAGAATAGACCTCTGGTACAATAGCACGCTACCATGTGTTATTATTTCACTCCTCTCCCCTCAATACAAGCCAATAGCCTTGAAGACCTCCGAGACTAATGAATATCATGTCACTCGATGTGATATAATAATCAGGATACTACATAACACATAATATTTACTCCTCTCCTTTCAGTCTAGATCTCAAAGAGTTAGCTAACGATAAACCTCCCCTTCAAAGTGTTATTATGACCAAGATACTTCATCAAATCATATCCCTTCTCTCCTCAGTCCAAGCCCACAGCCTTGAAGACCTCAGGGAGTCGGGTAACGAGAGCAACCTGTCTTTCGACGTGGAGAACACGATGCTGATGGTGGACCCCGAGTCGGAGCAGTACTCCGAGGCAGACTTCTCCCCCAAGGACGCCAAGGCTCTGAAGCAGCAGCTCCAGGGGTTAGAGTCCGCCTACCATCATGTGATGAAGCAAGCAGGGGTGGACAGGACGAGACGGAGGTGGAGTCTGGGCAGCTCGGATACATCCTCCCTCAACAGGGGCAAGAGGTTCAGGACCAGCGCCTCACACAGGAACCACTCTAGGGACATCAAGTAGGTGTACTATCTACTAGATGGAATTATTGGGGACGACTGTGGATAATCTTGTTCGTGTAGCTACGTAATACAAGATGATTGATACAAATGACTGATCTTGTATTTGACTTAGGGTGCAAAATACAATGTGTATACAACTTGTATACAAATGGTATATTGTACTAAGATGATTTTAATAAATCAGTTTATAACCATATCAATGAAATAAGGATTATTTCTTATATAGAGGGTATCCATGGTGTACCTATCGTGTCAAAATAACTCCATTTTTACATTACTCTCCCTATTCCCAGAGCTATACAACGGCGCTTCCAAAAGCTAGAATCGCACGTAGTGACGTTAGCCCGAAGTGTAGCACACCTATCTTCGGAGATGAGAACCACGACGTCGCTATCACACGAGATGGACACTGTGAAGAGGGAGATGAGAGAACTACGTCTTCAACAACACAAGAACAACGCCATGCCCACTCACAACAACGGTGTCAACGACTTCGAGAAGTTCCGCGGGTGGTTACCATCGCTGACGAACCCGAAACGTGTCAATAAACTTACCAAGTGAGTTATATTGGTTTATTGTAACGTATTTACTGTACGTTTTATGAATAATATAAACCACAATATTTGACTCAGTAAAAAAATAACATTTCAAAATAGATATAAATAAGATTCAGAAATAATTGAGTGTTGGTATCTGTAAACAATAGATAAATATGTGCACTATAAATGTCTGTTATTTTATAATGGCATATCTGCATCACAATTGTTAAGTTTGGTTTTTGCATATTCATTAGCAGATTTCATTATCTATTTAACCTCATTCTTTCAGATTTTTCGGACAAGAACCGCCACTCCTGGATATATTCTTGCAGAAACTTGGCTACGAGGTAAGAACATAAAGTAATGAAGACTGCAGTGTGTTGTGTCCATGAAAGAAAGCAACATTCGTGAATAACAATGTCTTGGGTTCTGAATGTGTAATACAGTCCATTAAAGGAACATGAATGAAGCTGATATTTAGTGCTTCTGAATCAAGTATGGTTTAAATATATACCGAATACTTATCATCATATCATCTTAATGTTCTTAGTATTAGTTTATGTTCTGTACACAACTCCTTATTGTTTACAGAGATACGCCAAGAATTTCGCCAGTGAGCACATTGGCATGATAGAACTCCCATACATGACAGAAGACCGACTACAGAGTATTGGGATACCCATGGGCCCCAGACTTCGCATACTTCAGGAGGCCCAACTTTGCTTTCGACAGGAAAACTTCAACATCTACATTGTTTGATGGAGTGACACATTTTTGATTCCATTTGAACAAAAACATTCAAGGCCGAAGGCGGATTGCTTACAATTTAGATTATTGTGATACGATGTCTTCAAAACGAGTTCGGTGGATTACCGATTGAAACACTGCCTCGTATGATGGTGATAGATGCAGCCTACGAGAAGCATCTCAACGGAAGTCCCCCAAGGGGCATAACTCTCAACCGATACCCTTGATATATCTTAGGGGAGGTAACCATGTGTATATACCGCTAAAAATATTCATTTTCTCTGATTTCGTGACTTTTTATTGCATTTATTGCAACCGCCTGATATATTTTCGGATGGGGAAAACCATATATTTCCCACTTTCTTCAAACAGAGAATGTAAAATGGAATACAGCTGAAATGAGGTGTGTTCGTGCATAATTCTCGTGATAAATACAATGGACGTATGGACGTGTGGTTTCTATGAAGGATATTTACAACTTTGGTTTGGATACTCAATATGTGTACGACACAAGCCTGACATTTGAAGCAAGAATGAAATACACGAAATGTCACTGTCCGTCCAGACTACGCAAATCATCGTTGATCCAACCCTTTGCCAAAATGAGATGCCAACATTTGTTCTTTGGTGATGCATATTCTCATTAATAGTGATATTTGTGTTGCTCCTGAAATATGTGGAGTTCCTTGGACTGTTGTGTGGCTAAATGCTTTTGATACTCACTATTTTAATTAATTTTGAGAAAGGTCCTGAATGTCGAAAACTGACTAATATGACCTCTGTGAATCAGTGAAACAAGTGTCTGCAATTCTATGCAAGGGAGATAACTCTGGATAATCTTGGTTCCTTTGGACGTCTTATTTGGATTCTATCGTGCTTCGATCCCTATTCGTCATTAGAAGCTGTTATGAGTATACAGTGATGGTCGACGACGAAAGTTCATACGTATTTTCTTACTTTTACAAGAAAATTGACTCACGACATTAGTGCTATATTTATTTCGCACACATTCAGGTTATCATCACCACTCAGTACTTCCATCCTAACCTCCATTACATATGGACCTTATTTCACGATTCTCGCAAAATCCCCTGGCTGTGAAAGTTTTCAACACGAAAGTTGTGGAATGCTCAGTTTGCAAAAACGTCGCTGATGACACAACTAACTTTTGCTACACCAAGCAGAATATCTGTTATATGCAACAGAGGTTTGGATGAAAGAACTGAGTGGAGTAACCTCTGTTGGGAGATACTGGTTATGATCTATAAGAGAAGCCAAGTCGTATGATTGACAACGACAAGGCAATCATGGACAACACATTAACGCCCAGGTCAATCAAAGATCCCAAATCAATCGTGGCATATTTACATAATATACCCAACAAGAGTATATGTGGATACAAATTTTCATAGCCTTTCGTTCGTAGGTCATATGCCTAATGTATTCATACATTATTTATAAAGCTTTTAAAGAATTTTAACAGAAGCTTATCAAATGCAAAGTTGAATTGGACCACGTGACCAACCTAACTATATGTTTATTAATACAAAATGTTAGTTGTCATACTCAAGTTTAAGTTATTTGATTCCATTGTTATGCGCAGTTGATTATGTTTATGTATTTTTTTAAATGAAATCAAAAAGAAGTGGAAATTAATAACTAAATGTTTTCAAAGGCGTTAAAGTTGAATTCTGAAGTGGTATTAGATATCGATGTGTAAGTAAAACATCAAATACTAGATGCGGTCCCTTATAATGCTATATATAGTAATGATAATCGTAAATGCCATTGGTATCTAGCTCGTTTTCGCTCGTTAGATACCACAGCATTCGCTCGTTTTACAGGGGAAAGAAATGAATATTCTCTATGGTTCAATCGATGTATGGAATGCATTTTGTATCTGCCAATTTCGATTTTTCGTATATATTTCGATGAGACAGATATACTAAGAATAATGATCTGGAAGAGATTTGTGATATTGCTTGTTTTCCGATATTCGGAAAGGATATTGTGAAAGGAGTAAATTGACAAACAATAACATGTAGTTTCGTTATAATAAATATATATTAAATCATCAGAAATAAAATCTATCTTTACCATAATTATCTATACAGGGTTAACAATATAATATTTAGTTTATAACGCTAATTTTAGCAGATATTACTTAACCCAAACTTTACCTTTACACAATTTCTTTACCAAACATGTAAAAGCACAGATCACACATTAACAACTGTAACATTATTGTAACGTTAACTTTAAAGATTATATTTTTAGATATTATATTCTTGATGAAACGTTTTTAAATTTAGATCTGAAAGAAATCCGTCCATAAAAGCTATGCAATTTATGCTTGCAACATATGATTATCACACCATTTAAGGTATATAATCTTTTATAAAATGTATTTCAATAAGAAACGTTGACAATCACCTACCTATAAGAAAAGGTTAACTGGGATGATCTTCAACTACTGTTTCTAAAGATGTCACGATGCAGAACGTTGACAATAATAACAGTTTGTTTTTTTCTAAAATCGTAGCTTTTGAAAGCAAAAAGAAGTTAACATAACTCATTTAATTTTAATGAGAAGAAGCAATTTACAGTTCAACTATATATATGAAAAGAATCAATGATTTTTTACAATTTTGAAAAACAAAATTAAGTTATTAAATCCTTTCATGATAAGATGGCAATGGGCATATTAGTTTTTACATGAATAATGTAATGTACCACAGAATAGAGCATCATTATGTACAGCCAAATATGTATTTGATAGATATTTCACACTGTTTACATTTTAACCACTGCATTCATTTGCATTGTTTCACATGGCGTAATATACTTACATTTGTTTTCAAAATGTTTTTATTTAAATAGCAATCAAGCTTTGTTTGAAAGTGTCTTCTCGTTTATAATAAACGTTTATATCGACCTTATTTTATATAATAATGGTCATTGAAAATGGCATGTAAGTTATATGCGAATCATTGTGTAATTAAACTATTCCTATTGGAAAACCGTGTTGTGCTTTCATGTTCATGATGCGGAACTGTATCACTGGTGAAGTAGTTCACGTTTCTTATGTCATTAAACTGACGTAAATCCATATGAACTAACAAAACGAAATGTCACTTGTCATGAGTCAAGGGTAGTTATGAACTCCGTGGTATTTTATTTGGAATGAAATATACAGAATTGCCTCAAAAAGAGGTCGAAACTTAGAACACCTCTTCTGGAAATATGATACGAAGTATCAGAATGCACCGGAACTAGATATATTTATTACATTGTGGGTAACAGAATCTACAACCTATAAACAAATAGAAATAGACGAGTCTATTTGTTTATAGGGTGTAGATTTTTGCCAACGTTTACCTACATTGAATGGCGCCGAATGGTTTCATACCGTGCACATAGCAATTGCAAGTTATATTCAGTTTCTATTGAATATGTATTGTTTTGATATTAAAATGATAATAATAATTTAAGGTTTCGCAAAAAGGAAATTCATCAAGTACTCATTCTCTTCCCACAGAGGTTAGTCCCTACAGTTTTCCGGTTCTACCCTCTGTTACATTACGCTTGAAATCGGGAGCGAAAAGGGAATGTCCTGATTGGTTGCAATTGAATCTAGTTGTGCAATCAGCGGCGCCGTTGTAAAAGTGACATTTGCCAATGACACGTCATAATGATAAAATAAACGTAAGGCCAACGTTTTCTCGTTTTCCTGTGTTTTCTGTGTTTTCCTCGAACTATGCTATTTGATTTTGTGAAAACTATTGATCATAAACATAATTATAAATAAAGAAGACCAAATCAGAGACAAATACCAAAATCATTTCATTTGCGTTATTTACATCAGACATATTCGAATGACATATGCTAATGAGCAAGACCCTTCAGAGTAAAATGCCTCGATCTATTAAGTTACCCTGTCGACATGGCCAATTAAAGATGAGTTTTCATTGGTTAAGAACCAGGGATACGGTAACAGATTTCTCTTTCCACCGCTAGGAGACTTTGGTTCTGCTCTCGATTTCAAGCGTAATGTAACAGAGGGTAGAACCGGAAAACTGTAGGGACTAACCTCTGTGGGAAGAGAATGCAAGTACTATGATGTCACCAAATGATACTGAGCAAAGTTTCATTAATTTTTTTTCAACACTTATCGTCAAAGGTTATATATTAGAGTATTATCATTTACACCATGTTTCCTTTTTATGAAATGTAATGTACTTTGCTGACATTCTGTATACATGATGTAGTCTTGTAAAGCAAAGTGTGGAAAATATTTTTAATAATATTAAAGTAAAAATATTAAAGTAAAGTAAAGATAAGATGTAAAATAAAATAAGTTCCTAAATTAAATAAATACTTGTCTCCAAATTATGCTGAAACAATATTAATTAAATTGATAAATATGCAAGTCCTTTGAAATCGTGAAAAAAGTATGATTCGAGTCAAAAAGAATTAAGTCAGGACCAAGAAAGACCAATGAGCGATTACTTTTAAACCTCTCTTGAACGCGATTGCTCAATGCAGCGCTACTTAGCAAAGCGAGCAAACCCCGAGGAATCGCACCGTGTCGTTCAGGAGAGAATGCGCTACATTGAGCGCTCAATGAGCGATTAAAAGCGCTCGTTGTTATGGAACGGAACCCAGGTAGGCGTTTCTTCTGCTCGGGAGTGTACATACAGTCAATCCAAGAAATAATGTCTCATTTTAATATAAATTTGACTATATGCAAATACAATTCATGTCATAAAATGCAAATGTGCACAGATGCAAATATCGCTTCACATCCTAATGCCTGTAACTGATTCGTCCATTTCGAGTAGACCAATCGCTCTAAAACATGTTTTGAGTGCATTATAGTCGCATGTGTGATTACATCTTGTAAATTTCAAACCTCTGCGAGTTCACGAGTTACACGTGCAGTTTTGCTCTCCTGTTATCAACCTATAAAATATCGCTTTTAAGTCTAGTCTGAGAGTGATATCGTTATCCAGGAGTAAAATGGACAAAAAACATTTTTACACTCAAAAGTTTGTCCAACGAATATCCGCACTGACGAAAATGGTAAAAGAATATCAACAAATAAGCTTACACAAATCGAATTAAGATAAGATTAGATAATAACACTAACAATGTAGTCAACATATTTATTCAAAAACAAAACAGCTAATGTAAATAGTGACACATCACAAGATGACAATGACCGTCTCGTATCAAGAGTCTATAGTGTTTTATAGAGATAGATGCAGAGATATTTAAAATATTATGCTACTTTAGCGACCCTATTGATTAAGATCCTCGTTTTCAATGTACAATGTAATGTACTAAAGCTGAGTTTTGGGTCTTTTTTCCATCCAGGCTTTGATTTTGGGATTCGCTTCAACGATTTCCATTGATTTCTTAACAAGAGGGAAAGCATCTTGAAGGTTTCCTAGAAACATGTTTACTTTCTCCATGATGTGAAACACTGCCAAATCTGCAATGGTTATCTGGAATAAAAAGAAGGTAGATGGTATTTTAGACAAAACAATTGATGAATTTTAAATGTAAGCTCTCCAAAGGAGAACCACATATACAACATATTAAAAGAGACATAACTAATACATATGCTAAATATATCTCTTTCTCAAACTGCAACTACTCCAAATTCATGAAATACTGGTCAATATGTCACTGTCTATTTACTTATGCCTTTACTACTTAGCATTTACCATTATGGCCCCTGTAAAAGCTATTTTTGCTTTAATTGTTACATTCAATAAGTATGCTTATTGTGTGCTCTCAATTTGAACTTCGAACCGAGAGTGTATAATGTAAAGTACCTGCTTAAAAGAAAAAGAAAAAATTATATAAAAAAAACAATTGATGAAATGTAAATATAGTGTCACACACATCATAAGATCAAAGATTATATAAAGACCAGTTAACTAGACGCCGGTGAAACACATCTACAGGATAAATATATATATATATATATATAGAAACTGGCTGTAAATATAATCATTTCAATATCATTTGGTGACGGACATACTCGTGTTCTCCGTCACTCGTAGAACTGAACATCCAATTCACAGTTGTGATTTTTCATCATGAAAATTATATTAAAAATTCATACCCGCCCTTGATTGTGTGAACCCATAAAATGCTACGTCGATTGGTATCAGATTTGAAACTGGTTTTTCGTTTGTAGGAGGTGCAAACATGGCTGTCATTCAAAAATAAAAGCTCTCAAGCAATATGTGTTCTACGTTTAGACCTGGATTCATCAATGGTACCGTGAACCTCTAAAAGGGGATCTCACAACGCAAGAAGACCAAAATCCTACACAAAAGATTCAGGTGTTCAGGCCTGAATCTAATATAAAAAATCAAAGCATAAACGCTCACCCCCTTCCCTTCTCTTTAACTAATTGCAAATTTCAAAATGTCAAAAGTCCGCTAGGCTTCGATATCCTCCAAACTATGGAACCCAAGCGTGAAATAAGCCCCACTGGAAGCGCTTGTAAAATCTCTAAATGAAGTTAATATAAGCACGTTGGTCTTGTATAAATGGCATTTGCTTGCTAACCTCTTCTAAGCTCATATACATTGCGGGTTTCAGTCAATCCGGCTGCTAAATTGGGTGTGACGTTTTCCATGCCCAGAACTCATGCATGTCAAATTGGGATGGTTTAATAATTTGCGCTATTGTAGAAACATGCATCAATCACTTTGAATATATAACAAGCCTATTCAACAGCCAATGTTTTCGTAAGAGACGCATTAAAAAGTTTCCGAATGAAAACCGCAGGGTTGGTGGGTATCGAGGATCGGGAAACAGAGAATGGCTGGCCTGTGACATCACCATCCTATTTTCGATTGATCAACATCGGTATAGAGAACACCCCTAGATTAGTATGAATGCATATTTTTTAGCATTTTACAGCAATTTAGTTATTTAGTTAGTTACCGAGCTGCCAGCATAATAGCCATTGCTCCCGTTGTCTTTCAAGATCATCTCCAGTTTTCTCAGTAGAAGAGGAATTTCCACTTCCTGTGCGTTCTTCACTAGTTCAGCCTGAAAAGATCATGTATAATTAGAACATTCATTTAAATTTTGTAAAACAAATTGGTTTTAAAAAATAAACAAGGTATATAATAAGCTTACAAATAAAAAGAAACTCTTTTTCCGTGAGTGAGATAAGAAGCGATATTGTATTGTAATGCAATGTATCAGAAGAAACCGCACATACAGCCCGCGCAGTCACACAAACACTGCATGGATGTAACAGACACAATCAGATCATGACTCGTCTTTCTTTAAGAATGAGTATCTTCTTAACTCCCACAAATCGCCCAATATAATTTTACAATAATTTTACCATTGATAAAATTGAAATTGTGTTTATTTTCCACAAGGGTCACCGTCCCATTATAATTTATACAACGTAGTTAGGAAAACATTTAGGACCCGCCGTCAAATGGCACTTTTGGTTAAGTACAATAAAAAGAAAGCTAGGGAGCTTCTTGAATGTTATTCATATACAACAATGTACAGCTAAATGATAAACAATAGGTATTCGGCTACGCGATGACATCAGTTGTATAAATTTACAAAAACCGTTGGGAAATAATTGTTATATTTAGGGAGAAGGTTGCGACGAAGATTGTTATTTAAGTTAGATTCCATGATAATAAAAGTCTGAGTCACCTTTTGGTAGGATGAAAAATGGACATAATCAACAATGAACAGTGGTCTAATGGAAGCATAGGGTGCAAATGGAATATTTTATGAGCGCTTCAACTTATTTCGTACTAAATCCACATGCCTATTGTAACTGTCATATCGTGCATTTCGTGCAAACGATACTGATATTGACAACTTTGGTGACCAAACATAGTTGTGGCCATGTAACTTTAAAGAGGTGACCTTTTCATGACTATATGATTTCTTAGTTAAATGTCACTCCATTTATGAAGGATTTTGAACTGAATAAAGGCTTCCACTTTCATATCGTCAACTAGGTTAGCTTGAGAGGGAAAGTGTCCAAATTTACCTTTTTATTTTCATCTTTCTCGCTGAATATGTTGAGCGGTGGCTGGAATAATTTGGGCACTATCTCAAGCGCCATGTCGATGTTCATAGCATCGTTGATATCCTTGCCATAAAGATCTAAAAAAAACACATTTTGAAAATAGTTGTTTCGGCATATACCCTATATCTCTACGTCTTACAGAAACAATAAAATTGATAGGTAAAAGAAATAATGATTTCAAATATTAAAAGTTATAGTTTAGTTGTCTTCTGGGGATATTATCTAAATATGTTACAGTCGTCTCTATAACTCGTTGATTAAGATATATTTTGTGTGTATACTTCCCTTGAGTTTATACCTACACATGTTCTATACAAAAAAGACTGTTGTAAATAAATTGAACAGATATACACTGTCATGGTAGTATCCCTTGTATTTCCTTTGAATGACATCTATACGGTCACGTTATGTGGTCGTACCATTCTTCACTTCATCGACCAATCTATGATGTGGGTTTGTAAGAATCACTCTGATTGGAAAAATTTACTTTGCTAAAGTGAAGTTTTTTAAAAATCGTTTATATGTAGCAAGGTATGAAACAAGTAAAGGCTTATCAAGCTGAAGACTCATGTAGGCATTTCAACAATGTAAACTACCGGGCAAAAGAAAGTACATACCTCAGTTGGTTTCGATTAATTCTATATTTAAAAGAAATCAGATGTATTTAGCTATGGCACGATACAAAATCAACAGAAGTGAGTACTTTCTTTTGCCCATGGCAGTTTACTTACCAAACTTCCTGGCCAGATACCTGTAGATCGCCCCCTCTTCTATCAGCGGTTTACCATCTATCTCCAGAACCGGCAGCTCGCCGAAATGTACACCTGAAATATACGGCTTCACGTTGAACATAGATATAAAAATACATCTGCACGCATGCACTTAACAGCAAGACATATTAAAAAATTACAAACACTAGAGAACGGTTAATTTTCATTTGAATAAATAGTTATACATGAATAATGGACTGAGTGGCAGTCTAAGGTAAATCGAGCGTGATAAATTTGACATTTGAACCTAACTTTCAGTATAGGCTAAATTCCATGTTATCCTCCTCTAATATTTAACTATACATTTCAATAGACCATATCTCCCCCATCCTCAGTAACCCTTGGTTTTATATATGCTCCGTTTCTCTCCACTATATCACCCATGGGTGATATAGTGGAGAGTAACGGGGCATATATAAAACCCTGGGTAACCGAGGATGTATATCTCCCCACTTGTTACCGTGAGAGCTAAAGGATGTGGACTAGTACAAAACACGTGTGGCTCAGTTCCAGTTCGGGGATACATTCAGTTTAATGCCCCCCTTTTAATATTTCTGGATCCGCCACTGGATTATTCAGTCGCCATGAACAAGCACATTACGCCATCAAGTTCAGGTTAAATAAATCAACGGAGAAACGAAAACAGGTCATACCACACCCTGTTCACAGTAAAACCGTTCGCTTCAAGTAAAGTTCAATGGGTATGTTGCAATCCTGTTTGTATTAAATATGGACTTTTTACATCGTATTGGATATTACCTTGTTGTATATTTCAACTTTTAGTATTTTTGAGTTATCGTCGTATCACATTAATCTATTGATTTGAATTTAATTCAGTGAACTTCAATAATTAAATATATCGTCTGTGTGTTTTGACTTGCAGAATATGATATTCATGCACGTCGTTGCCATAGTAACTAATATTGTTATGGCTAATATATTAATGCATAACGAAAGTGGACATTAAATTTGGAAAACAATACCATATAAACATATCAAAAATGGAAAAGGGGTCAAATTTAGTTTCAAAGAAATACGTTGATTTTCCGTTCCTCACTCGGACGTTACATCACTGAACCGAATTACGTTTACTAGTTACAAATTTGCACCAATTTAAAATCGTAACTTAGGACATTTTTAAAGACACATCTAGACTGTCCTCCAGAATCTTATATTTAAAAGGCCAGAGCATGTCTGTGACATTATAGCAAGCAGGGTTGCTCTCAGGGGCTCCTTTTTCATCAGGCCCGTAGCAACAGGGGGGCTAGGGGGGGCTTCCCAAAGAGGTTACTCACTTCTGATTTTCATTTTCTTCCCACAGATAACGATAGAAGTAGAAGTAACTGGTTGTGGGAAGAGAATACTTATAGGCCTTGTTTCTGAATCCTCTAAAATGCCGCTCATTAGTGAGAAATTCGTTCAATATTTTGAGGCATTTAAATTATTTTTTTTCTTTCTGAAAACAAGCGATCTGTAGATCGTACAATGGAATTTCTTCTACTTAGTTTAAGTGCCACACCCGATTCCAATCTCATCTAAAATGCCTAGATCTTTTACCTACCTGACTTTTGTTCCGGCCACTTGTCTAACTCGAATCTCACATCCTCATATTCAACTTCCGCGAGGGCGAATGCAAGTCGAACAATCTCGGCATGACCCCGAAGGTTGAAGTAAAGAAATCTGTAGGATGACATATTTTCGATTAAGTAAAATAACTTCTCAGAACCTGAGTTGATGAAAAGCGTGTACTGGTATTTATACGTATTTCTCTTTACTCATTGTATTTGAACAGTGCTAGCCAATAAGAGACATTTCTACATATCGACCTTTGACCTATATCGGTCGTTGCCATGGTTACATCAGAAGCGTGCATTTTCTGCAACCGACTGTGTACATTTCGTCAGTAAAACGGTATTCGATTACATCAGATGAATAATGAAATATCACGTGATTGTTTTAAATCTCTCTCAGTACTTTTTAAAATATATTTCTTTAGGTTTCATGTTTATATGTCCCTGTCCGTTCCTTTGAGATACCATATATAGGCCTATAAACATAATTATGTTTGAAAATACATGTAGTAAAATATAGGCCTCCTCCTGATGGTTAATTATCGCCTGTAACAACTTTAAATTAATATTAATAAACGTACACGTGTAACAACAGCATATGGCCTACAGAATATTGAGCACAAAACACAAACACAATAATTATGAATTTAACTCTGTTTTCACTAATTATAATGCTTTTATTTATAAATACTTTTTATTTAAAAATGTGTTAAAACCCAATATTCGGCATCATCTGGTCTGGAATGAATTTGGAAATGACGATCAATTACTTTGTTTAAAATAATTTCAGGGTTTTATTTAGGCCTAAATCTAGATCTAAATATCTCAAATTCAAACAATTAATTGTAAAATGTATTGGCCTAACTTCGATGTGCATTTATCAAAGCGTCAATAGTATATTTGACTTTCTTCAAATATCAAAATAACATCTTTTTAACAACACTTTTCGTAAAGTTTCACTTTAGTAAAAAAAAATAGTATTTATTTATATATATAAATCCACTCATCACATATCGTGTTTTCATTTCCGCGGGAAAAGGTGATTCTAAATTCTGAATCCAGATATGAATCCCGGTATTATATAATTATAATTAAAAACAACGAAAGGGCCACCTATACATTCCTCTAATTTACTCACCAACTTATTTTACTATTATAAAATGACAAGCATGTATTGATGTTCATGTACAACTTTTTCGCGTGCATATTTGAATTCCGCTTCAACGAGAAACATTCCGTATTTTCGAAAAACCCGTAAATGGGAAAGGCGGGGTAATCAAAATGGCTACCGTTCTTCAGCTCTTGTTGGATGGGCAAACTTCAGCTGAGTCTTTGGTGACGTGGCTGAAAAACAAAAGTGACAGCGTAAGAAATAGTGAACACTAGATTATTCTGTTGTTTGTGAATGATATTTTGTATAGAAATAAGATCAAAATCAGCAGCATCTTTGAAAAATCCGTCAGATAGTTCAGTGTTTTTTTTGCCTACTGACTTACTGACTAAACTTGTATTAAGAAATTTATTTTTAAGTGTTAGAATGTGTGTTGGACTCTATTACAAATGATATCATCTTTTGAAAGAACTGAAAGTCATTTTATCAAATGTGTCATGTTTAAACTGCAAAAAGAAGTATAAAAAGTTGAATGTAGAGTTCATTTAGCTTGTTGCAATATCATGGGCACTAGTTAAAATGGTTTCTAGAGAAATATCTCATTGTCAGAGGATCTTGCAATAGATTGTGGTATGTATTGCAATACATTACAGTTCAGAAATATGTATCGCAATACAAAAATTGAGGCAATACAGCCCTATAAGATAGATACCCACTGCAATAAAACAAATGCAGTCAATGGGACCCACTGCATGCTGTATGAGACAATAAAACATGCTAATGTTTTAGGACGTCGGTTAGAGCGTGGCTTTGATTGTTCAATTCCTAGTAAATGTGTTCTACGACTGTTTTATGCTCCTTGTTATGTTTTATTCAACAATAAAGCATGCCAAGTCATCTTCTATTTCTTAATTAATTTAAATGTTAAAAATTAAGTAATAACATCAAAGTTACCACTGAGATTACAGTCTGTCAGACCGGCTATATGTTATCATACGGTTATACACTGGGTAAACTAAGTTTTATTTATATGCAAAGGTCTTAATATTTGAGTAAAGGTCCTTGTGATAAACTTGTATTTAGGCCTTTATATTGCCCAATAGTAAGTTTATCTAGATGAACTTATTTTAGATTTGATTGAGTTTCATAAAGATAAAAAATATCAAGGAATAATCCTTTAATTCATTCTTAATTCACAGTCTGCTGTACCTGCCTGTATAGAAAGCACGGACGGTCTTCGCTCAGAGTTCATTGCCTATTTCCTAAACTTTCTGCGAGACCAGACTCTTCATCTGCTTCAAAGTACCAAATCCAGTAACCCTTCCCCGGTGAAAACACCTAGCACAAACAAAACGGAAACACCCTCACAAAAACGTTCCACAACAAGTAGTAAAAGAGTACAACTGTTTGCATCAAGTCCAGGAGATTGTATGCGACAGGACTTTGATAGTGTCAGTCCGCTATTTTCACCAAACTCATCACTTGACTCCGCCAGCTTACATCGTCTTGGTGGAAGCGATAAAACTCACCGTAACGACTACCAAAGGAAAAAATGGGACAGCGAAACACCAAACCGACGTCGAACATCATTGTCGCATACTCCGGACGCCCAGCGATCGAAACAAAAGTTAAGTCTTGGAGAATTTATTTTAACACCAGAATCTGGGGGCCCGAAAAAACGTGGCTCGCCATATTCGTCCCGAGAGGCTTCTCCATCACCAACTGCACCTCCGACAAACAGAAGAATTCTGGGGAAAAAGAAAGGTGGATCCCCATTGATCAGACACCAAGAGGAGACAGTGAAGGATAAGAACCCACCAGTGTTTAGTCTCGTCAGTATGAATGATTTTCCTCCGATGGGTGGAGAAGAGAAGAAAGAAAAAAGGTATTTGATTTTTATTGCATTTGATGGTGTTATAAAAACATTTCCATCAAAGGTGATTTCAGATCAACACTTCATCTTTTAAACTTCCAATGTTATCTTATTTTACTGACCAGACCAATGTCAGAATTTGTCCATTGTGTGATAACCAATTGACAAATTAGATTACAATGTATGTAATGTTAAAGCTTTAAAATCATGTAAAGAATTTAAAAAATTCATTAATATATATGCAATAATCCTTTTCTCAACTTCAAATCCGTACATCAAATAATAGTCTATTGTTTTGTTTTACTAGTCAGAGCAAGTCTCAAGAACTCTCAACACCTGGATCGAAGCCAAGAAGAATAGCCTTGACGCCCGTCTCACAACCTCCGGTGGAGAATGAGTTATCTCCCTTCTCCAGAGGAAGATCATCCATTGTCCAAGTGCTTCACTCAAATGAGGATTTGGACAGAGGCGATCAAAAACCAAAGTGCTCTTCAAAAGATGGGTCCAAAACTAAATTGTAAGCCCTAAATATTGTTAATGAGCAATGCATTTGCTAACACTTAAATCTAACTGAAAGAAGTCGGGGAAACAATTTCTTTTTATTTTATAGAACTGATTCCTTCATCAGAATGTTTTGTCTTTTTAAAAAAAATATTCTAAATTTGATTATATTTCAGCGACTTTGTGAACAAGCCGTCACAAAAGCGGAAACCAAGACGAATCAACCCGACCCCTGTAGCCAAGGCAACACAACCTAGTATTCCATCTCCATTTAGTCAAGTGTGTGAATCTGAAGCGCCATCTGTAGGTGCGTGGGGAGATGCGGGGACAGATAACTCTAAACAGAATGTGATAGCAGAAGAACGAGAGTTGCTGAGGTAGTTATGTTTCTTTTTTATAGTAACTCTTTCTCTCCTGTATTTTTGTCATTAGCTAATATCCATGGACCTGATTAAAATTACAAATCTTGCAATGTAAAAAGATCAATCTGATGGACCAGAATCTGGTTAACAATAATAATGAATAAATCTGGGCTACCAACTTTTGTGCTTTATCTAAATTTCCTATTTGAATGAAAAATTAAGTGTGGGTTAACTAGATAAAAAGTTTCTTTTAGTATATGATGCAGTGTTTCCATTTACCGGTATTTTACCGGAATTTTCGAAGCTGGACCGGTATTTCTCATTACTGTCGGTCCAAAGGACCGGCAATTTCAAGCTTGTGTATTTGCGCAGAAATCATCCTAAATAAGCATATATAAATAATAAGTCCTTAATTTTGTATTTATGCTAAATAAGCATTTGTCAATCTTATAATTACACCCAAAACAAATCATAAATTGATCAAAACAAATGCTTATCAGTGCTGCATGGCAACTTCAGACAGGAAACGTCAATCAAGGTGTTGACCTAATTCCATGCAATTCCCCGAGAAGAGGGACTGGTTTATTTTTGTATAGGGGTAATAGGAGTTGCATAGTTCAAATAGATAGCACAATAACTTATTAAACGATTATTGCTGATAGAAAATAAAGATTAACTTAAATAACATAATTAGATAATAGATTTGTCAAACCAAGAAACAATAATCAAATTTGTTTGAGGTCTGCACTGTAATCAACATGCAGATTTTTCTGTTTTCATTGTCGTAGTTTTAGACAGCCATGCAGCCCAATGTTACCAAAAACTATATGTTGAGGTATGTTTCAAAATATCACTGATGATAAGTTTGCATGTGTAAAACATTTGAAAAGCGTTACAAGTTCTTGGTTTAGTAGTTATTGTATGTTATGTACAAATCCTGCAAACGTGCGCCGGCTAAAAATAGCACTGTTGATACCTGGATACTACGATTGCAATTGAGAAATTATCAGCATAAAATTAAAATCAAATTACATTAAATATTACATTACTTTTTTATCAAAAACTTTGACAATCTTACAATTTGATTTTTAGTATTTGTATTGATATGCATGATTTTACTTTTGACTGTCAGAAAACTTTTAGTACCTGCTTACGTCACTCGATGTTAGTGTAATGTGAGAAGCATTTCACTAATATTTATAAACAATATGAAGTTCGTTCACAAGTACACACATTTATTATTGTTTTTTATAAAACATATACTTAGTCTTTTCCAAACATGAACATTTTAGGACTGGTTAATATTGCTGGGGACCGGTATTTTTATTGACTGCCGGTCCCTTGGACTGGCTGTTAAAAGTGCTAGCGGAAACACTGGTGATATCATCATGTTACCTCAATGTGTTTCAAATTATTATACCGGTAAGCATGTTTGTACGAACTAAAATCTAATCACTGATGCTGGTTTCAATATGCAGGAAAATACTTCATGTAATTTTGTTTCAATCAAAATTTCATCTACCGGTATCTATTTCATAACAGACAAGAGAAAGCTAGAAGACGACAACTCCTAAAGAATGACCCCTGTGCATCTCCGAAGTCTACCACAGAGCCATGTGTGACGCCAACGAAAGCTGTGTTGGAACGCAAAGCCAGTACAGTAGAGTATGTCAACGCTGATCCAAAACTGGTGTCATACAAATACGCACTTGATGTTATGGCAGATCTCTATGCTAGAGCTTTATCAGGTATGAGAAGTGCCATATCTTTCGTGATTCTTTATCAAGATTCATTTAAGCTGTATTGTTATTTCCTGTGGGGGAATTTCTGTCTAAATAGTGCCAAATTGACATGAAACTATCATTTATGTGGCAGAAAAAAATCACTCCTATGTTAAAAGCTATTTTGGATATTGCTATCTCAATAGTTAAGGTGGCAGGGTCCTATGTACAGAAAGAATCACTCCTAGGTTAAATATTACCTTCATTAAAGCTGTGGCAATATATCGTAATATAAATAATTGTTGTAATTATTGTCTGGCAACAAATTTTTCAATACATTTTTCCCTATCATGATGTGTATTATAATATTAACCAAATTAATGTTTTGACAATATTTGGACCTTACATGCAATGACAATCACTATTTTGAAGTAAAACTGCATACACTAACATATTTCATACTCTGATAGACTGATACATGCATATTGTGAAATGTTTATTTGGTCACGTCACCACAGAGCACCTGTTCCCGAACCTGACCGTGGAGCTGTACTTCCTCACCCAGCTGCTGACGTCACACGGAGGAGATGTGAAGGAGAACAGCGATAATAGTCCAGGTGAGATGAACATAATGAAGTGGCCTGCTCCAAAACATCCGGTTTATGAGCGAAGTGAAAGGAGTGGCTCCGAACACTGTTCTTTGCGCGTGGAACATGTTCTCATGCTGTACAGCTTTCACCCCCAATGTTCCCCACACCAAGAACAATGTTCACAGATATTTCTTTCCCTACACATATACTAGATTTCGGACCATACGTCGGTCATTGAAAGGGGCAGGTGTCAATACACAGACTATTGAATGTTACCATACCAAGCAGTTTCTTTTTGTTTTTAGTGATGGCATGGAGGACTAAATAATGTGTGAGGATATCTGTAGTGAATCATTTTCGTGCAATTTAAATTGACATTTGACATTCTCCTTGAATCTATGGTGTATATTAATATGAATATTTGAATCAATTAATAAGCAATCTTAAAATAAATTACCATTTTACCTGCCAATATTTTATCCAATCCAACAGTTTTTAGATCAATTTTAAATCTTGTTTCCAATGTTGGAAGAATTAAATAACTCAAATAAAAACATATCCTTGACATTCATAAAAACTGAAATATGATTGGTCGAAAAAGAAATTACAAACCAATGAACAATGCTGTTGTATGGACCACCAGAAAGTAGTATGACAGATGATGAGTTGTCAGTCCCATCAGATAATATTGATTCGATGCTTTTGGAGAATGTTAGATCCCTAGTTTTGAAAACAGCTGCTTACCAATTGTTTTACTTCAATCATTATTGTCAAGTTTAACAAGGACAAATTTCGCCTGCCATCTTAGATGCAAACAAGGCTTAGCCTTGGTTTTGATATCTTGATCA
Source organism: Gibbula magus (assembly GCA_936450465.1). NCBI lineage: Eukaryota > Metazoa > Mollusca > Gastropoda > Trochida > Trochidae > Gibbula > Gibbula magus. Next base: position 38,476,898 of record OW388291.1, read on the forward strand.
TTATGCATAAATATTAATAATTGTCTGCTATTGTGGTTTATTTGAGATAGGGCCAGTAAATGACCGTCAAGCCTTGTTGGCATGTTGGGTTCTTGATAAACGTCTACCCATTGCAGAGCCTTTCGAAGGGCTGTGAACCTGAAAGCCTGAAAATTCTAAAAGAATTGTGTACAAGTTTGTACAAAATGTAAATGTTATGTTGTTGATGTTCCTGGTTTGTTGCAGATGAAGAGGAGACAAGATACTTCAGTTCTGTACACAACGCGGTGTACTTCTCCATCTGTGTACTCGAGAGAGTTGTCAGGTAGGTGGATGAAATGTTAGTCAATTATCAAGTTTATCTGTCATTGAATTGAATATAACAGAATAAAATAAACAACATCCATTTGCCATTTAAGAAAATGACATTTGTTATACCCCCGCTAAGAAGTAGTCGGGGTATATAGCGGTCAGCACGTCAGTCCATCCGTGCGTCCGCCCGTTTTTTGTTCCGCTCATAATTCTGAAACCAGTTGCTCAAATTTTACGAAACATGATATGTACAATCACCATGATGTGAACATCTGCCTTTTGTATGTTTCATACCCTCATTTGCATAATTTATGCAAATTTTCTCCGTTTTTCGACTTTGCCATTCACAGTTTTTGTTCCACTCATAACTCAAATACTAACTGTTCAAATGTGTTGTAACTTGATACATATACAGGGATCACCCTGGGAAAATGGGTGTATGGGAAAAAATCCCCCCCATGACAAAAGCAATGGGATTTTTAGGAATGTAATGGGATATTCCAAAAGTCTGATGGGATTTTAAAGAATCAATTTTAAAAAGTACTATAATACAATAAAATAATGAAATAAAATTACACTATCTTTCTTTGTAACATAAGAACATGATAATCTTGTAATGATCATGATGGACTTCATTTGAAAATTGAAAGACTTTGACTTTATTCACAGAATCATTTGATGTTCTATAATATAAAGATTAATTACATGTACATACTAATTTTAAATTAATTATTTTATTATAAATAGTAACAGGTTTTGATACTAGCTAAATTAATTTCAAATGCTAATGATAAACATGCACAAACTGCAATTTAAAATTTGTTATCAGTTTTTCTTGACCCAAAAAAATATATATATCCTAACATGTTTTGTAATTTTTAAAAATAATCATGATTATATATTTGGGGAAAAAAACAATGCAGTACTGTACCTAGGAACATTCTTTTTCAATCAAAACTTTACAATTTATTTCCAACTAAAAGAAATATTTGTTTATATATATTAAATTCTAAATTTCTTTACTTGCAAAGATCTGTCATGCTATTATGAAAACGATTTAAAGACCTAATTAAGATTAACTGAAACACAAGGTTATTATGTAAATATATAGAAATACAACTTTACTCTCAAAACTGTATTTACAGTTGTCTAGTCGTAAATCTAGCTGTTCATCAGTGATACGCGGTCTCTTAATCACAAATTGTCAGTCACTTTCTCTACTTCTGAAATAAATTGGAAGATTTTCTGAATATCTTGACCCCCCTCTCAATTTCAAAGAACTTTTCTTGAGTGGCATTTTAAATTATAAATGTTTCTTCTCGCATGCTTGTCGACTACCATTCATTCAAAGACACTGTGAATGTCAAGGCCGTTTATCATTCGGAAGAACTGTAAATGTCAAATGAACCTCGAAATACTGATACTATTCTACAGGCTGCCGACTAAAGTCGATGAAACCCGACATGACCCGAGTGTCGAAACTCAATTTCTATAAATAGATACGATCTTTGATGGCAATATTGACAGCAACACATTCGAACATACTTACAAGCAAAAACCAAAAGTTTCCTGATAATTTAAAGAATGTTAAAGAAAGGTAGATCGCAGTTTAATTTTGATAATGCGAAATTTATCGCACTGCAAATTTTTTAATGGGATATTTAGAATTTTAATGCGATAATATCGCAAAATCGCGTCCCAAAGTGATCCCTGCATATAATCATCATGATGTATACATCTGCCTTTTGTATGTTTCATACCCTCATTTGCATAATTTATGCAAATTAGCTCCGTTTTCGACTTAACCATTCACACTTTTTGTTCCACTCATAACTCCGAAACCAGTTGTTCAAATGTTACGAAACTTGATATGTACAATCACCATGATGTGTACATCTGCCTTTTGTATGTTTCATACCCTCATTTGCATAATTTATGCAAATTTTCTCCATTTTTCATCTTCGCCATTCACACTTTTTGTTCCACTCATAACTCAGACACTAATTTTTCAAAGGTTACGAAACCACTGATGTGTACATCTGTCATTTTTATATTTCATACCCTCATTTGCATATTTGTATGTTTCATACCCTCATTTGCATATTTAATGCCATTTTTCTACTTTTACTTCTAAAACATGCTTACCAGTGTAATACTTACTCTGCTATAATAATACTTACCCGTATATATAATGGTCTGTTCATACAAAAGTTTAAACATTGATGCCCTTTTGCTATTTTCAAACATTTCTCTTTGACCAATGTTAAAAGCGGGGGTATCGTGAGTGAGCTGTGCTCACTAATTCTCTTGTTATTCTTTGATGAAGGATAGGAGGTTTGAAAAGAGTACCACAAGTCATTTGCCTCACTGTATAGTTGTCACCAAATTTACAATTTATTATACACATTGTTCAAGGTATGTCTACACAAAAAACTATATTATTGTCTACATCTGTACCTTTGTAAGGAAGAAGTAACAAATAGCTTCTAGGATTGTGACCTCTTTTTATTTAAGCCCTGCATGGTATAATTCAAGAACCACAATTCACAAAAGCACATAAGCTCTTAAAAGCACTAATAACATTTCAGATGATTCTGAATAGTCTTGCAACACCCTAAGAATTCAAAACTCGCAAAACCTATCGAAGGTTGTGATAAAGCCACTTTTGCTTTTGTTCCCTTTGAGAAACTCTCCTCACTTTTGCATCCTGCTCCATCTGTTTATTGGTATCTGCCAACAGCAAAACAAGAGTTATAGGGCTCAGGGAATCAGGGTATTGTAAGTATTGCAGATACCAATACACTGATGGAGGAGGATACTCTGCTGTGACCACAAATCCTCTCAAGATGCATCCTCTTCCATAAATTCAGACACAGTCTTTGTGCTGGGATGGCAACTTCAAGCTCTTTAGAGATTCTTGTTACCCAAACAACTCCAGTTTTCATATTTCTAAATTGGTATGTAATTGACATCTTAAACAAATTTATTTCAGTTTTCTGAGCCATCTTGAGAAGAGTCTGCTGAGGTTTCTGTCGGACAATGTGAGAATTGCAGATTTCTCTCCAGAGCTTCAGAAACTACTCCGGGAGGCGTATGAGAAATCTGGAGCTGGAAAGGTAATGCTGTAATCATATAAGCGCTTTATCTAAAGAAGTTAGCAAAGGATATGCCTCTTTAAAAACTTGTTCCAAAGTCTCAGATGGACAGGTAGACACACAGATGCAGTCGCAATATGGCCGGCTGCTTAGTGATGATTTTACTGTAAACTATATATTTAATATTGGGAATGAAATACAAATGACTGCGTCCTTTCACACATTGATAGTAGACCACTAATATAAGCTCAGTGCAATGTTCAAGGTGTTGACGTAAACAATAAGCAACTAGCTTTACTCAGCTGCTACGTAAGCTTCGCTTGTATTTCATGTCGAACTTCATAAATTCACTGAACATGTGTGGCATCAAACATGAAATGCCAGAGTGTCATATGAGTTTTACCAGCGTGTGGGCAGCTAATGTTTTCACAAGGATTTGAGTTGAGGTTGACCTAACTAAGAGAGCCCGTTTCTTGTATAATAATCTCCCTCTTCTTCCAGAGTTGCATGTTGTTGCCAAGATCTCCAATAGGGGGCGTGTCATTCCAGGCCGACACTGACAACAGGAAGAACTTTCCTAACGACAAGTGCTTTCATCAGTTCAAGAAACAAAGGTAAACTGTAATATCACAATGAACCATAATGTTGTTTTTGAGCATTTGATGTGGTTAAACAAAATTTGAATGCACAAAAAAGTGTTAAATTGTATCAAAGTTACAGTCGAGTTGGTTCCTATTCATAAACCCATATAGTGCAGAAAGATAGCATTATTATCCCACTGTGAAGTAGTCAGTGTTATAGTAATCTCTTTCCCATGCGTTTTCGCATATCAAAAATCGTTACCGGAGCCTATGACCTTGAAATTTCTAATTAAAACCCAAACTCACCTCAGCTCAAACAAGCCTTGGACTATAAGCCAATACATTTTACTAGTCAAGCATATGCTTTATGGTAGTGCAGAGAGATCAAATTATTTTTACACGCCCACTATGAAGTAGTCAGGGTTTATAGTGCTCCACTTTCCCCATCCTCGATAATCCAGCGCTATTGTTCCGATAAATCTACACACAAGCGCTGGAAAACAGTAAGTAAGTAAGCGCTGTGACGACGTTTATAGGAGGTCTGTTTTTGACCCAACATAGATCTGCTCAGAGTACTACCAGACAGGTGGGAGAAGATCGAACAGCTAGCCCGGCGGGGTCTCCATCAAGCCTTGTCGGTTCGCCAGTGGCAATCACTCCTCGGTCTTCTGACATCGGCTCAGGCCCTCACTCTCAGAGGTCGTCTCATGGCACGTCCTCTACAAGTCTTTCTCATTCCGTTTTGTCAAGAGGATGTTCCCAGGGGAAGTTTACGACTGCCGCTGCATCTGCACCGTTATCTCAGGTGGTGGATGATCCCATCGAACGTTTGCGAAGGAGTCTCTTTGACAGAATTCACTCACCACCAAGAGTTATTCGTAGACGCTTCACATCAGGGGTGGGGAGCCCACCTGGGACAACGTACAGCAGCAGGGTTGTGGGCAGAAAATCAAGTCGGTTGGCACAGCAACAATCTCGAGCTTCAGGCAGTCATCTTGGCAATAGAGCACTGGATCAGAGTCCTCAGAGGTTCTCGAGTTAGGATAGCGTCAGACAACTCGACAGTGGTTTATTTGATCAATTTCCAGGGGACGACTCGGTCGCGCCAGTTATTGAATCAGACGCTGCAACTGTTCGAGTTGACGGACGCCAACCACATTCTGATCAGGGCTCGTCATATTCCGGGGTGCAGGAACATATTGGCAGATGCTTTGTCCAGACCAGACAAGCCGTCGCCAACAGAGTGGATGCTCAACCCGGAAATGTTCTCCCTGATTTGTCAGCAACACCATCGGCCTCTGTTGGACTTGTTCGCCACAAGGTTCAACAACCAGTTGCCAACTTACGTCTCTCCCCTTCCAGATCCGATGGCGTGGGAAGTGGATGCCCTGTCTCTGTCTTGGGAAGGTCTAGATGCGTTCGCGTTTCCACCTCCAATTCTGTTACCAAAGGTTCTGGCAAAGGTCAGGGGGACCAAGTCGATGAAACTGCTTTTGGTCGCGCCCTTTTGGCCGGTCAGAACTTGGTTTCCAGAGCTTCGTCTTTTAGCGGAAGGAGAACCAGACCCGTTGTCCCCGTGGCCAAACCTTCTTCTGCATCCTCACAGTCGACAGGTACATCCAGACCCACAACGGTTTCATCTGTGCGTTTGGACCATTTACAGAAGACTTTAACAGATAAGGGATATTCGGCGGCGGTAGCTGGCGCCATTACTGGAGCACACCGACCTTCGACTAGAGCCCTTTATGATGATAAATGGCTGTCTTTTGAGAACTTTTGCAGGTCTCATGAACAAATGAATTTACTTATGGTAAATACGGTAGCATAGAATTTCTAACGCAAGCAGGTGCATTCAATGCACGGGAAGGACGTGCGTGTGTGGTCACGTGGCAGAGGTTATAAAGAAGGTTGAAGAAGTTGTCTCTTCATTCGAGGTCTACGCTTTCTGTGGCGAGCATGGTTCCGATTCATTGATTTTACGACGAGACTTTCTATCCTTCTATGTATGGCTATCTGTCATGAGAGCATCAACGTATGACTAGATTCTATCTATATCTACGAGAATTTTAGGAGATGAATTTAGATGGTGACAGTGAATCCAAAACATGATTCAGTCGTGAGGTGCGAGTCCTTAGAAGATACAATGTGTGGAGGCGTCTCTTCAATTCTAATTCTAGAATCTGGATTTGTGGACACTGGTTGCGATGTGTCACTTCACGCGACATCAGCAGGTGACAATTGACTAGTTCTGTTTGTTCTTTTTCAGTAAACAAGTTAATTAAATCTTGTTTCAATTTCGACAACAACATGGCGACGGTGGGTAGTTGCAAGGCGATGGTGGATAGCGGCAAGGCAATTGCGGAGAGTGGCAACGCGATTGATCGCTGTGGCAATGTGTTGCAGCCAAGTGTCATTGTTATGGTGCCAAATAGTGATGCCTAGGTGATGCGGAGTAGAGTTTTGACAACGCCGATGGGACTAGGAGCAACGCCGATTGGACATTGGGCAACGCCGTTTGGACATGGGACAACGCTGATTGGATTGCTGCCATGCTGTTTGGTCTTCGGGCCCCGTCGATTGGACTGGGGATATTACGTCAGCTTTGGATTTGTTTAAGATGAGTATAACGTTTATGTATGTATATTAAGCGTTTGGCAGAGACATGATGCATTTGTATCAACACGGACTTATCAATTCCATGACAAATGATTGTTCAGTTTTGTACATATGGGCGTATCTACTTTAAGTAAAGTTATGAATGTTTCCATGATGAAGAAAAAGATTTTGTTTGAGGACACTGAACCGTCCAAGTTTCTGTTTTTATTCACAGCTTCTCCCTGTGTTTACTGATGGATGTACTTCCCCGCATCAGGGTCGGATGTCTAGACCTTCATGCGTTCGGACTGCTCAGTGTATGCGTGTCATACCCGACCCTCGGATGAACTACGGACCCAGCAACTGCCGAAGTCGCATTCACTTCAATCCTTCACTGTACAGTATAATATTGGAAATAAACCTGCTCGCCTCGAGGCTGCGGTAGACATTACCCATTATATGAGTATGTTTTAGAAAGTAAATATTTTATGTTCGTTTGAGAGAATCGAATTAGAACATAAGACCCTTTGTCAGCTTCACCTCAGTTCTTGGCAGATTTTCTGTTCCATCTCCGCTCGAAGAGACACCTTAAGGGTGGAACAATTTCTACCTATCTCTCGGCCCTCAATTCAGTTCTCGCGGTTAAAACAGACAGGAAGATATCTAAAATCCCGGAACTGATAGCTATGCTGAAGTCTTTCAAGCTGGAAGACCAAAAACTCAAGTTTCGCCCTCCAGCTTGAGATCTGAACCTGGTTTTGAAGCACATTCGTGGAGCTCCATATGAACCTCTGTCGGAGGCTTCTTTTGAGAACCTCTCCAGGAAGACGGCGTTTCTACTTTCTTTGGCAACGGCTGCCAGAGTAAGTGAACTACATGCTATTGATGTTACGAGGGTTCAGTTCGAGCAACGGCGCCATGGTTCAGTGCATCTGGGTTTGTTGTGGGATTTTGTAGCAAAAAATCAACTGCCTGGTCAACCTGACAGATCTTTTGTTATTCCGTCGTTGTCTTCAATTGTGGATGAATCGGAGTCTGAAGAACTCTCTTTGTGCCCAGTCCGTGCCTTGAAGGAATACATCTCCCGGTCCACGGACAAGAGGGCTGGGCGAAAGAGATTGTTCATTCCCTTTTCTTCTACAGCTAAGGGTGAGGTAAACCGGAACACGCTGGCTTTATGGTTGCGAAACATCCATCTTGGCAGCTTATGATGCAGCAGGAATACCTCACCCCTGCGCAAATAACCCTCATGAGATTCCGGCCTTGGCTTCAACTATGGCTCTTCACAGGAACTGTTCTGTGCCAGACATCATGAAGGGTTGTTTCTGGAAATCCAACACTGTTTTTGCCAGTCACTATTTGAGAGATGTCTCCGTGGAAGACGTACAAGGACTCCAATCTTTTGGACCTCTCGTAGTGGCTCAGCAACTCACCTTGCCCGCTTCGTCTTAGGTGAGACCTTTTTTTGTGGATTTAGGACTATTTCTCGGCTCGTCAAGATCTCTCCTTTCAATCCTTTTAGTGGTTTCATATACTGATTTGGGTTTCCTGTTTGTAGGTTTCCGCTCAGTTGCCACGTCCTACTCTTGCTAGTGCTGTGGAGGTCCTCGCTGTGGGTCCTCTCCCTCCGTCCGACTGTCGAATCAACATGCACTAGTAAAAGTAGGGTATTAAAGTATTAAAAATTTGTTAAAATCTAAATATTTTAGATATTTAAAAATACTTACCCTACTTTTAGGGTTTATACCCACCCATCGTTGGATCAACTACCTCCCCGCATTCTAGGACCTCGCTCGGACTGCCTCTAGGAAATGTGAGGTTTTCATATCACTGCGCACGCAGCTATGTGGATTGCACTACACTTCCAGGTAGTGACGTGCCCTAGAGCCAGTCTGTCTACACTTCACTACAGTTACGTTAGGATCCTGTCTCAGTCACGTTTTCAATCCTTCATCGGATCATATAGGTAATATGCACTAGTAAAAGTAGGGTAAGTATTTTTAAATATCTAAAATATTTAGATTTTAACAAAATTCTTTCAAAAGAATGTCTGATTTGTTTGCTTCTTCCAATTCTTTGGTTCTTATTTCAGAGACGTGTTTTACGAGATTATACGTGACTGGGAAGACAAACACCAGAACGCTGGATGGTCATTGGTCGATATGCAGGGTGAACGCATCCGCTGGTTGGTCACTTTCAGAACCGACTTAGCCAATCATCTTCACTTTGCTCGTCTTTTCCTCTCACAGCTAATTGTGGTAAGGGTTTGTATGAAACCAGTGTTGATTTATAGAGGAGATATGTGCTGATTGAAATTTTTTGTGTCTGCACTTTATATTTTTTGAGCCCTTCTGGCCATCATCCCTGCCTGTGTAATGTTAATGTATTGTCACTTCTCTATGTATAATGAACTTAATGACCCACTGGGGATTCGATAGTGCAGTGGTTAGCGCTTTGGCTTTTAAGTCCAGGGTTTGAATCCTGCTAGGGGCTCAGCAGCTTGTGTGCTGTAGAGAACTTCCACATGAAGTAAGGTTTGTGTGCAATGCTACGCTGAATTTCAAATCAGTATCACCTTTCGATTGCTAGTTCCAGCCAATACTCAGAGGTTTCTCCCAGGTAACCTCTGTGGGAAGAGAATGAGGTTCATGAAGAACACTTTAAGCTCTTCTCTTGTCAAACTTCAATCATTTGTCAACAATTATAAAAACACTATATCCATCATCTGCTAGTTGAAGGTCTCATACACAACTACCTACCACTTTGACCCTTTCTTTACTGTTGAAACCACCATTTTCTATCCATACAATGCACTACAGTATTTCAAAAGTAGTTTGAGCCCAGAGTGTATTCATGTTTGTTGCAGATGTGTAAGGGAGATAAGTCTGTAAGATCGGAGGGCGACGAGGAGACGGTCACGCTACTAGCTCACCTCAAGAAAACCAACCCAGAGAAATTCAAGAAGTGAGTTGTAATCTCTATTTCCCCTCCAATATGTACTTTCTGCATGATAGCTCGTTTGCTTTAGGGCTGCTCCTTGCGCTGCCTGGTTCTTGTTCCGAATGTCCGGTACATGTGCGAAATGACAGGAGTAGCTCCGAACACTGTTCTGGGCGTGCGGAACATGTTAAAAAAAAATGTAGGTGCAAGCCGCACAGCCATAGAACATGTTTCGCACACACAGAACAGTGTTCGGAGTCACTCCTTTCACTTGGTGCATGTACCGGACATTCGGAACAAGAACCAGAGTGCCATATAACTTTTACAAAACTCATGCAAATTTATGTATAACACTCGCTTTCGCTCGGGCAATAAAACAATTCACAATCATTTCGTCAAAGTGATAAGACACCCTTCCTCGGGTAATAATCTCTATTTATCTAACCTCCAAGTAGTCAGTTTTAATCCGACCCGTTTGCAATGCTGTTGAATAAAGTTATTGCCCTATCTGTCTCTGGGGGCCGTTAGTGGAACGGTACCCTGAAACAGAAATCTTTCTGAATATCTTTCTGAAACTTTACATGTGTATTATCCACCTAAGTGTTGCCTTTTGATATTTTAACATATTCCTGACTCAGAAATTATTTTATTATTCAGGAGCATTTTCCTGAATTAAATTTGATTTGTGTTGTTTTTTTGCAAATATCAAAACTTATGCTATTCTTAAACTTACTTTACTATAATTATATCTCAAAGATGTGTTTTACAAATTATGAGTGATCAGTGGATATGTCATTTTCTGATGACTCGCAATGTCTTCAAACTTGGTGACAGTTTATACAAACAACAAAACAAGTAAATTCAAGTCCAATTGTTTAATAATTGGGCAAATCTTCTGGTATAAGCACCACATCCCTTCAAGTATGAACCGAGCTGGATCAGAAACAATGACCATGGTGCTTATACCCTTAGCAAATGTAATATGATGAAATATTAAAAAAAGCAATGATGAAAATAAAGCAGAGCACTCCTAACAGGGAGGCTGTCACCAATTGACACAGTTGTTTACAACTGATAAGACAATGAAATGGAATAAATGGCACAGCAGGTGCACAACCAATGTATACATGACAAGATGGAGAAATGACAGCGAGGCTTGTTGCTAATAAATGCAAAGCGAAAATGTTTATCATGAACAAAGAAAGTTTGACCAACAGTGAGGCTGTGAGATAAGCGGCGAAAGCCTTAGATACACAGCAAGGCTGTGTTACACTATAAGCGGCGAAAGCCTTATGATACAGAAACTAACAGCAAGGTGAAAGTAAGCTGATGATGCTTATAAAATACTTTGGGTACAGCAGTATAACCTGAGAATACATGAAAATAAATGAAATATGAAATAAATGAAAAATAAAAGCCTAAAATCGAAAGTAGGAAATATGTGTAAAGGGGATGGAGGCGGGTTTGCCTGAGTTGAGAATGTCTGCTTTTGATGAGAACAAAGAAAAAACTGACGGATGTTTACGAAAGTGTGCGCAAGCGCGCAGAGTAGAAATGAGTGAATGTGGTTGAGTGAAATCGTGGAATTAATTAAATAGGGAAAAAGATTTGCTGACTGTATAAACCCCATTTGCAATATTACAAATCATAATCATATTGTATATTGATGGATCATGCAAACACAATTCATCTTTTGTGACCTTGACCTTATTCTCAAGAGTTGCAGAGTTTCTTAAAATTGCAACCAGTTTGCTCTATATAAGTATAGAAAAATAAAGAATTTCAATATACCGGGTACCCAGTTTCTCTTTCATTCGAGGTAAGACTTTGTTTCCTTCACTCTCCTTACAGTTACACTGCATACTTTGCATGTATTGAGCTATAAATAGTTGTATTTCGTCTTTTCTTTGTCATGAGTCTTATCAATTGGTATAGGGTGCGGAATAGCGCAGTGGTTAGCGCATTTGGCTTCGGATCAAGAGTAACGGGGTTCGAATCCCGCCAGGGACTCGGCAGCATTGTCTGCGGTAGAGAACTGTTCTACACACAGTAAGGTTTGGTGCAATGCTACACTGAATTTCAGTGCAGTACTACCCATGGTTAGCTAGTTCCAGCCAATGCTCGCAGGTTTCACCGCAATGCATAGCCACATAGCCATATTTTAAGTTTTAATTCAGTGTTCCCGTTAACCTGCATATACCGGTGTAAAGTCTGAAAATATATCCTCCCTTCAAAGTATACCCAGGTAGATTCTGGAATATACCCTGGGGTAGATTCTGGGAGCCCCCTAGAATCTACCCCTTTTCCCAGAATCTACCCCCGTAGTATAGTCTGGGAGCTCTACTCATGGAATATCTGTCGGTGAAAATAGTTTGGTAGGTAGGTATGACATATTAATAGAAACCAGTTTAAGAATTTATTATTTTGCATTTCTAAATGGTTTAAACATATGTTTACAGTTATCCCAATTCCCAATTAAAACATTACAATTGTGAAATTAACTACACACAGTACTTTAGCTTCACAAATACCAAATATTAACACGTAGTGCGGTAAGATTAATGAGAGATAATGTAATTTGCATGCTGAAAAGCGGGGTAGATTCTTTGAAGAGGGGGTAGATTCTGGGAGCTCACAAAATCTACCCGGGTATACTTTGAAGGGGGGTATAATCTGGGACCTTACACCGGTCATAAACCATTAAATTTAGACAAGGACCAGTAAAATAAATTACTGCCAGTCCCAGGGACCAGCTGTTTTAAATTGACTTAAAACATTAAAAGTTAAATCCATTCATGACAAAATAATCTCATGTCTTATCAAGAATCTTGAGCTCACATTACATGCTGAAATTATCAAGTTAGTTTCCTCATGAAAATCTGCTATAAACTATGATCCTCTGTTGTTTCCTGACCAATGTCAAGGAGAAAGTACTGTATAGGTTTTCCCATTATTTAATCCATGGTGATGACGTCACTCTATTGTGTTAACAGTGGATTATTTTTAAGAATCTACTGGTCATTGACTAATCCAGTCAGGAGGGGTGTCAGGTTTTGACATTTTCGTAATGGCTCACAAAGTAATTTGTTCAAGAATGATGTATTTTGTCTTAGTATATCTGATTAGAATCTTAAAATATCTGGTTATTTTTGTAATGTCTGACCTGGGAATCGAACATGTAACCCTTCGTCTGTTACGCAGCGCCCTAACCTATTCGACTACCAGGCCTGCTGGTAATCATTTGATTGTTTGTCAGTAAGATCCCTGCATTCTAAACAAGACTGGTAAACTGTGAAACGCGTGGGTATCGTTCTGAAACACATGAAATACAGGAGTTCGGCTGTCAGTGGAAGATTTGCGCCATGCCATGCGTGGAAGAATCCATTTCATAAGGGTCGAAGCTACGTGTACCATATCCGATGAATGGGCACCGAAATTTGCAAAATAATTTTTGTTTAGGTTACATAATTGAAATGTATTGTCTATAATGCTAGATGATCACATATGTATGTTTCGTGACGTCATACATGGATTAAGATGGAGAATGCATGAGGAGCCGTGGATTCGTTAAAAATAATCAACTTGCCCCTTCGGGGCTTGTTGATTATTTTTAACGAATCCACGGCTCCTCATGCATTTTCCATTACTTATTGTAAAATATACAAGACTGCAGGGAAGGCATGGATGTAGAAATAAAGAAAGGGTTCTATGTTGGTATTTCTTGTGGAAACGAAATTTAAAAGGACATTCCAGTTTATACATGTATATGTTATTAATGCATGCTTATTGCACAATCCAGGCAAAACATTTTACTGAAGGTTATATTTTTATGACTTTTTATCTGAAAATTTGATAAGGGCTAGCACACATTCATTCATGAAAGTGAAGTCATTTATCGGTGCTACGAGTATTTTTGTGTCACAACAAGACTTATTTGATAAGTTTAATGATAAAGTATTTGTTGCCTTGTGAATATTCTACCAATACGTTTGTTTTGGGGTTTTTTTAAATTAAAAAGTGAAAATACAGATATTTTTCATGTCATGTAATGCAAAAATGCTAGATGGCGGTCAGTTGGCAATAGAATTTTAAAGCAAGTAAACAAATCTTTATTTTTATAAGTAATGTTACAGGACTTGGAAAAAATATTGGGACTGGTATTTTTTGTTGTTGACGGTCCCTGGGACTGGCAAATATAAATGCTGGGGGGGTACTGTAGTCACAAACAAATGTTTCAAATTAAAATCTGTATCATGTGAGACAACAGAGGAGACTCTGAGTTACTAGTGTTATATTTGTTTGTTTTTCTTGTTTCTTTCTTTTTGTACGTCAGAAATAGAAAGTCAGAATTTAATGAAAATGCATTAATGATCATGTCTTTAAATTCAAGTTAGAAATGGAAAAAGCGGAAACAATGGGAAAAATATTTGTTTAAACAACGTACAAGCTTGTATCTCAATAGAGGACTGTCCAAATTATTTTATGGGTGCTTCATTCAATTTCGCAGATTACCTCCCTTGGCAATTTATTTTTAGATTTCCTCCTTTGTTCATGTAAATTTGATTTTATCACCCTTATTACAAATAAAATATTTTCATTTCCTATAAATGATACTAAGGCATCAAGATTCTATGAATTAAAAATATACTTTCAGTTTAACCATACAATTTCAAATTCAGGCCATCTGGGTCGCACTAGATAACCGACCTGACAAGCTTGTTCTATTTATAACACAAGCTACGTAGCTAGTCCGTGCTAGTCCTCATGGCAGAGCAAAGCAAACAAGAACACAGCTCAAATCTTTTATTCCTTTTTATCCACAAAATAATACAATTCAATCTTAATACCACAAATCTAGTCCTTTTTGAGTTCATACAAATCCAAATTTATCAGAAATTGATGGAATTTGATAATTTAAGGAAAATGATTTTTCATCTCTCAGTACACCTTTACTTGTGAATTGCTGGCCTCGTATAAACAGTTACAGGCGGTAGACACCGGTATCGCTTCTCGGCCTTTTGGCTAAGATCAAAGTGTAGTATCTGTTCTTATCAGCTTAATATCTGATACGTCCCCCATTGGGGGACATCGATATTAAACTGATTTTTGGTACTCGGCGAAGAGTCAGGGGCTTGCTCCGCCTTTGCCACGGGTTGACCTGGTATTGCAGTACTTCCAGGACCGGCCCACTCCCCCGGGAGAATAAAGAAATAAAAAATAGAACCCCTTCCCCCTAAAAAGAGAAGAACCCTTTTCTGACTCTTGTAAATATGTATAACGTCCATGTCAGACTTGGATCTGCACCTGGTAATTAGCTCCAGTAATGTCAAAATACAATTCGTTACGTTAGACCATTGTTTTATGACTCAACATTTGGGAATTAAAACCAAAAAATATTTAAGTATGAAAATTCCTATTTTTAATCAGATTACTTCAATAAAGATATAATATATGTTTATCTTTTGCAGACTCCAGGAGAGATTCATCCGTCCGTTCAGTCTAGGGGGGCCCTGTCCATCACCTTCATTTCCCGGCTACCAGGAGTTCTTCCGGGATTTCATCATAGCGGCCGGGAACGCCATCTTCAACCAGCACCTCACAAACACACTTGTTGCTAAAGTTACAGAGGTAAACCTAAGTATATTATCCATGTTTTGTGACCTTTATCTTTTTCTTCTTTCATATATTGGTAATCACATGTATCTGATACTATTAACACAGACAAGGTATCAAAAAAGTTCTACAATCGAGTAAAACACTGTTTCAAATGAGCCCCAAAAAAGAAGTCAAACAAAAAGTTGTTTTTTTTATTAATTTACATGATGAATGTAAAAGATGCCAGCCCAAAGGAAATATTTCCTGGTTCCATGGACTCTCCGACATGATTTCATTCACTGGGGAACACTTTCTAAATTGTTCAATTTCAGCGTAGTACCACCCATGGTTCGATAGTTCCAGTCGATGCTCGCAGGTTTCACTGCAATGCATAACCACATGGCATTGCGGGCTTTCTCCCTGCCATAATACTAGCAGCCGCGATAAAAGTGAAATACTCTTGAAAGCGGCGTTAAACCCCAACTCACCTCACCTCACCTCATTACCATATTTATCTAGAAATGTGACATATGTCAACACCATATTAATCTAGAAATGTGACATATTTCAACATGAGTTTAATTCAGAATGTGATGTATTTTAAAACAAGGTTAATCCAGAATGCGATGTATTTCAACATCAGTTTACCGGTAATCCAGAGTGTGGTATATTTCAGCTGAACAACACAGAGTTTGGAGCTGCAGGAAGGAAAAACATCAAGTCAACAAGCTCGGAGGCAGAAGAGGAGGAGGTGATAAAGATTTAATGATTCAGTTAAACACATTTTACCCATAAAGGGTGTCATTAAAACAGTATTTAAACAATATTTATTCATGAAAAGATGAATGGAATGGTGAACAGGCATAAAGGGTGTGAGCCGACAATTCTTTTCTTTTTCCTCGAAAACAAAATTGTTTGACGAAAGGCATTTTAGCTCCAAACAATATGTTAATGGGAAAGTTCTATCACCGATCTATCGGCAGCATCCGCCATCTTGGATACTTGGCATTACTTGAAATGAAAACGCGCTATATTTATCACAATTTAATGTTTTTTAAATAATGAAACATAAACACTGATAGAATATTCACATAGTAACACATAACGTATCATAAAAGTAATAAACTTTATGTTGTTAGGCCGTAGCGAAGTTTTCCCCACTCAAAATGCTGATGAATGGCTTCAGTTCTCATTTTTAGCTCATCAGGCCTAAAAGGCCCGATGGGCTTATGGCATGGAATGGCGTCCGGCGTCCGTCCGTCCATCCGTCCGTCCATCCGTCCGTAAACTTTTCGCTTTTTCGACTTCTTCTCCAGAACCAATAACTCCACAGAGCTGAAATTTTATGTGCAGACTCCTTGGCCAATGGGGATTCTAAATTGTAGATTTAGTGACCCCATGACCCCAAATGGGGTCACAGGGGTCACATCCTTAAAAACCTATTTTCATCTTCTTCTCCAGTTCCAAAAGGTCTAGAGAGCTGAAAAGTTGTGTGCAGACTCCTTGACCAATGAAGATTCTAAATTGTAGATTTCGTGACCCCATGACCCCAAATGGGGTCACAGGGGTCACATGTTTAAAAACCTATTTTCATCTTCTTCTCCAATTCCAGAAGGTCTAGAGAGCTGAAAAGTTGTGTGCAGACTCCTTGGCCAATGAAGATTCTAAATTGTAGATTTCGTGACCCCATGACCCCAAATGGGGTCACAGGGGTCACATGTTTAAAAACCTATTTTCATCTTCTTCTCCAATTCCAAAAGGTCTAGAGAGCTGAAAAGTTGTATGCAGACTCCTTGGCCAATGAAGATTCTAAATTGTAGATTTCGTGACCCCATGACCCCATGACCCCAAATGGGGTCACAGGGGTCACATGTTTAAAAACCTATTTTCATCTTCTCCTCCAGTTCCAAAAGGTCTAGAGAGCTGAAAAGTTGTATGCAGACTCCTTGGCTAATGGGGATTCTAAATTGTAGATTTCGTGACCCCATGACCCCAAATGGGGTCACAGGGGTCACATGTTTAAAAACCTATTTTCAGCTTCTTCTCCAGTTCCAAAAGGTCTAGAGAGCTGAAAAGTTGTGTGAAGACTCCTTGGCAAATGGGGATTCTAAATTGTAGATTTCGTGATCCCATGACCCCAAATGAGGTCACAGGGGTCACATGTTTAAAAACCTATTTTCATCTTCTTCTTCAGTTCCTAAAGGTCTAGAGAGCTGAAAAGTTGTGTGCAGACTCTTTGGCTAATGGGGATTCTAAATTGTAGATTTCGTGACCCCATGACCCCAATCTAGGTCACGGGTCATGACCCAAAAACCTATTTTCATCTTCTTCTCCAGTTTATATGTAAAGCTCTAGAAAGGTGAAATGTTGTGTAGTGATTCTTAATTGTAGGATTAGTGACCCTGTGACTCCAAATGTGGGTCACAGGGGACATGATCTTAAACCAATATTATTTTGCTTGTTAACAATGTATTACTTGAGATAACTTAGATATTCAACCTTTGTTAATAAATCAATAAAATCTTGATGAGCTACAGAGCCCATGGCTCTATTTTTAACCATGACCTCTAGAAATACCTATCTGAATTTTATTTTATGCTCTATTTGCAATATTGGTATCCAAAGCTACTTTAACGATTGTGGGAAGCAAGGTATAAATGTGGGCTGTGCTTAGCTATTCTCTTGTTAGGTAAATACTAAGGATGCTTATGTTAATTAGAAGTATTTAAGAATACTAATATCAACAATAACACATTCCGTACAGGACCAACAAGAGCTGTTCACGTCGTGTGTGATCACTCTCCGTCTACTGGGCAAGTTCCTGGGCTTCATGACGTTCCTCCCCTACCACACACTCGACCCCCTCCCCGACTCCTTCAGGGACAGCTGCGTCGCTCAGAGGAACCAGGTACAGTCTTCGTTGATCAGTCTGGGAGATCACTGGTTCACTACAGTTGTTGGTCAGATCCATCATTTTTAGTCGACAACTACACTTGTCAGGTTGTGCTGCACAACGATAGCTGACCATGTCTGACCATGTACAACAAGATCAACTTGTTCTTTATAACAGACTTTCATGGAGAAGACTAGAATATAGGGATGATCAACTTCTTTATTTAACAATGGCGACATATGCTTGATAATGGTATAAGGATCAAAACTGAAATGTCGCCATTGTTATAAAGAATTTGATCCATATACCCTTGTCTTCTTCACCACACTAGTTTCTAGAATGCCTCTCAAACAGTTAGCCTTTAGTGGCTCTGGAATACTACTCCTGAACATGCAGTATTGGTTACCTCCCTTGTTCCAGCTGCCCCCGCCCCTGGACGTGGTGAGAGTGGTATGTACAGCGGTACATCTCCGCAGAATGGTGCTAACTGTTCCCTGGCTGGTGGAGTTTGCATCTCAGATGGACCAAGTCGCTCCCGCCCTCGACGTCTACGAGTGTTTCCTATCGTACCTTGGTCTTGTGCTCAAGTAAGAGACATTTATAAGTTGGTTAGATGAATAAGAAACAATTTCTATAGATTTATAACCTCCTTGTGGCAAGACTGTCACCTGTTAGTGTATATGGTGATCTGAGGGGTCGTGTCTTGTGACTTTTCACGTCAGCCAATCAGGCCAGGAAGTCGTCAGATTGATTCGATATTTAAAGAGGCAGAAGCAAGTGTATTTGAAAAATAATGTCACCAATAGTAAAACACCCTTCTCTCTTCTGAAAATCAAGTTAAAAATGAATGTACATGGTTCGGTAAAGTCATGGGAATCATTTTTAGCTCATCAGGCCTGAAAGACCCGATGGGCTTATGGCATGGCATGGTGTCCGGCGTCCGTCCATCCGTCCATCCGTAAACTTTTCGCTTTTTCGACTTCTTCTCCAGAACCAATAATTCCACAGAGCTGAAATTTTATGTGCAGACTCCTTGGCCAATGGGGATTCTAAATTGTAGATTTCGTGACCCCATGACCCCAAATGGGGTCACAGGGGTCACATCCTTAAAAACCTATTTTCATCTTCTTCTTCAGTTCGAAAAGGTCTAGAGAGCTGAAAAGTTGTGTGCAGACACCTTGGCCAATGGGGATTCTAAATTGTACATTTGGTGACCCCATGACCCCAAATGGGGTCACAGGGGTCACATCCTTAAAAACCTATTTTCATCTTCTTCTTCAGTTCCAACAGGTCTAGAGAGCTGAAAAATTGTGTGCAGACTCCTTGGCCAATGGGGATTCTAAATTGTAGATTTCGTGACCCCATGACCCCAAATGGGGTCACAGGGGTCACATCCTTAAAAACCTATTTTCATCTTCTTCTTCAGTTCCAACAGTTCTAGAGAGCTGAAAAGTTGTGTGCAGACTCCTTGGCCAATGGGGATTCTAAATTGTAGATTTCTTGACCCCGTGACCCCAAATGGGGTCACAGGGGTCACATCCTTAAAAACCTATTATCATCTTCTTTTCCAGTTCCAAAAGGTCTAGAGAGCTGAAAAGTTGTGTGCAGACTCCTTGGCCAATGGGGATTCTAAATTGTAGATTCCGTGACCCCATGACCCCAAATTGGGGCACAGGGGTCACATCCTTAAAAACCTATTTTCATCTTCTTCTTCAGTTCCAACAGGTCTAGAGAGCTGAAAAATTGTGTGCAGACTCCTTGGCCAATGGGTATTCTAAATTGTAGATTTCGTGACCCCATGACCCCAAATGGGGTCACAGGGGTCACATCCTTAAAAACCTATTTTCATCTTCTTCTTCAGTTCCAAAAGGTCTAGAGAGCTGAAAAGTTGTGTGCAGACTCCTTGGCCAATGGGGATTCTAAATTGTAGATTTCGTGACCCCATGACCCCAAATGGGGTCACATGGGTCACATCCTTAAAAACCTATTTTCATCTTCTTCTTTAGTTCCAAAAGGTCTAGAGAGTTGAAAAATTGCGTGCAGACTCCTTGGCCAATGGGGATTCTAAATTGTAGATCATGTGACCCCGTGACCCCAAATGGGGTCACTGGGGTCACATCCTTAAAAACTTATTTTCATCTTCTTCTCCAGTTCCAAAAGGTCTAGAGAGCTGAAAAGTTGTGTGCAGACTCCTTGGCCAATGGGGATTCTAGAATTGTAGATTTCTTGACCCCGTGACCCCAAATGGGGTCACAGGGGTCACATCCTTAAAAACTTATTTTCATCTTCTTCTCCAGTTGCAAAAGGTCTAGAGAGCTGAAAAGTTGTGTGCAGACTCCTTGGCCAATGGGGATTCTAAATTGTAGATTTCGTGACCCCGTGACCCCAAATGGGGTCACAGGGGTCATATCCTTAAAAACCTATTTTCATCTTCTTCTCCAGTTCCAAAAGGTCTAGAGAGCTGAAAAGTTGTGTGCAGACTCCTTGGCCAATGAGAATTCTAAATTGTAGATTTCGTGACCCCATGACCCCAAATGGGGTCACAGGGGTCACATCCTTCAAAACTTATTTTCATCTTCTTCTCCAGTTCCAAAAGGTCTAGAGAGCTGAAAAGTTGTGTGCAGACTCCTTGGCCAATGGGGATTCTAAATTGTAGATTTCGTGACCCCGTGACCCCGTGACCCCAAATGGGGTCACAGGGGTCATATCCTTAAAAACCTATTTTCATCTTCTTCTCCAGTTCCAAAAGGTCTAAAGAGCTGAAAAGTTGTGTGCAGCCTCCTTGGCCAATGGGGATTCTAAATTGTAGATTATGTGACCCCGTGACCCCAAACGGGGTCACAGTGGTCATGATCTAAGAACCTATCTTTTGCTTGTAAACAATAAGTTAAATAACTTAAATATTCAACTTTAGATAGTATATCAATGAAATCCTGATGAGCTACAGAGCCCATGGCTCTATTTTTGTAATTCAAAATAGTAAAATGTGTTCACATTAAAATGGCCGCCATGCAATTTTCACTTTATATGCAACACCGTTATTACCACTACGGATAATTGGCATGTGTAATAAGATGTTTTACCAGCTAAAGAAAATCTAAATGGCATTAACTACCATTATGAATGGGAAATTTGAAAAAATAGAATTTGCAAAAAACATGCTACAGCCCCTTTATGATGACGTCGGCGTTTGAATTAAGGAAGGTGAGGTCACAGTCGAGGTTACATGAGCAGTACTCAGATCAAGAACACAGTGAGATACAAATGTTATGTTCCATCTACTTATAACTATTTGATATTCACAATGGTAACATTTGTCTTTGGATCCTTTAACCATTTACAAGCTTAGCCCTTCTAGCTGTCCGTGTTATCTATAATATTATTTTTCAGAATTTGCTGGCAAAAAGTGACAAGAGAGGAGTATTTCTATGGAAACCTAATGCTTGTTGTTTTGATCAGCTGGCTCTTTGATGTAAGTGTTTCACATCTTATAATGATAATGAATAATAAGGATATTGATATCTTGAACTGTTCCATGCCAAATGGATGATCAAGGCACTACTCACATATTGCACCGTTACCTTTAAAGCAACTACTAAAGCCTGGAAAGTTAGGCTGTCTAGGTTGTCTGTAGAATGATCTGTAACTCGCATGACTCATACCTATGCTATGGACATTAGATTGACATTGTGATAACTTTGCGGGTCGGGGAAAACTCCTCAGAGTGAAAGGAGTTTTCAAAACTGGGCCCTACACTGCCGTGCGCTGCGCTTCCTAATGAATATTCATGAGATGGTTGCTATGTAAATGTGTCCTACGTCATATCAAATCTATTTGTGTGTGTATCACGTGTTATTTTCGCGGGAAATTCAACATTTTGCAATAAAAAATGGAAACGATCGACACTACGTGGACAACTTTTTTCGGGGAAAGGGAGACCCTTATCATGGTTCGGTGACCTCATTAGCGGAGGCAGAAGCTCTAATTAGGGAATTTGAGGTGGTGATGCAATCACACTGTTGAGGGAGACGAGGAATATTCTGTTCATTCGGTGTGTGCAAGATTTAGCCTACATTTATTTCTCTGTATTTGATGGAAGCGTGTATTATATCTATACTGGATAAAATAAGTTAGGGATATTTTAATTGTTATTATTGATATTTTATCATGGAGTCAATGAAGAAATATATAATTATTCATAATTTAGAAATAGGTCTAAATCCCTAATTATTTTTGTCCAGTATATGTTATATCTTTGTGCTGGCTTCCAAAGTACATTTACCGTTATCAATTTTATTATACTGGACGAACAAGTTTTTGATATTGTAATTTTTATTATTAATATTTCATTAATGAGTCAGACAGTTACTGAATACAATCATTATTCAAAATGTAATAACAAACAATATCCCTAATTGTTGTCCATTATATTTTATAAATGTGCAGATGTAATAGTATAAGTTGGCATAAATCATGAACGTTTTCCAGATCTATCATGTTCCCACAAAGTCCGATTTGTGGTGCATTGGAAAATATGTAAAAAACAACCATGGCTTTCCCTTCATGAATCATGATTACAAAATATACTGGAGTGCCACCATGGTTCCACATAAGCAACCCCAAATTACTTGAACAAGTATGTTTCTCCAAAGAAGCCACATTGATAAGTATAATTTTCATCACAAAATTAAATATTGAAATAAATTTGCAAATTGCATTTATCTTGATTAATGTTATAAAATTAAAATTCAGGGAGAAAAATTCTAAGATAAATGGTGAAGTAATAACATTTTAATTTGACTCATCAAGAAATGGATAACACAAAACTTGAAAATTTCAATAATACATTTTATTTCAAAAAGTAGATGTTAAGCTGGTGCAGAAATAAAAATGTGTTGCATATCTACAATTGAAACTGTTACCAATGTTAGAATAAGGCAAAAGTGAACACATGTTCAATTAATGTCAAGGATGGATATTATAGGGCTGTAACGATTCATCAATACCTACGATACAATCCTAGCTTGGGAAATCGTGATAATTGTATCGTGAGCTTCCTGTATTGTGATACACTAAAAATAGATTTCACTTACTTAAAAATGAAAAGAAAAACTAAGTGACTACTATAAAACCAGCTAGTGTTGTGCAGTAACAGTAACTGCAGTAAGCATGAAGCAATCTGATTCATAAATAACTGTTTTTAGAAAGAAGAAAACTATTTAATCTTCGATTTTCAATCATCTCATAACACAAAATTTCCACCATCTTGAAAATTTCACAAAATATGCATGAAGTTATACTTTAAACAATGTATCGGGATACATTCTGTATCGCCTGTCTGTATCGTGATACATATCGTATTGTGAGATTTCCCATGATACTCAGCCCTTATGGATAACTTTAAAACAGATCAACCACACTATGAAATAGATTTAAAATATGCCATTGCTTCTGTAGTTCCTCAGGATTTGCATGTTTACTGTTACTACACATAACACTAGCTGGTTTATAGTGTTCACTTAGTTTTTCTTTTCATTTTTTTAAAAAGTAAGTGAACTCTATTTTTAGTGTATCACGATACAGGAAGCTAATGATACAAAAATCACGATTTCCCAAGCATCTATTGTATCGTAGGTATCGATGAATCGTTACAGCCCTAAAAATCACAAACTTGTTTAATAAAAATGGTATTACATAGAAGGTTATTTAGTATCCTCTATATTACTTTCAAGATATCATGCTCTGGTTTGACAACAATAATCAATGTCTGACTTTGTTTACTGGAGTTAACTCTTGAACTGAGTAATGATGTAACTTAGTAACAGTTTGGTACACCATTTAGAAATCAGGATTTAATTGATTTATTATGTAAGGTTGAATATCTAAGTAATATATTGTTAACAAGCAAAAAATAGGTTTTTAAATCATGACCCCTGTGACACACATTTGAAGTAACAGGGTCACCAATCCTACAATTAAGAATCACCTTTGACCAAATAGTCTCATTTCACATTGTAGGAGAACAAGATGAAAACATATTATTCCAAACATTCATGCCATTTGTTTTTATTGTAGTTGTCAGAAAATAAGTTGTCATACTGATATCTTCAATTACAGAGATAAAAATCCCTTTGAAATAAAGGTAGTATTATAGCAGTATGCACCTTCAAACTCACAAAATCTTAAAACTGTTAATTTCAATAAACCACAATTCAGTTTACAATCTAGGGTGTTGCTTAATTAATTCCCAAGTGAATATAAGAGTCACACAAATGGCTACTTTCATTTTGAAACTTCATAATCTCTAATTCTAATTTTTGCTTTTTTAACTTTTTAACTTCTGCTTTGATTCTGTAGTAATTAAGCTCTTGTTCCAATTTGTCAGTTTCCATTATTAATTTTTCCTTTTCGGTTTCAAGAACCAAATGTTCATCCTCTATTTTTTCGTGTTCTCGACTTGGTCGGTCTTGTTGATTTGGGCACATGAAGAAACCCTTGACTGTCAATGGTGTTATCAACTGGCAGATTGGAATCTGGAACAATATAATAATTTTTTACTCCAATATGTCAATTGATGAAAAACAAATATATGAATCTGAAGCTACTATAGCACTGTTGCTTACCTTTTTTCTGGAGGACACTTTTGTCTGTTAATAAAGATATGACTTAAATGTTTAATGGAGGTATGTGATAACTTTACTTTTATCACAATAAATTAAAATTCATTCACCTTTCTTTTAATTAATTATTACTATTTGCTAATGCACTTTTAAATATACTCATTTTAGCAAGGAATATTGTTATGGATATCAATTGATGTTTTATCTCTATTCTTACTTTGAGGACTTGTACTGGCGAGGCCGCATTCTTGAATTCTGTCGACCTCAGGCAGTCCCCCCTCTGCCAGGGAATTCATTGCACTGCTTAAATCTGTAATATATATATACAATATGTTATCATGATCTGCCAAACTTTTTTTAAGAAGACATTAACTTAACATTAATTGTTTTAACTGTGTCTTGGGAAAATACTATAAAGCTTTGCCATTGCATCACAATCAGGAATTTTAACATAAACATTTACCAGATGCCTTTACTTAAAGCACAAGGCTGCAGGGCTTTTTATTATCAATTCATTTGAATGATAAACATCCCCACATTTGTAATAATTATAAATGGCATAATTATTTCCTGAAATGTATTTTAATTGCAGGGATGACAACAGCAAAATGATATTTCAGAGGAAATTAAGGCGGAGCTCTGGTAAGGGGCCCTGAGTATTTGAGCATTTTACAGTGTATTTGAGTATTTGAGCATTTTACAGTTGTTAAACCACCTCTAAATGAAAACAAAAACCGAGGAATTGCTCGAATACGAAGAAAATTGTCATTTTCATCCCTGTAATTGGACAAATATTTTCCCAGTTTATGAAAAGGAATTACATGATACTAATCTTACAGCTATTTTTTTATTTTCACAAATGTTAAGATCTTCCAGGGTTCGCAATTAGTAGCACTAGTTCGGTAGCCCATGGCTAGTGAAAAAGAGGCTGGGCTAGTAGAGTGTAAAAACTGGTAGTCCGAAGGACTACCGGTAGTTAAAAATTGAAATGAAATGATCATGGAGATGTATTTGACTAGTTGAAATAAGTCTGGACTAGTTCTTTTACAAGAATCATTAGCAGTGGTAAATTAGTAATTGGTTGCTTGACAACTGATTACTCAATGGTTTTAATTCACATTTTTACTCAAAATTTTACTACTCAAAAACTGCAATACTATCTTTCACCTTGGACGGCAGAAATACAAGCTGTCGTCTCCGCATCGCTCGAGTGAGTTGCAAGCTTCAGACAGCAACATCAGCGTCTTGAGAGAGTTGTTGAAGCTGCTGGCATGGTTTCAGGGAGGGATGGCAACTGCTTCTTCCATGCCATTTTTGACCAAGCAAACAGAACTAGAAGACAGCTGAACATCTGGCATGATGAGCTAAACATTAATAATGAGTTAGCTTATATAAAAAAATGAACTTGGCATGCTACTTATTTTTATAAATATAATTAATAATTATACTCTGCATTTTGTGGGGTTTCCGTTATTACTGACTGAAACAGAAACTTGATTCGGTTAATTAAGAAGTATATTCAAGATAATACAAAATGCATTTGCTGTGATTTCAGATGATAGTAATAGGTAATTAATATACAGTATGGATTTTCTTGTCTTTTCTAATATTATAAATGAGGAAGACAATTCTTCTACAAACATTTTGTATTGTTCTTAAAAATTCTTGTTACAATATGGAGACGAAGTGAAGAGAAGATTGACTGCAATTACAAACAGAAAAGTTCACATAATGGCTGAAAATTAAAGGTTAAATTGCTTATTCACTTATTATATATCGACTGACATGTTCATACAATAGAATATTTACTTTTATAACCTGTAATATGCTGCATTAAGTTCCGGTAGCTTTCCAGCAACCTCGTCCCCAACGCTGATCAACTATCATCATTGATAAAGGCTTGACACAGAGTGACTGAGTCGTAGCTTCACTTTGAGGAGTTTGGCTTTTAGGGGCAACAAGATTCAGAATTACTTCCCTTTGTTTTACGAACGAAATACTTAAAACTGCAAGTGTACAAAACGGAATTAATGATCGTAGACTTTAACAAACAGTGTAAATTTGTACAAAATATTAATTAAATGTGAACAAAGTATATTACTTCTATTGAAAGGCACTGTATTGCTTTAATGGGAACACATATAAAATCAGTGCATTTACTTCATTTGTTGTTTCCTTCGGGAATTGTAGATGCACGTATTTCATTGTTTGTTTCAATGTGAAACATTTTATGATATTCTTTGACCAAAATAGTGGATTCACAAGCTTCCTGAAGTAATCCCAACATTCAAAATCATTGTTAAATTGGAAGTTTATAGTAAGTGTGTGAATGTTTATATTGCAGTACACTTGTTTTGATTTTTTTTATTTCCATTTTTTGGGTACATTTTCATTCATAAGAACATCAGGGATTGGGAAAGACCCCTTAGACAATGGGCCATTTTAAGGACTTTTAGCAATTTTCACAAATTTGAATGGGCCATTCCCCTTTGTAGCAATAGTAAATTTTCAAATGTGAATAGGCCATACAAAGGGTTGTTATTTATACCCTTAAAATATTTTCATTAAAATCATTTCATCCTTATTTGCAAGCCATTATTTTTGTTGTTCTACTTCAGAATCACTTTTCACAATATTTCAACATGACATTTTTACTGACATTTGGTCCTTGATGACATCGTAAGATACTAAATGCAACCTGTACTACACCTATAACAGCCGGGAATCATTGTTAGATCAAATACCATCTCGACAGTGTTATAAACACACTTAAATCTAACCGCCATAAAAACAAATACTTACACAAAATGGCGATCGATGCAAGAGACCGACAGATTTTAGGTCACGTGACCTCCAAAACACGTGACCTCATCAATATTCATGAGCAAACCAACATTAGATGGCATTCTGGGAAAAACTCCGTTGACTCTGAGGAATTTGCCGTCACCCTAACTTTGCCTAAAAAGCCTTGAGTATCTTGAATGTTTATCTTGAAATTCTGTATCGTACCAGAATGGTACTTTTAGGGGAGCCAAAATTTGAGGATAAATTTCTATTTATGCATTTAAACTATCAATACTCATCGAAACAATATCATAAGCTTTAATTTACATCTGGATTGTGTTTGAATCCTACATTGGTAGTAGAAAATCATAAGTGGAAATGTCTCGTTGAATTGAGTTATACTATCCCATTAACAACATCTATTTTATTTTAGGCGGCTCCTATGCCTGATGGGTTTTTCTTCAAAGATACAGAATTAGAAATTAAAACAGCATTACTCGACGAATCTCAAACTCTCCTGCCCTTGGTTTGTATATTTCTAAAAATATCTTACATGATTCATTTTGTAAAAAGTAAATTATAATTGCAAACTTAAATTTCAATTAAAGAATAATTTTATTCGGAGTTGCTAGTGTGCCTCATTGTATGAAATTTGAAAAATTAAAAGAAATCAAATTATTAAATATGTATATTTCAGGATGAACTTGACCTAGTCAGTCAGGATTTGCTCTACACAAGCTGTCCCTATGTCGGTAAGTTAACCAAAATGTGTTTAAATGCTGTAACAAGCTCCATAGTTAAACCGTATTAACAGGGGACACTCAGGAGGTTTCCCTTTGGTTGGGAGGAGGCGGAAAATTAAGAATGATGTAAATATGATTTGCCATTCATGTTTTAGCATGTTATACCGGGGACATTTCAACATAATATGTACACCATTACCTTGACCAGTCTCAATGAAATCAGATAGAATGTAATACTCGTACCTCAATGCATTCTGGAGCTGTGCTCAACAGGGGCCATGTCTTGTGGAAAGTGATTTGATTAAAACATGTCAATGTAACAGGCATCTCCATCAGGAGGTTTCAATGTCAAGCAGCAAGCAGTGATTCAGTGTTTGCCGGAAAAGATTCACCAACAAGGGCCATCCATGACGTATATGAGACATTAGGGAAGAGATTATGCCATGCCACTCTCATCAGGCGGTCATCAAGTGGGGCAGAAACTTCCCCCACAAATCATACCATGCACCAGTTTCATATACTGGCTAATTTAAGCCTTGATGTATTTCTATAACTTTTCTACAGCAGAGTACTATGAAGTTCAGGTGCAGTGTGCCACTATGCTTGCACAGGAACTGCAACAAGGCTTAAATTTAATAGCCAGTTGTGGAAACTAGCGTGAGTTATAACTTTCAAGGGATTTTTGTGTGGTGAGGACAACATTGAAGATCAACCACACACTGATCATCAACCAAAACTTCTTTAACAGCCGAGATAATTGCAGGGGAACTATTTTGAAAAATAAATGATTTTCTCAGTTAGGCTCAATCAACCCTCATATGCTCCTGGGAGGACATGTAATTCATTCTTGCATTATTTTATTTTCCAGCGGAGATGCGAAACCTATTAATGGAGTTTGCAATGGGTACCAATAGTCGAGGAGCAATCCGAAAGATCACTCCAACTACCACCACCACTGGACAAACCACCACCGTCACTCAGAAACAACTACAGGTACTGTCATCTGTTCCCTAATTCCAAATAAGGGAGATAACTCTCTGGTTAGCACATTTTACTTTGAGGTCTTGAGTTTTAATCCTGTGTTTGAATCTTTGGTAAAATATCTTTGGTAAAACCAGTATGTTGTTGGTGTCACGTTATGTCAAACATTATAATGGTGTTATCGAGTAGTACTGACTGTGTTGCACGTGTTCGCTAGTTCCAGCCAATGCTTGAAGATTTCACAGCTACAATGTTGCTATCTTGCAAAAGAGTGTCTAAAGTTTGCCTTCTCTGAAAGGCTACATATTGATATGTATTGTTATCTCGCAATTCCTTCAATGCCATTTAGTGCAAACATGGTCTGACACATTTCTAACAATCGGCAGAGGAATGTTTTGGACTAAATAATTTCTCTATGAAATCATGTTG
The DNA here is from genome assembly GCA_936450465.1 of Gibbula magus. Classification (NCBI taxonomy): domain Eukaryota; kingdom Metazoa; phylum Mollusca; class Gastropoda; order Trochida; family Trochidae; genus Gibbula; species Gibbula magus. Next base: position 38,506,445 of record OW388291.1, read on the forward strand.
TGACCCTTTTCTGTATTTTCAGTCTCAGCTTGAAGATAATTTCTTCCACAACCATCCTGCCTCACTACGACGGACTGTGGAGTTTGTTGGGGAGAGAACGTTCTCGAACTACATCAAGAAGTTCCGCAGTTCTATACTCCCTAAGGAGTTGATGTCAGCAAAGGTCAAGGTCAAAAGTTTGAAACACAGGCTCAGGAGTCAGGAACCTGAAAAGAGGAAAATGGTATTTCCAAAATGATTTGCTGTTGTTTTTTTCTTGATTAGATGTAAACCAAACTTCTGTCATTGACCTTTTCATAGCAATTATGGTATTAAATGACCTCAAAATGATAAAGTTAAAATCAATTAAATTATAATATAGTGCTCCCCGTTTCTGTTTATATATCCGCCTTAAAAAGTGATATGTTGTGACTCCATGTTTTATTCTGTAAAATGTGTTTTTGAAAATTCCCATCAATATAATAACACAATTATCTCTCCCAGGGTCAGGAGAATGAAGAGATTCTGAAGCTGGTTCCACAGGTCTTGTCTCATCTCAAACAGCTGGTCAGAGACTCGCAGAGACAGTGAGTATATCAGTCCTTTTTCCATGCCAGAGCTTTCTTCAAGTTCACCTCTAACCACCAATGATACATGCCTAGTAAGGGTGGGATAGTGCTGTGGTGAGCACGGTAGGTTTCGGATTAAGAGACCTTTTATTCGGATCTCCCAAGAGGCCTGGCAACTTTGTCTGCAGTAGAGAACTGTTCTTCATGCAGTAAGGTTTGGGTGCAATGCTACGCTGAATTTCAGTGCAGTACCACCCATGGTTCCCTAGCAATCGTTGCCGCTGTGGTGCTCAGGTGCTGTGGGCTTTCTCCCTGCAATAATACTAGCAGCTGTGATATTGGTGAAATACTCTTGAAAGCAGAGTTAAACCCAAAAACACTTCACCTACTTTCCTACTGTGTGATTCAGGGGAGGAAACAATCTCTCATATCATCTTTTCAGTGTACGTCAAGCTCTTCAATATGCAGGAAATCTTAAACAACTATCAGAAAGTAATAATTCATGAAGTAATATTGTGCCAGAACTAGTTGATGAATGAACAAACTCAATAATGACATTGCTCTGTTTCAATTAGGTTAACCCGATTCAAAAGCAATGCATGAAAATACCATGATAGTTTTAAATGAATAATAGGACATTGAAGCTAAAGGCAACTATTTACCAGTCCAGAACAACATTTACTCAACCAAAAATGTTTAATTGTTTACTTTAATATGAAGTCCTTGCATCAACTCAACTTTATATCAAACACAGCCCAAGATTCATCTCATTATTCTGCCATGATTGCAGATTCTGCCACACCAAAACACTGGCCATACTGAAACTGCTGCTCCCAGAGGAACAACCGGACAGTGTGGTCGCCGTGGCAGCCAACATCGCCAGTCAGCTGGCCGAGACTCGGGTGATTCAGTGGGTCAACAGTCACGTCACCGCTGGTAGGTTCTAATGGTTAACCATGCGATTTGTATATTCCTTGTTGAGATCACATTCTGTTTCTATCTCTTTGCATATATTTGATGATTAGGTGTGATAAAGTGAAATCAAGTTAAAAATCAATCAATCAATCAAGAAAAAAATTCATGTGCTTATATTTTAGATTTTACTGTTTAATTATTACACTTTAATTCATTATTTTAATATATAAGTTTGTTATGGATTCCTACCCTTGACGATGGGTCGATACAGGATGCTTGATGAACAGTCCATCACACTCGCAAAATCTTCATATTTATCAGAAAGTATATTATCAACCTGGTAATGGTATTTTTTCTCTATTATAATGATTACATGTGTTGTTTCTGTCTTAGCTGTGATCCAAAGTGAATTGACGGGTACGACAGAGCGGATTTTGTGTACCCACCTGGTGATGGGTGACCACTCGTCCCCCTCCCCCCTCCCTCAACCCCCTCTCTCACAGCACCTGGAGAACTCTCGCGGGCTCTCCGACGTCATCTGTGATCTCAAGGTAACACTTTATGGTTAACAATATTTGAAAAATCCCCTATCAGAGGCAACTTTCATCGCAAGTCCTAACTTGCGTCTCTTCATCACTTGTTTATTATGCCTTGATGCATTTGTTACCTTTGCTGTATTGGCATAGCAGCACCCTATGAAGTTCAAGTAACGCACTGCTATGCTTACACAGAAAAATTAATAAAATGCTACAAGGCTTATATATAATTAAATATGTAAGTTATGACTTCTAGGGAAGATGTCCCAGTTGTCGAAGAGTTTCACCTTGCACCTGCAGCAACAAAAAAAGACATCCTTTTCAGGGGGTACACATATTATTTTCGGAAATGACATACCCCCAATGTTGCTAGCACTGCTTACAAGTTTAGATAATCTGAAATGTTACGTTTTTCACAATAATGATACTCACATTACATCTCTGAGGAAAAAAAAGTGCATCCGGAAATGATAAACAAATAACACTAAAAGGTAAAGATCAGCCATTTGTTCCATGACTGTTACAGGAGATGGTTGGTTGCCTGGTACTACAGTCCCACTTTGACGTAGAAAGATGTTTGGAACTAATGGACGAGTCTCACACCGCCCTTCAGGAGAGACAGGTATATACATATAAAAGACTGTAATTCATTGTCAAACGGACCTCAAAGTAATATTGTGACCCTGTCAATTTCCTGAAAGAGCAAATATAATGTCTGGGAACACAGAAAAACAAGGTAAGAAGACGGTAGAGCTTGCTGACATGGCCCACCTAGTCTCATCAGATTTTAACCAGTTACTGAGTTATCGGCAAATGCAGGTTTGTATCCATCAGGTCAATTACCAACACATACCCGTAGTTTTCATCAATATCTTTGAAAGAGGTGCTTTTCAAATTGTTTGTGAACGGTGGGATATGCCATCTTCTGATGACGCTTGTTAAGAACGTTTCGGGGCTAAACCTTGTGCTTCATCGAGTTTCTTCATCGTTATTTAAAATGTCCTCGACATCCCCCGTTTCCCCACTCCTATTTCTTCACTAACGACTCGTCCAGTATCCGTCATTAATCAGAACAGCGCCCACAGAGAAGACTGCCACCACCAGGTGGAAAGCGCCACCTGTGTGATACCATGTACACTAACCTGACCGTTATGTTGTAGGATATGGTTCCTCTGGTGGTGAAGTCTCTGGCTCAACTTGTCCTGCACCTAGCGGTCACAGTCGGTGAGTAGAAAACAGCTCGATGGATGCTGAGGGGGGGGGGGGGGGGGGGGGAAGATCAATCAATGCATAGATAATCTTCTTTGTCATCTTTATCATCATCCTCATCATTGAATGAGGGTTTCTGTTTCTTTTCTGTGACAGCCCAGATCTTACCAAGAATTTCATGGTACTGCCATTGAATCTTTCTGTGTATCCTGAAAAAGTCATAAGTGTCTCCTTCATCAGATCAGGGAAGAAAAACCTAATGAGAGGGACTAACCTCTAACTTTAGTCAAAGGGTTATCCTAATCTTTAGGTTTTTCTCAGACACAGACTCCAAAACGTTAGATTTTTATTTCATTCTCAAACCCTACATTTTAGAGAATGTGTTTCCCTCACTAATGTAACATTGAGGCATAGAAGATATATCTGTGAATAGAGTTGTTAAAGACCACTTCCACCTGACGTCTAGTCTTGTAGTAGAGTGTTAGGTTAGACTGAGGATTTCAAGTTCCAATCTTGACATCTCATCTGTAAACATTTTAACTTTTTATACTTTTCGAATATAATTTCATAATATCAGGTCTTGCTTTCTAAAGTAAACCTCCCACCAGGTTTTACTTTTAAAAGTGAAACTTCATACGGTTATTCTCAAATGAAAACCTCACAAGAGGTTAATCCAAGAAAAAAAGTCACCTACAAAACAGGTGAAATTTGAATTTAGTTTATAAAATCATGTAACATGGAAGGCCTGTTCTCTGCAGTGATGCACCAGCCCGGCCCGGTGTCCGACAGGGTGAGGGAGAAGAGTGTCAGCATGTGGCGAGGTCGTCTCGGGAAGGAGTCTGAGTTCGAATCTCTCTGCAGCACCAGTGTGGTGCAAGGTCTCTCCAGGTGTTCCAACTCTCAGGTGAGTACATTGAGTTTGGGTGCAAAGGCAGCTTATACCTTCGCTAGGTGACGTATGATCGAGGAACAATCTAAATATAGACAACCAATGACATCACTTGAAAGACAAGTCGACTTCCGCCTGCGTTCTTTGTGGTTTATCACTGCGAAAATCATAAAGATCTCTGAAAAACAAGTCGTCAAACGTTTACCCCACCTTCCTCTATGAACTGCTTGTCTCATTCCATGATCTGTGTCTAAGACAATTGGATAGGGAAAAAACTCTTCGATTTAAGGAAGTTGCCATTTTGCGGAAGTGCGAAAGCCAACTGCATTTTGAAAAGCTCTCTGTGATTGGCTAAATTTTATCGCCAACAGGGCGAGAAAACTATTTGATTGGATGGTGCATACGTCACCACGCGAAGGTATAAGCTGCCTTTGCACCCAGGGTATGAAAGTTGCATTAGCGTATACATTATACCCTGAGACAGGATGACTGGTAACTCTGACTGTGGGCTGGTAACTTTTGGAGATTTTCCTTTTATTTTGCTATACCAATTTACAAATAAACCTTCGGATGTTTTTGTTTTATTTTGCTATGCCAATTTACATGTAATATTTTCGAACTGAATGTCTTTCAATCAATTGTTTATTCTGATTGTCTTTCTAGTTCTATCAAAATTTTTGAAAAATTTAAATGCAAACATAATATTTGATGGCACTAGGATGAAGAATAATTTAGAAACACAGAAAAGCACCAGTAGAGAAAACTCAGTTTCTGGTCGAGACTGGCTGTTACCTAAAAGTATGTGTTCCTTTGTTTTTCAGTTGGCATGGAAATGTTATTCACAACTGGTGATTGTTCTGCTTGAAGAAAAGATCATAGAACCGTCAGTTTTTCAGGAGGGGTGTCACAGGGTTATCAAGCTCGCTAAGGTGGGTTATCTTTTACTTAGTACCTTAGTGATTCTTACTAAATAATGTGAATGTTCAATTGATCTCTGAACTGATAAATGCAACTCAGTTAATGGAAAAAAACTGATGTAATCAAATGTTTCCGGACATAAAAGATTTCACTAATAGCATTTAGTAACTGTATTCCTTATTTATGAGTTAAATAGTGACACACCATTCTAAGCAGACAATTTAAAAAAGAAAGTCTTGAGATTGGCCACTGGCTATTCTAGAATACTCTCGGAACCACCAGTAAAGGGTTAACCACAAAACTTCTCTGACTTTCTTACTTTCTCATTTGTATCATCCAACATAAATACTTTTTTTTCCAGACTTACAATATTGACCTTCAATCTCTTGGTCTGCTGGTGTGTAAAATTGTCCAACATTTCAACCAATCAGAGGCCATCACAGCACTTTTCTGCAGAACTCTTGAGAAGCTTTTCCACCTATCAGCAGAGGGCTCTCCTTTAGCCCGGACCATTCTTCCATTCCTGGAGAAATATATCCCTCTGGAATCACAATCTGACCAAAAATCTCCAGAAAAGAGTTCAGTGTCACAAGATGTGTGTCTAAAGACTGATATTCATTCAAACATAGTTGAAGAAACTGATATTTCAATGTCAGGTGACAAAGAAAACAGAGTTACCTCCCTTGATAGTGTTCAAAACAGTGTCATGCATGGAATGGACAAATTGACATTATCGAAAAAGTCGCAAAATGAAGATGAAAATCAAAATCAGACATGATGATTATGGTGGTTATGATGATGTTTCTTATCCTGAAAGTGATATATGTGATATTCATGCCTTATTCATAATGAAATACTAAGATTTTTAATAGCTTTGTTATAATGAATATGCAATATGCAGGAGAAAAGTTTGTCGATTTTAATGATAATGATTCATATATTATTTTTGTCTTTGGTCGATGGAGAGTGTACCTTTTGATATTCTGGAACACAAAACTTCTAATTATGTTAAGTTTTTAACATAACACAAGTCAAGTTTGTTAAAATGATAGCAAGACGGGGGTATTTCTGGTCAGGATTTTGTTCAAGGGTATAATCATGATTAAATTGTGATTCCCCAATCCAATTGTTCCTCCAAATAATCTATTTATAAGATCTTTTATTATGTTAAAATCAACCTGATAGAAAGGTTATACTTTAATTAAATTAACTAAATGGATTATCAAGAGTTGACTCTGCTTGTTGTTGGGGGATATAGTATTCAGCTCCGTACGTACGTCCGTCTGTCCCGTTTCTTGTTACCACAATATCTCATGAACCGGTGGACCTAGAGTCTTCAAATTTGGTACCAGTCTTCATTAGGGGAATACGCAGACACCAGTCGATTTGTGTGACCTTGACTGCATTTTCAAGGTCAATACGAGACTGAAATTTCTGGGGAAAAAATCTTGTTACCACAATATCTCATGAACTGCTGGACCTATAGTCTTCAAATTTGCTACCAATCTTCATTTGGGGAATACGCAGACACCAGTCATTTGGGTGACCTTGACATTAATTTCAAGGTCACTACAAGACTTTGATCACTTTTTAAAATCCTAGCTTGATATGATAACAATTGAATCAAACATGTAATGGTCACTACTCGGTACAAGCTGTGTGTCCATCCTTTTAGCTCATTTCTTGATAGCGGCGGGGGACATGGTCACGTTTGTGACAATTACTTGTTGTATTAGTGGCTGTATCAGTGATGTCACCAAAATACCATCAGTTGTCTTCTCAAAAGGCTCTTTTTGGACCACGATCAGGTTAAGGGCGGAACTAGACTCCAAGACAGATATATAATACACATTGTTACTACTCCTTCTGTTGGATGTAATGGGGTAAGAACAACATGTTTTGCTCATTGAATAAAACTGTTTAACAGACACATAATTATCACAATAGGTGTATACAAGCTATCCGCTGATATTCTGTGTGGTCATGTAGCTATTGTATGACAGATGATTACTAAGAAAAGGGAAAATTTTGTATGAAAACTAACATTCCTTCTGGTTGTGTCTTCTAATGGTTGGTTTCTCTATGGTTTGACATGTATCCTCTTGATCAGTCTCATTAAAATCAGCCCTGTTTAGAGGAGTTAAAGTTATGAAGTATTGCCTCTCCACACATCTTTATCTAATATGTATACATATATATATACTGTAGGGATTGGGTATTCTCTTGTTCTTGTGATAAATGATAAAAGTGCTAAACATTTAAATCAGCGCTGTTGATAAGAGCAGTTATTAAAATTGTGTATTAATATTGAGGATGTGAATGTGATCATTACAAGGTCTTTCAGTGATAAGACTGAATTGATACAACTTAATAAATTATTGTATAAATGGAGTTAAAACATTTCTTCTGTTTTTTATTTCACAATGAGTAAATATAAATTTCTTGCATTATCCGTGATCAGTCTTGACAATTTGTTCATGTTTTCCCTGTCGGCATACATTCAAAACGATAATCTGTAATAATGCAATAAAAGGTTGTAAATAAAAGTAAGGGAGATTTTACGGAACTTCAGACACTGCTGTCAAGTTACAGTTTCACCATTTCCTCAAAAATACATTCTTCCTACAGAGCTTTCTAAAGCCATAAGTAACCTTTGTGGGGACACAATGCAAACATATGGCACTCTCAAAAGTGAAAAATAATTAGCCATTAACTCTGTAGCTCATATCCTTTGTAATTTCTATTATCCAAAGTAATTTATTATCTAACACCCAAGGTCACTAAAATTCACCATTTAGGTGAGAAAACCAGGTACTGACTGCTCATGCTATACCACCACCAGCCCAACTTCCCAATGCAAGGCATAACTCTTGCCAGTCTCCATTACTGGCTGATTTAGGCCTTGCAGTATTTCCTTAAGAAATCTGTGTTTAGAAATCCAGGCCCGCTATGCATTTCCAGTGCAGCGATTCACTGCCTCGACACAAGAAAGCTAGGGAAATACCGCAAGGGTTAAATCAGCCAGTAATGCAGACTGGCAAGAGTTATGCTTTGCGTTTGGAAGTTGCCACAAGCCAGAAAGATCATGTTTATATATGCAGTTTAAGAATCATTTTAGGGAAGATTGCACATTGTAGCTCAAAGTTATGCATATGAATGCCTTGGAAAACTGACGCAAATAACTTGTTAAAATGGGCAAAATATATTTTTTAACCTAAATGCCCATACCGTAAAAATCACTGTTACCCTCATCTCCTCCACCTCTTGTGCTCCTTCCTTCCCAAAGGTTTGATTGGCAGTTTTCCTCTGCCCATCAATATTCAATTACCACAGCCATTCAAACTCGTTGACTGCAGTACAATATATATGGTCACCTGGCTTGAAGTGTGAGGGAACAGCAGAGGTGGATGTCTTAATCCTTATCATTGGTACTACATACATACAATTGGGCTTGTTTGAAATAAAATTAAGTAACGAATTATAAACATTTGTCATAATCCTTAAACTGCTCAAATTTCTAAATGAGATTAAGAATCCGGACCAAACATACAGACTTGAGGTACGGATGCGCGCTGATCCATAAAATGTTACCCTCACACAGACATTCTAAAAAGCATTATAAACATATACCCCCAACACACTCATTCACACATATCCGCTACCCTTTAGGTTTACACAGAGGACTACGGAGCCACGTTTTATCATTCAAACAACGGCGGGTTTGGACAATCTGATTGGGCACAGTGTTATCCAATCTGAAGTGCTACCAACTGTCTGAGGACGAGATGAGGTCAGATAAACGTAACCCGAGAACTATAAACGTACTGGAATCATAGTTTTAAACGTATGTTAAAGTTATACGTTTCTGTCCCGTTTGAGGTCGAGGTTTTATGTAAAGATTTTACAGGAGCAAACTGAAGAAGAAAGTGCAACCCCTAATATTTTCAGAGAAAAAGACCATGAATCCGAAATAGTCTTTAAATATATGCCAATAAGTTCTTAAAGGGATAAAACACAACTACAAAAGACACGTACCGTAAGATGTCTGAAATAAATCGTGTATCATATTCAAAGAGCTGCAGAAATTGAAACCAATTAAATATAATTTTACCACTAACACCTCTTCACTGCTGTCAATATTCCAAAAATTAGATGGTCATCTCAAAATCGAAGTAACATAAATTTCAAATATTTAGATGAAATGACGTTAACAATACTATTAACAATATTATTCTAAAATTAGTGACAGGCTGCCCAGCTTCAATTTCAATCTTTAACTCAGAGTCTCTACACAACATTTCACCTTTCTACATGCTTGAGATAAAGATGAAAATAGGTTTTAGGTCATGACCCGTGACCTAGATTGGGGTCACAGGGTCACGAAAGCTACAATTTAGAATCCCCATTGGCCAAGGAGTCTTTACACAACTTTTCCAGCTCTCTAGACCTTTTCGAACTGGAGAATAAGATGAAAATAGATTCTTCAGGATGTGACCCCATTTGGGGTCATGGGGTCAAGGGGTCACGAAATCTACAATTTAGAATCCCCATTGGCACACAACTTTTCAGCTCTGTGGAGTCATTTGTTCTGGAGAAGAAGTCGAAAAAGCAAAAAATTGTTTATGGACGGATGGACGGACGCCGGACGCCATGCCATGCCATCGGCCGTTTCAGGCCTGATGAGTTAAAAAAGTAAAAGGGAGGCAACGAGGTCAACACAACAGGGTCCGTTTGAACTTAACTTTAAGAATGTTGTCATCATATTATCATTAAATATTAATAACCCCTTCAAAGCCAATACATTTTTCTATAAAATATGCCATAAGACATAAACATCGATCCGGTATTTACAAAGATCTGATTATTCAAAGCTAGAAATACATGAACATTCACTATGTAGCGCTTCATTTCATATGCTTTCTAGTCGCTAGTTTTTCGACAATACAAGCCCCTGTGGTCAGGACAATGAAAATAGATTAGTTTCTCGAAGTAATTCGTAATGCAAAGTTTATACCGTTACGTACTTTTGTACGGTAATATTGCCAAGACTTATTTTTATTAACTAAATTACATCTTAATCTTACATCTCACATTACATAAGAAACATCTTCCTATTCTAGTTTATCGTTAATTATAAGGGAACCAGTGATTTCATAGGAGAAACCGGTTCGTAGGAGAATATTTCGGTGATTTCGTTGGATGATTATTATAATGAAGTAACTTAAGTAATTAATAACGATTTTGTCATTTTATTTCGATAAAGTGATGGTATTGTTTATTTACTTTGTGTGACCATGGATTCGTGTATAGATATAAGAAAGTAATTCATTTGACAGGTGTGTTTGTTGTTGGTTGAAGAAAAGATCATAGAACCGTCAGTTTTTCAGGAGGGGTGTCACAGGGTTATCAAGCTCGCTAAGGTGGGTTATCTTTTACTTAGTACCTTAGTGATTCTTACTAAATAATGTGAATGTTCAATTGATCTCTGAACTGATAAATGCAACTCAGTTAATGGAAAAAAACTGATGTAATCAAATGTTTCCGGACATCAAAGATTTCACTAATAGCATTTAGTAACTGTATTCCTTATTTATGAGTTAAATAGTGACACACCATTCTAAGCAGACAATTTAAAAAAGAAAGTCTTGAGATTGGCCACTGGCTATTCTAGAATATTCTCGGAACCACCAGTAAAGGGTTAACCACAAAACTTCTCTGACTTTCTTACTTTCTCATTTGTATCATCCAACATAAATACTTTTTTTTCCAGACTTACAATATTGACCTTCAATCTCTTGGTCTGCTGGTGTGTAAAATTGTCCAACATTTCAACCAATCAGAGGCCATCACAGCACTTTTCTGCAGAACTCTTGAGAAGCTTTTCCACCTATCAGCAGAGGGCTCTCCTTTAGCCCGGACCATTCTTCCATTCCTGGAGAAATATATCCCTCTGGAATCACAATCTGACCAAAAATCTCCAGAAAAGAGTTCAGTGTCACAAGATGTGTGTCTAAAGACTGATATTCATTCAAACATAGTTGAAGAAACTGATATTTCAATGTCAGGTGACAAAGAAAACAGAGTTACCTCCCTTGATAGTGTTCAAAACAGTGTCATGCATGGAATGGACAAATTGACATTATCGAAAAAGTCGCAAAATGAAGATGAAAATCAAAATCAGACATGATGATTATGGTGGTTATGATGATGTTTCTTATCCTGAAAGTGATATATGTGATATTCATGCCTTATTCATAATGAAATACTAAGATTTTTAATAGCTTTGTTATAATGAATATGCAATATGCGGGAGAAAAGTTTGTCGATTTTAATGAAAATGATTCATATATTATTTTTGTCTTTGGTCGATGGAGAGTGTACCTTTTGATATTCTGGAACACAAAACTTCTAATTATGTTAAGTTTTTAACATAACACAAGTCAAGTTTGTTAAAATGAAAGCAAGACGGGGGTATTTCTGGTCAGGATTTTGTTCAAGGGTATAATCATGATTAAATTGTGATTCCCCAATCCAATTGTTCCTCCAAATAATCTATTTATGAGATCTTTTATTATGTTAAAATCAACCTGATAGAAAGGTTATACTTTAATTAAATTAACTAAATGGATTATCAAGAGTTGACTCTGCTTGTTGTTGGGGGATATAGTATTCAGCTCCGTACGTACGTCCGTCTGTCCCGTTTCTTGTTACCACAATATCTCATGAACCGGTGGACCTAGAGTCTTAAAATTTGGTACCAGTCTTCATTAGGGGAATACGCAGACACCAGTCGATTTGTGTGTCCTTGACTGCATTTTCAAGGTCAATACGAGACTGAAATTTCTTGGGAAAAAATCTTGTTACCACAATATCTCATGAACTGCTGGACCTATAGTCTTCAAATTTGCTACCAATCTTCATTTGGGGAATACGCAGACACCAGTCGATTTGGGTGACCTTGACATTCATTTCAAGGTCACTACAAGACTTTGATCATTTTTTAAAATCCTAGCTTGATATGATAACAATTGAATCAAACATGTAATGGTCACTACTCGGTACAAGCTGTGTGTCCATCCTTTTAGCTCATTTCTTGATAGCGGCGGGGGACATGGTCACGTTTGTGACAATTACTTGTTGTATTAGTGGCTGTATCAGTGATGTCACCAAAATACCATCAGTTGTCTTCTCAAAAGGCTCTTTTTGGACCACGATCAGGTTAAGGGCGGAACTAGACTCCAAGACAGATATATAATACACATTGTTACTACTCCTTCTGTTGGATGTAATGGGGTAAGAACAACATGTTTTGCTCATTGAATAAAACTGTTTAACAGACACAAAATTATCACAATAGGTGTATACAAGCTATCCGCTGATATTCTGTGTGGTCATGTAGCTATTATATGACAGATGATTACTAAGAAAAGGGAAAATTTTGTATAAAAACTAACATTCCTTCTGGTTGTGTCTTCTAATGGTTGGTTTCTCTATGGTTTGACATGTATCCTCTTGATCAGTCTCATTAAAATCAGCCCTGTTTAGAGGAGTTAAAGTTATGAAGTATTGCCTCTCCACACATCTTTATCTAATATGTATACATATATATATACTGTAGGGATTGGGTATTCTCTTGTTCTTGTGATAAATGATAAAAGTGCTAAACATTTAAATCAGCGCTGTTGATAAGAGCAGTTATTAAAATTGTGTATTAATATTGAGGATGTGAATGTGATCATTACAAGGTCTTTCAGTGATAAGACTGAATTGATACAACTTAATAAATTATTGTTTAAACTGAGTTAAAACATTTCTTCTGTTTTTTATTTCACAATGAGTAAATATAAATTTCTTGCATTATCCGTGATCAGTCTTGACAATTTGTTCATGTTTTCCCTGTCGGCATACATTCAAAACGATAATCTGTAATAATGCAATAAAAGGTTGTAAATAAAAGTAAGGGAGATTTTACGGAACTTCAGACACTGCTGTCAAGTTACAGTTTCACCATTTCCTCCAAAATACATTCTTCCTACAGAGCTTTCTAAAGCCATAAGTAACCTTTGTGGGGACACAACGCAAAAATATGGCACTCTCAAAAGTGAAAAATAATTAGCCATTAACTCTTTAGCTCATATCCTTTGTAATTTCTATTATCCAAAGTAATTTATTATCTAACACCCAAGGTCACTAAAATTCACCATTTAGGTGAGAAAACCAGGTACTGACTGCTCATGCTATACCACCACCAGCCCAACTTCCCAATGCAAGGCATAACTCTTGCCAGTCTCCATTACTGGCTGATTTAGGCCTTGCAGTATTTCCTTAAGAAATCTGTGTTTAGAAATCCAGGCCCGCTATGCATTTCCAGTGCAGCGATTCACTGCCTCGACACAAGAAAGCTAGGGAAATACCGCAAGGGTTAAATCAGCCAGTAATGCAGACTGGCAAGAGTTATGCTTTGCGTTTGGAAGTTGCCACCAGCCAGAAAGATCATGTTTGTATATGCAGTTTAAGAATCATTTTAGGGAAGATTGCACATTGTAGCTCAAAGTTATGCATATGAATGCCTTGGAAAACTGACGCAAATAACTTGTTAAAATGGGCAAAATATATTTTTTAACCTAAATGCCCATACCGTAAAAGTCACTGTTACCCTCATCTCCTCCACCTCTTGTGCTCCTTCCTTCCCAAAGGTTTGATTGGCAGTTTTCCTCTGCCCATCAATATTCAATTACCACAGCCATTCAAACTCGTTGACTGCAGTACAATATATATGGTCACCTAGCTTGAAGTGTGAGGGAACAGCAGAGGTGGATGTCTTAATCCTTATCATTGGTACTACATACATAAAATTGGGCTTGTTTGAAATACAATTAAGTAACGAATTATAAACATTTGTCATAATCCTTAAACTGCTCAAATTTCTAAATGAGATAAAGAATCCGGACCAAACATACAGACTTGAGGTACGGATGCGCGCTGATCCATAAAATGATACCCTCACACAGACATTCTAAAAAGCATTATAAACATATACCCCCAACACACTCATTCACACATTTCCGCTACCCTTTAGGTTTACACAGAGGACTACGGAGCCACGTTTTATCATTCAAACAACGTTGGGATTGGACAATCTGATTGGGCACAGTGTTATCCAATCTGAAGTGCTACCAACTGTCTGAGGACGAGATGAGGTCAGATAAACGTAACCCGAGAACTATAAACGTACTGGAATCATAGTTTTAAACTTATGTTGAAGTTATACGTTTCTGTCCCGTTTGAGGTCGAGGTTTTATGTAAAGATTTTACAGGAGCAAACTGAAGAAGAAAGTGCAACCCCTAATATTTTCAGAGAAAAAGACCATGAATCCGAAATAGTCTTTAAATATATGCCAATAAGTTCTCAAAGGGATAAAACACAACTACAAAAGACACGTACCGTAAGATGTCTGAAATAAATCGTGTATCATATTCAAAGAGCTGCAGAAATTGAAACCAATTAAATATAATTTTACCACTAACACCTCTTCACTGCTGTCAATATTCCAAAAATTAGATGGTCATCTCAAAATCGAAGTAACATAAATTTCAAATATTTAGATGAAATGACGTTAACAATACTATTAACAATATTATTCTAAAATTAGGGACAGGCTGCCCAGCTTCAATTTCAATCTTTAACTCAGAGTCTCTACACAACATTTCACCTTTCTACATGCTTGAGATAAAGATGAAAATAGGTTTTAGGTCATGACCCGTGACCTAGATTGGGGTCACAGGGTCACGAAAGCTACAATTTAGAATCCCCTTTGGCCAAGGAGTCTGTACACAACTTTTTCAGCTCTCTAGACCTTTTCGAACTGGAGAATAAGATGAAAATAGATTCTTCAGGATGTGACCCCATTTGGGGTCATGGGGTCAAGGGGTCACGAAATCTACAATTTAGAATCCCCATTGGCACACAACTTTTCAGCTCTGTGGAGTCATTTGTTCTGGAGAAGAAGTCGAAAAAGCGAAAAATTGTTTATGGACGGATGGACGGACGCCATGCCATGCCATCGGGCGTTTCAGGCCTGATGAGTTAAAAAAGTAAAAGGGAGGCAACGAGGTCAACACAACAGGGTCCGTTTGAACTTAACTTTAAGAATGTTGTCATCATATTATCATTAAATATTAATAACCCCTTCAAAGCCAATACATTTTTCTATAAAATATGCCATAAGACATAAACATCGATCCGGTATTTACAAAGATCTGATTATTCAAAGCTAGAAATACATGAACATTCACTATGTAGCGCTTCATTTCATATGCTTTCTAGTCGCTAGTTTTTCGACAATACAAGCTCCTGTGGTCAGGACAATGAAAATAGATTAGTTTCTCGAAGTAATTCGTAATGCAAAGTTTATACCGTAATGTATTTTTTCTACGATAATATTGCCGAGACTAAATTACATCTTAATCTTACATCTTACATTACATAAGAAACATCTTCCTATTCTAGTTTATCGTTAATCAAAAGGGAACCAGTGATTTCATAGGAGAAACCGGTTCGTAGGAGAATATTTCGGTGATTTCGTTGGAGGATTATTATAATGAAGTAACTTAAGTAATTAATAACGATTTTGTCAGTTTATTTCGATATAGTGAGTGTATTGTTTATTTACTTTGTGTGACCATGGATTCGTGTATATATATAAGAAGGTAATTCATTTGACAGGTGTGTTTGTTGTTGGTTGTTGTTGTTATATGAAGGGTTGTTAAATATAACAAAAGTTGAGTTGAATAGAGCATTAATAAATGCGACTTTGTTTTATTTCTTACTGCACTAAAACTCTAAACAATTATCCAAACAAGAAGATTTCGTCTAAACATCTAAAATTGAAACGAGCGTTGTGTTATTTTGGGTCTCGACGTAAATTCAAAACCATTTTACGCCTGAACGAGCAGACTTGTATTCAGTGCCTAATTTCACACTACGGTTTGGGAAATCTCATTTGTAGGTCTCATGCGAATTTGCGAGTTCAGGCAGCAAGATAATTGACCATTCTATCATAGTACCATATTGAAAACTCTTCTTTGAGTGTTTAGGTATCGATACAGCGGTCTGATCACTTGAACTACCAACGAGTGAACACATAAAAATGGCCGCTTGCAGGAAAAGTGATTTCACGGCTTAACCGAATAATGTACATTCGTTTTAGAACTCTTTGTGACTCTTGATTCATCTAGCCATTGGTAACACTTATTTACCTTTTTGTGAGATCACTGTATTGCATTAAGAAAAACGTGCTACAGCGCCTTTAAGGGATTTATGTGTAGACCTACACATTCTTATGAATATTCTTGAATCTTGCAATGACAAAACTCCCAAAAGCTGTTTGATTACAATCATAATGTAATTCAATAGTAATAAATCGGTAGTTGAAAATCTATTTTTATTTTCAAGTGATACATGTATATTATAAAATAGATGTTTCCTTATTAATAAATAATATATGTAATTTGTTATCAAAGTGAACAATTTATTGTTTTATTTATTTATTACCCTCCAAATGACCACAACGTAATCTCCATTTTGCTATGTATACATATGGCATACACATCTTTTTCATAATGTTTAACCTTATCAAGATGCTTTTAAAGGCTTTACAATAAGGCTTGTTGAGACAGGCGACTGGGGTATGAAGGTACCTTTAGGTTTATATCGCATCAATTATCACTCTCTACTAGACACATTTATACTTAGGCAACAAGAGGGCTAAAGTACCATACTAAATCTAGTTTTCATCAAATGGCGCGTTATTCTCAGAAATCTTAGTCAGTTATAAGAGGTCATCACGTCTATTGGTCAAACCTAAAGATAAAATAAGGGCCGGGCCTCAAATAAGAGCCTGGCCTCCAAAAAGCGCCGGGGGTAAGAGCCCTTAAATGTTAATAAGGGCCCGGGCCCCTATTAGAGGAAATACGGTACATAAGGTCTGTTTGTGTGAAAGTACAGAGCTAAATAGCAATGGATAGACAGTCGACGATAACCATCGACCAATACCCAGCACTGAGATTGCATACGAAGGGAGGAGAGTTTGCAGCATGTAATTTGGATAAACCTATAGGTACATGCTCCCCTTCTCCTCTTACTAATGTCTTATTTCAAACAATAAACTAGATTTATTAAAAAAAAGACATTATCACATTGCCAATTGCTTGAATTTCGCTTGAAAATGCCTGGGTAATTGCCGCAGTTTAATATTCTTTGATATGGATGGATTCTCGATTTCTAACATTTACGCCTATTTCAGAATCCCAGATAATAATAATAATAGTGCATATTTATAAAGCGCACATATCCACGCTCGAAAGCATGCTCAAAGCGCTAACCATATAATGCTAATAAAAAATAATAATAGTCATGCACATTTGAATGTGCTCAGTTCACACAAACAGCAATAACAAATCCATGTATATAATTGTTGCGATTGTGAAAGTCCTTATGTACCATAGAACTGAACAAAAAAGATAGGCTTTCAGACTTGATTTGAATGATTCAAATGTTGGAGATAGTTTCAGATTTTTGGGAAGAGAGTTCCACATGTCAGGAGCAAAATACAAAATGCAAATGATATGCTCGTAAACATATTGTCAATTTGATGAACTCGATTTAGGATCGGCATTGCTCCCGGATCTCTAGTCAAATTTGCCTTCGTCAGCAGTCAGTTAGTGTGTTGTTATTATGTTACTATTTATAGTACATGGCTCATTCCAACCAATCGCTACTAAGAGCTATTTTAAACTTGTGACGTCGCGTATATAAAGCGCTACCTGGATTCGAGGCAACAATTTTCACTACCGGGTTGTGAATGTGCGTTCATTTTCTCGGTTTCTTGGTTTAAAAACAGTTTACAGGTATGTTGACTTATCTTCTGTTTTAAAATCGTGAATTATGTATGTTGAATTGTATGTTATAATCGCTGTCACAAACGATTTGGCTGTCAGTCGAGGTGGACTTAATTGTATATAAGTTGTTTCGATATTGCCTTGGATACGACTGGTGTTACTTATCATATAGACGATTTGTTTTAATGGTTTTTTTATGTCATATATTAGTTATTTCCTGAAGTTAATGGATTTGATTTGAGATAAGTTGTTTGTCAGTAGAGTTCGACAATGAGCTTTCAGATAGACTATGAATATTAATTATTTGAAACATTTTATTTATCTGAAAAAAATCACTTTTGCAATTGCATTGTTAAATATCACAACGGGGTATCTTTCTAGTCTTAAAATTAATATTACATATTATAATTAATAAGGAAATAGTATATAAAGAAATATAACAGTTAATAAGAGAATATCCTGCCTTGCCAAAAATGCAATGTAAGGGGATTCCCCTTTAATTCCTTAAAGTTAAAATAAAAGTCGTCCTCGATTGTATATACCTCTATATACCTCTATATACACTGAATGCCGCTCAGAACATACCGGGTTACCGACTCGTTTATTTGGTGTGTCAGTGAGCAATTGATATATGCTGACCTACTTTTACTCGGGTAAAATGGGCGTGGCAATAGGTTGATTGTTTAGTAAAAGGATGTCTTTTCATTCGGTCCGTTTCACTTGGATGATCCAGCATTTACAGGAATGTTTGGCGTGGGAATAGCCAATATCAGACAACCTAACTATTCTATATATATTTAAATAATATAATCTCAACTGTGTGATAACATTATCTGACAATTGTTGAGTTGTTTTTTTTATAAACAATATAAACACGTGGCTGATGAGTAATCTAGGTGAATGATATGTCTGCGTGAACGTTAAACGCGTCATTGATACTGATATATTTAGATATTTTAGATATTTAAATATATTTTAAAGAAAGGAACATACTAAATTCTATCATTTGTGTGATTCAACATTAGAAGAATTATCTGTGGACGAAAATAGGATTTTAAGTGATTTTAGAAAACATTTGTCAATGCGGCTATCTATGTTGACACAGTTAAATGTGTAAAACGTATTTTCTGAGAAAATAAAGTCTTAGACTCTTTCTCTTAGGGAATATAATTTCTGATAAATGTTGTTGGACCAACCAGTCGTTCAAAATATACCGTTCATTTGAAAGATTTCAAATGGGTAAAGGTAACCTGATTTTGAAATATGTACTCCATTATTCACTAAAGCAATCCAGACGAAACTAAAAAAGTTAACAATAAATTTGCAACGGTTTATTCACATGTAAGTACATGGAAAGTTCATTGATGGTGACTCACATTTGGTAACATATATACTGTCATTGATTTTAGGTATATAGTAATGTGACAAGCCATGTAAACTTAATAGTTTGTTTCCTGTAAGACATTTACATACCTTCCTATGATCGATCTAATCCTACGTACGTTCTCCTTGTTGATAATTTTAGATAGTTTGTGTTGGAGATATGCTTAAGCACAAGTCAGTTCTTCCTACGTAGAGCAGAGACCAAAAATTAATATTGAGAGGCCCCAAAATTAGGATTCAGGTATCCGAGGAGTATTTCTCAAGACGGAAATACCCGACAATACTACACTTGTATGATTAGAATACCCGGCAATTCTACATTTATATTATTAAAATACCCGACAATACTACATTTGTATGATTAGAATACCCGACAATGGTAGATTTGCATAAGTAGAATACCCGACAATGCTACATTTGAATGATTAGAATGCCCGACAATTCTACATTTGTATTATTAAAATACCCGACAATGCTATACATTTGTATGATTAGAATACCCGACAATTTTACATCTGAATGATTAGAATACCCGAAAATGGTACATTTGAATGGTTAGAATACCCAACAATGCTACATTTGAAGCATTAAAATACCCAACAATGCTACATTTGAAGCATTAAAATACCCAACAATGCTACATTTGAAGCATTAAAATACCCAACAATGCTACATTTGAATGATGGCCTTAAACCCGCTTGACTTTTAAGAGATTTAAGATAATTGAGATATGCCAAGGACTGACGTACGGAAGTGACATATAGGTTCGAGAAGAATATGAATTTGTCAATATGCAAATGACTAAAATAATAAACAAAAACACATAAATTGATATGAATATATCATGTAACAATTATTTCGGGTACTCGAGTTTTGCTATGGACACGAATGCAACTTTATACAAGACTCGGACTTGAGAGACGTGAGATCCTAACTGTAGGAATGTTGTCCTTGATTTCAACAGATATGAAGTGATATTGTAAACTTTTTAAACACGAATTTGTCTGTGTAAACGTATAAATTAAAACATATATTCAAATCAAATGGCCGTAATTCAAAACCAGGAAGTGTGTCTCTTGAGTAGATCAGTTAAATGGCAAGGAGAGTCCATGTTTGGGGAATCATTAAGTTGAATCCTTGTGTAATTCAATGAAGTTTATTTATGTTTTACTGTGGACGGGCCTATCACATGTCTTACCAAAAGGAAAAAAAATTCACAACTTTGCAAAGGTTAAGGTTAACGGATGTACATGTACAGTGTGTTTCTGAAATTCATAGATGGTTTTGAAGTGAACACATATATATCATTGATACAGGTCCAAGGTCCGTTGTATTGAAACTCAGTCAGTACAGACTCTATAGCTATTTAATATATGAAATTTATTGTGGTGCCATTTTGTACAGATATTCCCCTGCCAAACGATGATTTTGAAGTTAACATATGAAGTAAGTTCATGGTGTATCCTAATGTGCAGGTTGCGGTGCACCGGAGACCTTGGCGTTAATATTATTTTATTCGTATGAAGGTCAGGCCCATTTACAATAATGGTATATACAATAGTAAAACCAAAGACGTATATCACATAAAATTTCTTGGTAAAACATAGCATATGAGTACATTAAAATATGATGGAGCATAACATGATATTGAGTATGATGATCATGGACGGTGTATAGTGGCTCAATTCAAAACTCTGACATAACTATTGACATAGATTGTTTACTGCAAATGTAGATGATAATAATTGAGTGAAATTATAGATCGATGGTTTCTCATAATACTTTTGTAATACAAGGCCGGGATATCATGTGTACGTAGTACGTAATGGCAATGCGTATTTTACACTTTGCACTGAAGTAGTAGAAGTTGATTCCATGAATTCGTAATGCGTCAAGCGTTATGCGCAGTGCGTAGAACGCGTTCGCCGGAACACTCACAAGAATGCGCAATACCAAAAGTGGGAAATCTCCGGTATCGAGCATGCTGTCAACTTAATCCTTCAATAAAGTCAGTAAGAGTCACTTTGTTCTACAATTCGGGTTTTACATGAATGTCGCCTATTCTAAAATACATCTATTTGAAAAGAGCCTTTTCTAAACTATTTCCTTACTGTTGTATATATTCTGTTTTAATGTATCCAACCTTGTTGTACCCCACATTCCACCTGATGAAGGATTAAGCATATACTCCGAAACGTCGTTTTTGTTCAGGTGTTTCCTTTTAAGAAGATACTACAAAAAAATCGTGTTTTGTTTCCAAAACTGACAAAAGTTAGTGAATCGTTCGTAAAAACCTAATTGTTAAAATCCAGTATATTGGAAATTTTGATCTTAATTTACGCAAAGCTTTTAACTGGTGTTATTTTCAGTGTTTCAGAGGATAATTCAAACAGTTTATCCTCAGATCACCATGGATTTCGGGAGCGACTTTGTGTACCTGGGGGCCTCCGAGTCTGAGTCAGATAACTCCTGTAGCAGTGGAGAGGAACAGGAGGAAGGGGTGAGTCTATAGAGATGGATAGAGGAGATGCGATGGAAGCACTCGTAAAATCTCCAAATTAAGTAAATAAAGGAGAATCCGAACAATATTAGCTAAGAAGGGGTATTTAGCTTTAGATTTAGCTTTAGATTTAGATTTAGATTTAGATTTAGATTAGACTATTTCTGATCCTCAGGTAATTCACAAAGTGAAATGTTCAAGGGAGAGTTCAATCGGGTTATCTTTGTGGAAAAGAAATTTGGAGGGGAAATTCCTGTTGATACATATACGAGTGTGTTATCAATATTGATAATGACTGCAACACAATCCAGTTGATATATAACACTGAGGGTAATGTGTTGGTGACTTGAACTATCGGAGTATGTTTTGTAAAATATAAATTCGAGGAAAGATTCATGTTCATACATAATATATTATTATTGATACATGCTTACAACATAATTCAGAATTGCATATTAATTAAACAATAGCGCACATTCATTAAACATAGAGACAATGAGAAGTGAAGTCATTCATCGGCGCTACGTGTGTTGAAAACTTTGCTACAGTATAACAAGACATAGTTTTTAATAAATAATATCGCTAGTACATTCAATGTTCATATTGTATCATATTGTAATCTAAAAACCTATAAAAAAAACGTTTAATTGATTTGAGGTTATTTTAAAAAAGGAAAACGCCATCTTCGTTTCGTTTCAGGCCATTATAAATTGAGCTTTTCAGTCAAAATAAAGGAAAAAATCTTTGCACATTTGGCTTGGCGGTAAAAAGTTTTGTAAGTTTTTCCACGGTCACCACTCTCTGATGAACCCATCATTGTAACAGTGTTCTCCTTTGCCTAACTATAACCATATATCGTATTTAAAGGATAGATGAAATGAATTTTTCTCAAGAATGACAGATGATTACCTCTACGTATATTGTATATCGGAATAAATTGAGCATAAAATCGAGACAATATACACTTGCAATTGATAATTATGACGATTTTAATTCACCCAATTTAACACTACCGCAATTTGTTCGGCGAATCCTTTTGAAAATGCTCATCGAGGCGTGACTGTGATAAGCGACATGCGGGGCGGCTAGATAGCTAACCCGCCGGTGTCTCGTTAATTAATTGATGATGATTATCACTGCCGCTAAATGAATTTATGAGATGTATTACATCGCCAAAAAGACATGTTTATGTAATAATTGTGTAATTGTCATCTGCGGAATTACCTAGTTGGATATCTAAACATTCGATATATGGGAAATTTAAGTTGGTTTATTGAAGGTTTCTTTGTGAAATTAACAATCAAAATGTTGCTAAATTACGTTGAATTGTGACTATCGCCGAAAATAAAATTCCTCCACATACGTCACAGAAGTCATCCCTTCACGGGTCACACCCCCGCAGACTTTCATTCTGGCGGTTTTTTAAAAAGCCGTATATAAGTAATTTATGGACCGATTTCAGAAATTTAAAATCGAGCAATTGTCAAATTGACATCCCATTTTAATGAATCCGATTTGGACCATATGTCATTTCATCTATCCTTTAAGAAATAGATTTCATAATGTGTTTGTTCACTGGCTTATAAACGGTTTGAAAGGTGCAAGTTAAACTGGTATAAATGCCTGAGTTTGTCGACGGCATTTATACTACAGTTTAACTTGAACTTTCAAATTAATAATTATTGAATTAATAATAACTGACTATTGCAGGAGTGCATGTTGGACATACTGGACACTGCCGGACAAGAGGAGTACTCGGCCATGCGTGACCAGTACATTAGAGTGGGTCAGGGGTTCATCATCGTGTATGACATCACCAACAGAGAGTCCTTCAGACAGGCCTCGGTCATGTTTGACTTCCTCAGGAAGATCAAGGGAGGCAACTTCACCCCAGCTGTAGGTTATATGTTAACTATTTTGTATTGTGTATATTTTATGTATGCTTCGATGTTTTCAAGTAATAGAATTATCACTTGGCGGTTATCAGTGTTTCAATATCGGCATTGTAAACGAGGGGCAACTTCATTGTCTTATGAGATTAGCATTTATGTGTAGAAGTTGATAAAATATAACTTACGTCGAGCAGAAAACTCATCTCCAGATTATATTGTTTCCTTAAAATCTTCGTTAAAAATAAGATATCTAGAAAACAGCAGGAAACTTATTACAGGCGTAATAATGTATTGATGGGTTTTTTTTTGGGTCAGATCAGACTTCTTGATATTTACATTAAATAATAAATCTATCAAAGAAATAACAGTAATGTTCAATTTCATCAGCAAAACCTTTAAAAATCAGCCTTCAGTATTCAAATCTCGTTTCCTAGGTGATCTGTGGCAACAAATCCGACCTGGAAGCTCAAAGAGTGGTTCCAACAGCGGAAGGGGAGGAACTCGGCAAGAAAGAGAAGGTTCCATTTCTGGAGACTTCCTGTAAAGTCGGCACCAATGTCAAAGAGGCCACAGAAGCTTTAGTCAAGATCATTCCTCGCACCAGCATCGATTATAAGGTAAACAATAAGTTTTTAATTGACAATTTCAATAAGTTCGTTTTGATGGAAGTTAACGACTTAGGAATGTAAGGGTTGATGTTGTCTGGACCAAGAGTATTACAATATATATATATAGTAGTGTAGTTCTGTTAGGGTAAATAGTCATTCCTGATTTTCCTCAATGCAACACACACTTACCATATTATATTATTTTATTGGTCAGCTGGTGACGCTTGGAGCAGGGGGTGTGGGTAAATCCTCCTTCACAATCAGACTTACACAGGACGCGTTTGTGGAGGCCTACGACCCGACTATAGAGGACTCCTACAGGAAGATGATCCACGTGAAGGGACTCCCTCCTCTTCAGAAACAGAAGAAACTGAAGAAGAGGGCGGTCCCCAGCGTCCAGTCGTATGGTTCAGACGCAGGGGCTGCTGCTGGCCTACAAGCTGCGGGTAAGTACAGTGGCGTTAAAAAGTAACTATACTCGAATGGTACAGACGCAGGGACTTGTGCTGATCCACAGGTTGATGGTTGGTACAGTGGTGTTCAGAAGTTATTATATTCATATAGTAAGGTTCGATTCCAGAAATAGCTGCTTGTATTGTTATCTAATATACTGGTGTTACTTAATTCGTTCGGTTCAGATCCAGCAGGTATGCAAAATAAACTGCACTTGTGGAGCCGGTGGTAAGTAATTGGATGCGCAAAAGAAACTATACTCTTATGTGAGAACCAGGAGCTGGAACTCTTCCAAATGCAGCTGGTTAGTACACTGCTGTTAAAAAGAAACTGTCATTTAATTTCAGGCCATGTGGATACATTTTGCTGGTACGCGTCGTTAGTACATTGGCGTTAAACAGAAAGTGTATACATTTCAAACCCCGTAATGAGCTTTTACAGCGATAGGTGGTTAGTATGCAGGTGTGCAAAATAGCTAATCAGGTAAAGTATAATAACACTGGCATATGCTAATCCTAGCGTGTTAGAACAAATCTAGGCTTTGATATCGAGGCTATCATAAGTATGTCTTGCATTATCTGAACTTTTACAAACTATATTTTAAAGAATATTAATGTAATATTCCAGAAAGCAAGCGAGGAGGAATCCTATCTAGCATCAAACGTGTGATGAGTGGGAGGAGAAGGAACGCGCCCCCTCCACCTACAGCACCAGCATATGTCCCTCCCCCTCCCCCTCCCCCTCCCCCTCCCTCCGGCGTTAAGGCGAGGAAGGTGACTGGTAATGTTGTACACATCCCAATGGGCACCCTGGGTGACGAGCCGAACCTGGTGACGGGGGATGTGGTGAGGTGTGCAGGGTGTGACGCGGTGTTGTGTCAGACGTCCGTGCTGGTTGAGGACGGAGACTCGAGGAATTGGACATGGTGAGTGACGCTGCTCAGGCTTTCCGTATTTACTCAACAAACATAGTTAAGGACCACGTCAATATACATCATTGAGCACTACATGGCTAATACTATTAAAACTTGTATGCTTTCAAATAATTCAAATATCATATTTCAAATTGTTTTCGAGAGCCAACGAATGAGGTCAGCTTTGAACAGCAAGATCCATACAGACTTCAACTGTCAGCAATACTCATTCACATCAATATAAAAAAACTGAGTGGTTGCTACCATACACCAAAAATCAAATTGTATTTCATGCAAATGTTTGGTTAAACAGTGAATACTGTGGGAAGGTGAACAAAGGACTGGACACAACAGTGGAAGAGATTCCCAAAGAGGATATGTTCGACTATATGCTGAGTCCCGCCACAGAGACGGAGGGGGAGGGGGAGGGGGAGGGGGACAAGAAACCGGAAGTAATCCAGAAGACAACCCCCGGGACAATCGTCTACTGTGTGGACATCAGTGGATCCATGAGTGGCAATGTGAAGGTCCCAGAACTTCAAGGTAATTACGATTTATTTATTTATTTATTTATTTATTTATTTATTTATTTATTTATTTATTTATTTATTTAAATGAGACTAAAGATTGACTGGAGGAACCAGACAAAATAAATATTTACAAAACCCACTTAATTTGATGAGAATAAACAAACAGGTTAAATTTTAGATGGAGATTTGTCCGTTTATACTCATGTTTTAAAGGCACTGTAGCACTTTTTTCAAATTTGACATGTGTTATTAAAGTGTATATGGTTTGTTGTTACGTTAGAAGGTAAAAAATCTCACAAAATGGTTTCAGTATAAATCGACATGTTGTGGAACTTTTCAGTGTGAGAGTTAGATTTGTAGGTCTAATGCGATTTTGAGAGTTCAAACTGCAAGATGATTGACCATTCCATCACTGGACCATATTTAAAAATCTTCTTTAAGTGTTAAGGTCAGATCACTTGAACTACCTTCCAGCGGCCATTTTAATGTGAACACCTTTAAATAGCTGCTCAATTTGAAAGGACTCGCATTATTATTGCTTAAGCGAACCATGTATCTTGTTATTGATTCAGGAGTATTATTTAGCAATTGATAACACTTATTTATCTTTTTTGATAGCACATTATTTCTGTAAGAATGGTGTGCAGCAGCGCCTTTAATTTAGATATCAAAAAAAGAAGATAAGTTCCCTTGGTTATATTTCGTTTGGAATAGTTTTAGATCTTATTTTTAGGTATGTGTGCTATGTGTTGATTTTACAAACTGATGTACATGTATGTCGTACAAAAAGTTTTAAAGAAAATGTGACTATAATTACAGCTGCCTGGAAGCAATCTCGAAGTGGAGAAGAACTAGAATCAGCTTCCAGACTGGAGTGCATCAAGGAAGCTGTACAGAGGTACACACTGTTGATGGTTTAGTCTGTCTGTCTGTCTGTCTGTCTGTCTGTACAGAGGTACACACTGTTGATGGTTTAGTCTGTCTGTCTGTCTGTACAGAGGTACACACTGTTGATGGTTTAGTCTGTCTGTCTGTCTGTCTGTACAGAGGTACACACTGTTGATGGTTTAGTCTGTCTGTCTGTCTGTCTGTCTGTACAGAGGTACACACTGTTGATGGTTTAGTATGTCTGTCTGTCTGTCTGTACAGAGGTACACACTGTTGATGGTTTAGTCTGTCTGTCTGTCTGTCTGTCTGTCTGTACAGAGGTACACACTGTTGAACGTTTAGTCTGTCTGTGTGTCTGTCTGTACAGAGGTACACACTGTTGATGGTTTAGTCTGTCTGTCTGTCTGTCTGTCTGTACAGAGGTACACACTGTTGAACGTTTAGTCTGTCTGTCTGTCTGCCTGTCTGTACAGAGGTACACACTGTTGATGGTTTAGTCTGTCTGTCTGTCTGTCTGTCTGTACAGAGGTACACCATGTTGAACGTTTAGTCTGTCTGTCTGTCTGTCTGTCTGTACAGAGGTACACAATGTTGAACGTTTAGTCTGTCTTTCTGTCTGTACAGAGGTACACAATGTTGAAGGTTTAGTCTGTCTGTCTGTCTGTACAGAGGTACACAATGTTGAACGTTTAGTCTGTCTGTCTGTCTGTACAGAGGTACACAATGTTGAACGTTTAGTCTGTCTGTCTGTCTGTCTGTACAGAGGTACACAATGTTGAACGTTTAGTCTGTCTGTCTGTCTGTCTGTACAGAGGTACACCATGTTAAACGTTTAGTCTGTCTGTCTGTCTGTACAGAGGTACACACTGTTGAACGTTTAGTCTGTCTGTCTGTCTGTACAGAGGTACACCATGTTGAACGTTTAGTCAGTCTGTCTGTCTGTCTGTACAGAGGTACACAATGTTGAACGTTTAGTCTGTCTGTCTGTCTGTACAGAGGTACACCATGTTGAACGTTTAGTCTGTCTGTCTGTCTGTCTGTCTGTACAGAGGTACACAATGTTGAACGTTTAGTCTGTCTGTCTGTACAGAGGTACACAATGTTGAAGGTTTAGTCTGTCTGTCTGTCTGTACAGAGGAACACAATGTTGAACGTTTAGTCTGTCTGTCTGTCTGTACAGAGGTACACAATGTTGAACGTTTAGTCTGTCTGTCTGTCTGTACAGAGGTACACCATGTTGAACGTTTAGTCTGTCTGTCTGTCTGTACAGAGGTACACCATGTTGAACGTTTAGTCTGTCTTTCTGTCTGTCTGTCTGTACAGAGGTACACCATGTTGAACGTTTAGTCTGTCTGTCTGTACAGAGGTACACAATGTTGAACGTTTAGTCTGTCTGTCTGTCTGTCTGTACAGAGGTACACCATGTTGAACGTTTAGTCTGTCTGTCTGTCTGTCTGTACAGAGGTACACAATGTTGAACGTTTAGTCTGTCTGTCTGTCTGTCTGTACAGAGGTACACCATGTTGAACGTTTAGTCAGTCTGTCTGTCTGTCTGTACAGAGGTACACAATGTTGAACGTTTAGTCTGTCTGTCTGTCTGTACAGAGGTACACCATGTTGAACGTTTAGTCTGTCTGTCTGTCTGTACAGAGGTACACCATGTTGAACGTTTAGTCTGTCTGTCTGTCTGTCTGTACAGAGGTACACAATGTTGAACGTTTAGTCTGTCTGTCGGTACAGAGGTACACCATGTTGAACGTTTAGTCTGTCTGTCTGTCTGTCTGTACAGAGGTACACAATGTTGAACGTTTAGTCTTTCTGTCTGTCTGTACAGAGGTACACAATGTTGAACGTTTAGTCTGTCTGTTTGTCTGTCTGTACAGAGGTACACCACGTTGAACGTTTAGTCTGTCTGTCTGTACAGAGGTACACAATGTTGAACGTTTAGTCTGTCTGTCTGTCTGTCTGTACAGAGGTACACCATGTTGAACGTTTAGTCAGTCTGTCTGTCTGTCTGTACAGAGGTACACAATGTTGAACGTTTAGTCTGTCTGTCTGTACAGAGGTACACGATGTTGAACGTTTAGTCTGTCTGTCTGTCTGTACAGAGGTACACCATGTTGAACGTTTAGTCTGTCTGTCTGTCTGTCTGTACAGAGGTACACAATGTTGAACGTTTAGTCTGTCTGTCGGTACAGAGGTACACCATGTTGAACGTTTAGTCTGTCTGTCTGTCTGTACAGAGGTACACAATGTTGAACGTTTAGTCTTTCTGTCTGTCTGTACAGAGGTACACAATGTTGAACGTTTAGTCTGTCTGTCTGTCTGTCTGTACAGAGGTACACCACGTTGAACGTTTAGTCTGTCTGTCTGTACAGAGGTACACAATGTTGAACGTTTAGTCTGTCTGTCTGTCTGTACAGAGGTACACCATGTTGAACGTTTAGTCTGTCTGTCTGTCTGTCTGTACAGAGGTACACAATGTTGAACGTTTAGTCTGTCTGTCTGTCTGTACAGAGGTACACAATGTTGAACGTTTAGTCTGTCTGTCTGTCTGTCTGTACAGAGGTACACAATGTTGAACGTTTAGTCTGTCTGTCTGTCTGTCTGTACAGAGGTACACCATGTTAAACGTTTAGTCTGTCTGTCTGTCTGTACAGAGGTACACACTGTTGAACGTTTAGTCTGTCTGTCTGTCTGTACAGAGGTACACCATGTTGAACGTTTAGTCAGTCTGTCTGTCTGTCTGTCTGTACAGAGGTACACAATGTTGAAC
Source organism: Gibbula magus (assembly GCA_936450465.1). Taxonomy (NCBI): domain Eukaryota; kingdom Metazoa; phylum Mollusca; class Gastropoda; order Trochida; family Trochidae; genus Gibbula; species Gibbula magus. Next base: position 38,536,303 of record OW388291.1, read on the forward strand.
GTTTAGTCTGTCTGTCTGTCTGTACAGAGGTACACCATGTTGAACGTTTAGTCTGTCTGTCTGTCTGTCTGTCTGTACAGAGGTACACAATGTTGAACGTTTAGTCTGTCTGTCTGTACAGAGGTACACAATGTTGAAGGTTTAGTCTGTCTGTCTGTCTGTACAGAGGTACACAATGTTGAACGTTTAGTCTGTCTGTCTGTCTGTACAGAGGTACACAATGTTGAACGTTTAGTCTGTCTGTCTGTCTGTACAGAGGTACACCATGTTGAACGTTTAGTCTGTCTGTCTGTCTGTACAGAGGTACACCATGTTGAACGTTTAGTCTGTCTTTCTGTCTGTCTGTCTGTACAGAGGTACACCATGTTGAACGTTTAGTCTGTCTGTCTGTACAGAGGTACACAATGTTGAACGTTTAGTCTGTCTGTCTGTCTGTCTGTACAGAGGTACACCATGTTGAACGTTTAGTCTGTCTGTCTGTCTGTCTGTACAGAGGTACACAATGTTGAACGTTTAGTCTGTCTGTCTGTCTGTCTGTACAGAGGTACACCATGTTGAACGTTTAGTCAGTCTGTCTGTCTGTCTGTACAGAGGTACACAATGTTGAACGTTTAGTCTGTCTGTCTGTCTGTACAGAGGTACACCATGTTGAACGTTTAGTCTGTCTGTCTGTCTGTACAGAGGTACACCATGTTGAACGTTTAGTCTGTCTGTCTGTCTGTCTGTACAGAGGTACACAATGTTGAACGTTTAGTCTGTCTGTCGGTACAGAGGTACACCATGTTGAACGTTTAGTCTGTCTGTCTGTCTGTCTGTACAGAGGTACACAATGTTGAACGTTTAGTCTTTCTGTCTGTCTGTACAGAGGTACACAATGTTGAACGTTTAGTCTGTCTGTCTGTCTGTCTGTACAGAGGTACACCACGTTGAACGTTTAGTCTGTCTGTCTGTACAGAGGTACACAATGTTGAACGTTTAGTCTGTCTGTCTGTCTGTCTGTACAGAGGTACACCATGTTGAACGTTTAGTCAGTCTGTCTGTCTGTCTGTACAGAGGTACACAATGTTGAACGTTTAGTCTGTCTGTCTGTCTGTACAGAGGTACACGATGTTGAACGTTTAGTCTGTCTGTCTGTCTGTACAGAGGTACACCATGTTGAACGTTTAGTCTGTCTGTCTGTCTGTCTGTACAGAGGTACACAATGTTGAACGTTTAGTCTGTCTGTCGGTACAGAGGTACACCATGTTGAACGTTTAGTCTGTCTGTCTGTCTGTACAGAGGTACACAATGTTGAACGTTTAGTCTTTCTGTCTGTCTGTACAGAGGTACACAATGTTGAACGTTTAGTCTGTCTGTCTGTCTGTCTGTACAGAGGTACACCACGTTGAACGTTTAGTCTGTCTGTCTGTACAGAGGTACACAATGTTGAACGTTTAGTCTGTCTGTCTGTCTGTACAGAGGTACACCATGTTGAACGTTTAGTCTGTCTGTCTGTCTGTCTGTACAGAGGTACACAATGTTGAACGTTTAGTCTGTCTGTCTGTCTGTACAGAGGTACACAATGTTGAACGTTTAGTCTGTCTGTCTGTCTGTCTGTCTGTACAGAGGTACACCATGTTGAACGTTTAGTCAGTCTGTCTGTCTGTCTGTACAGAGGTACACAATGTTGAACGTTTAGTCTGTCTGTCTGTCTGTACAGAGGTACACCATGTTGAACGTTTAGTCTGTCTGTCTGTCTGTACAGAGGTACACCATGTTGAACGTTTAGTCTGTCTGTCTGTCTGTCTGTACAGAGGTACACAATGTTGAACGTTTAGTCTGTCTGTCGGTACAGAGGTACACCATGTTGAACGTTTAGTCTGTCTGTCTGTCTGTACAGAGGTACACAATGTTGAACGTTTAGTCTGTCTGTCTGTCTGTACAGAGGTACACAATGTTGAACGTTTAGTCTGTCTGTCTGTCTGTCTGTACAGAGGTACACCACGTTGAACGTTTAGTCTGTCTGTCTGTACAGAGGTACACAATGTTGAACGTTTAGTCTGTCTGTCTGTCTGTACAGAGGTACACCATGTTGAACGTTTAGTCTGTCTGTCTGTCTGTCTGTACAGAGGTACACAATGTTGAACGTTTAGTCTGTCTGTCTGTCTGTACAGAGGTACACAATGTTGAACGTTTAGTCTGTCTGTCTGTCTGTACAGAGGTACACCATGTTAAACTTTTAGTCTGTCTGTCTGTCTGTACAGAGGTACACAATGTTGAACGTTTAGTCTGTCTGTCTGTCTGTCTGTCTGTACAGAGGTACACAATGTTGAACGTTTAGTCTGTCTGTCTGTCTGTCTGTGCAGAGGTACACAATGTTGAACGTTTAGTCTGTTTGTCTGTCTGTCTGTCTGTACAGAGGTACACAATATTGAACGTTTAGCTCATCACAACATGTCACGGCAAGGTGAAAACGTCTTTAAGGGTAAGAGTAGGAAATCGTTGCGTTACAGCCATGACGTTGTGAAGATGAGCTCATCACGTCTAAAGGACTGGTGGGCTTATCGTGACATCAGTTAAAGGTCGACTGAAATGCCCCATGTTCACTTTCGGGATTCATTAAAAGGTGAATTCAATTTGACAAGTAATTAAATGTAAATTTCTGAAATCACCACATAAATTACTTATATACGGCTTTAATGAGGACAAAAGATTCACTGAAGTCCCTGAAGCGTATCTGCCGGGAGTGACGTCATTCCCGGCGCTTGAATATATCGTGTTTCAGCACCTTTTTCACTGTCGTTTTAACATACTAATATTCATGAAAAAAAGACCTCATGCTTTTTCTCGTGATCACTATCTTGGTCGTAATAAATGGTAGATGTGGTGTCTTTGTGGCCCTGAATAAGGGTCAGGTGCAACTACTAAATCTTGGGCTTAGTGTATCAAAATACAGTTTTAAAAAATGGTTGCTATTTTCAAGAGGCTGGCCAAAATCAATGATTATCAACTGAAAAACTAATGTAATCAAATCTCTAAATGGATCAAAATATAACAATGCAGATTCATCAGAGATATCCTACAGTTAAGTGAAGATAAAGTTAAACATGTATTTTGCAGACAACTGGAACAACTGAAACTCGAGCAACCCGACAAGAAAATCATGCTTGTGACCTTCGGGTCAGAGGTCAAGGTCATTGGTGACGGATCACAGCGACCTCATCAGATGCACGCTGCGAACAAGTACGACTTCGATGAACTCTTGAATGATGGGAAGACTCTCTCGGATCAGTTTCAGCTGCGGCCATTGAACGAGTCGTTTGAGTGAGTGTAACATTATGTATCATAGTATTTGTGTCTGTAACTTTGTGGCCGTTTGAGTGAGTGTAACATTATGTATCATAATATGTGTGTCTGTAACTTTGTGGCCGTTTGAGTGAGTGTAACATTATGTATCATAATATTTGTGTCTGTAAGTTTGTGGTCGTTTGAGTGAGTGTAACATTATGTATCATAATATTTGTGTCTGTAAGTTTGTGGCACCGATTTGCATTATGTGATATTTATTATTTTTAGTCATGTTGAAGTCGGCGTGTGGTGTGAGTGTGAGGTCATTGTTAAATAACCTCATGATCCTTGATTACAGTGTCGGTAATATAATCACTATACAATGAATAATTTTAATAATATTTTATTTCTATGACTACGGGGGTGATGTATATATATAAGGTAATGTTCTGGTTGTTTTGTTTTCCTCGAATTATCTTTCAATATAATGAATTGCGCAGTTACATTTTGAAATGAATTGAAGAAGGACTGTACGGTAATTAAAAAGCACATTGCTTCATTATTTTTAATTGAACTTTTACATTCGTCGTTCAAATTGACTATCTTCCCTCATTGGTTTAACCTAAAATCAAAAACCTAAAATGTAAATACTGTTTATTTGTCAATGGAACATGATGACTCAATCAGTCTTGCTCTTACTCAAACTACATGTATTATCATTATTCCAGTGACCTGATGGAAGCAGTTAAGAACCTTCACACGACCGGAAGTACGGCTTTAGGACCTGCACTTGCGCTGTGTGCCGGCATGGTCAGCAAAGTGCCCTCTTCTGAGATCGTTTTGTGCACAGACGGGGCACCGAACCAGGGGATAGGCTCGATATCGTCACATGGTGCAGGTGCCCGCTCACATGACCCGGACTTTTACCCCAGGGTGAGTACGTTTTAACAACACATAAATCTCTATATAAATAAAATGTTAACTAGAAACCGCATAAAACCACTATATGAATAAAATGGTATTAGAAGCGCCATAAAATCGTTATAGTATACGAATCCAAAAAAAATAGATGCACCACTCGTTGTCATTACATCGTTAATTTTTCAGATCGGAGAATATGCTCGTTCAAAGAACGTCTGTATAAACATCATGGCGGTGGAAGGGGAGAGAACTGGCTTACAGTATGTCAGTGCCTGCGCAATAGCTTCCGGTGGCTCTGTGAATGTCTTGAACCCGCTGGAAATCGTCAGACAGCTTCGTCTCATTTCCCAGAATGCAATAGTAGCCTCATCTGTCGACATTACCTTCCTCCTTCACCCAACACTGGTGTTTGATGAGCCAGATTATCCACCGGTATTTGAAATATTGTATTGCCATTGTCTTATCATGCATAGCATATAGGACAAACACTAGGAGCACGTATACTGTTGCTTTAATTAATTACTTACTTAATTAATTAATTTATGTTTTTATTTATTTAAAGCTGTCAATATAAACCAGAAGACCAGTTTCTGTTTAACAGTTTAACTGTACGTGGTGCAGTGGTAATGATGGAATACGAATTATGATCGAAGGTTTAAAAAAGTATTTCAAACGAACACCCTCAAAGAATAGATTGTCAATACCGAGTCCTATTAGAGTGCATTAACATCTCAAACCGGAAGTGAAGTGACTAAAGATATGTACAAGTTAACTTGATAACTGTAAGCCTGTCACTTTTGATTTGGCTTCCCCAACTTGTTCAGACTTCGTTATAGCTGATAATCCACCCGACTTTATTACTCTGTATAGGGTCCTTAAGATATCTCTTATTCGAAATACGTCCATCGCAATTCAACCAATACACGACTAAATGAACATATTCGATTTAATCACCATTCCTTATTCTCTAGAACTCTACACGTCTCGCGAAGGAAGTTGGCAATGCTTTGAAGGACATGGATTTGACCTTCAGGTTCAAACTGAAGGACGCCAGCCAGAAACCAGAAACATCAGAGCTGCCTTTCCAAGTATGTACTTTCCAGTGACCGATTCAGATTGGTCAAGGGGAACCAACGAGCGATATAACAAATAGCTTATTTAACCAAACTATTCTTGTCGACAAGACTTGAGAATTATATGGATGTTAAGACTTGGCAATCCAAATCCTGTCATTCCAACTTCTAAAATGCCCTATTCTACATGAAGTTATCCTTGTGGATGGAATGTCAATGGGTGTCTGAGCTAAGCCTTTACAATATAAACAGACCTTCTTGGATTAAACTAAATATAATACAATATTCATATACTGTAACACTGTTATATTTCTAATCACATTATGTGACATGTTCACTATATATGTGACATGTTCACTATATATGTGACATGTTTCTGATGAGATATATTGTGTAATGATTGGAAACTGCTTGAAGTCGTTGTTCATTATTTTGTTACTCGCTTCAAGGTTCTCATAACGTATACACGGAAAAACGGGATGAGGTGTTTGAAGGTGCTGTGCAAGAGTCACAAGGTCACGAGTGAGAGAAAGGTCATGGAAGAGGTGAGACACGTGTGTAAAACTAACATAAAGACATAGCATATCGGAAAAAATAGGTGCCTTGTTCAGTTATCAAATGATAACGCTAATGTTAACTTTTTGTCATTTACCGTAGATAAATTTATCATTTTTATCTTAAAACTTTATGAATGAATGATTTTGACCTGCGGTCTCTTATAAAATGAAATGCCTTGTTAAACAAATTGTCCCTTATAAACTGTAATGCCTCTTTCACGCAAAACGACTTTTACATAATACCTTACGAAAAGGATTGCCTTTTTATTGAGTGAAATCTAATGTCTCTTTTGAACCGAATATGTCCTTTAAACTTTATGTCTGTGTGTCTATATTTCAGGCAATCAATGTCTCTGTGGTTGGTTTAGCTGCGGTCAAAGAGACAGCCGACATGACGAGACAGGGGAAGGCTAGAGTCGCTCTTGGTCATCTGTAAGTGTTCCAAACGTTACATCATTAAACAATAGAAGCGGCTGTAAAATCTAGGTAATTGAAGACATTATATCTTATCAGATAGTTCAGAGGAAGGTTAGAAAATCTAGTGTTTTGTATTCATCACGGAAACTTAGGCTTTATACTGTACGATTAACGTAATTTTTCGTTATATAAATAATTAAAATGTTATTTTGTTCTATTCCCAAAATACAGGAAAGCAGCTAAGAAGGCCCTGAAACGTGGAGCCAAGACAACAGAACAACGTGAAGAACAGCGGACATTCTTCTCTGAGATCCAAGAACTGGATGATGATTTGAGGGACAATGCTTTAGATTGGGTAGGTAACGCCAGGGTGATAGACGCCGAACTGTTTATGAAGTGCTATTTTATCACCATTCCAATGTGTAATTACACAATGAAGCGCTCTTTATAGTATTGAGAGCTTGTTGGCCAACTCATCACCAACATCTATATAAGAGAGGGAGATAGACAGTCAGAGACAGAGAGAAGAATGTAAGTGAGTGGGTGAGACAGTCAGGGAGAGACAGTGACAGGGAGACAGTGAGAGTGGGAAAAATAAATGGAGGGAGGTATTTAGAGAGTAATCAAGGATAGGGGTAAAAGTGAGAGTGAATGGGCGAAAGAACGAAGGGTAAAAGAAGTAAGAAAGAGAGACAGACAGACAGAGAATGTAAGTGAGTGAGAGAGATAGTAAGAGATACATTATTAGTCCACTTATAATTACCCTTCAAAGTCTTAGTCTAGTGATCGTTCGCCACTTAAGTTAAATATACTTATGCTTAAATTAATGGAAAATGTACTTATTGTTTTATGTCGTTGATTTGGTCAAGATACAGAACCTATGGTTGATGTGTTAATTCATATGTTCGTTCAATATATAAATCTACATTTCCAGGAGCAAGGAAGGGCCAGCGACGCTTCCTCTAACGTGGCAAGCAAGTTCTCTAAGGGACATATCGGACGCTATCAGAATGCACAGAAAAAGACGGGAGCTGTTCAGAAACGAAAAATGAAAAATGAACAACTTTCGAACATGTATTATGACTACCAATGTTAAACTTCTCAGACCGATACCATGAGAATGTCTTCATGTTTAGTGATGCTGGGTTTAATATTGAACTCAGTTAGACTTACCTTACATAGATGAGGACAAATATAATGGAATGAAATCATATGGTGGTATGATTAAATAATGTACAATGGAATACGATATGAAATGTATTATAAGGAAATACATGAAATGTGATATGATATATAATATATAGTATTAACATAATAAAACAGGTATGCGGAAATGCATTATGAATAGTGTTTTGGTATAAATGATAAATATGGTGTAAAACGATTCTAAAATTGCATGTGGTATGATATATGGTTTGAAATAATAAATTAAATTGGATATAAATCATGGTATGCACTCAAATTATATGAAATTGTTAATTAAGTAAAATATGGTATGAAGTAAAAATGAAATAAGATGTGATATGATGTATAAAATACGATGTGATCATGCAATGGTGTTCATTTGTTAACATCCAGCAAATGTTGACATTCTACTTCATATAGACATATTATAACATTCTTATAAACATCTTTACATTATGTTTTATTTACGTTTTATTCCTGTTTCCTCAATATATCATGATGGTCAATATGGTCATATGTAAATCTACAACATTGTGATAAGTCATAGCGTTCATGTTATAGAACTGTGTTATATTGTTTTAACTAAACATTGTCTTTACTGTATAAAAAAATTATTCAAAAGAGACATTATAAGAAAATGTGTATTTTGTTGTATACATGATGTATGTTGTGTTAAGATACTTTGTTGTGACATTGCCTTCGATCGAAATGAGCCATTGAATTATTATGATGTATATAAACATATATTTCTTTAATTCTTTAAGAAAATATACTAAATATTTTGTCAAGATATCTTTTGATGTATTTAGCCACCAGTAACTTTATTTCGTTTTCATTACTTGTGGTTATCACCTGTTTATCATACTCTTATAGAAACGTTGTTTTGTTTTACCGTTTTTCTTCTTTTTTTTACCTAAAAATGTACTACTACGTCAATTGTTTAAAGTTATGTCATGCTTATCTCATTAAAATTACTTTTGAAAGTAATCGGCTTCTTTATTTGTTACCAAACTCAGTGCACTTCTTCATACAGAATCAAATCTTATCGTGAAGTATATTAATTTTCCAAACTTAAAGGCATCACGAAAAGAAACATTGATGTATATTGTCATTTGAATTAGTATTTGGTCATATAACGTTTTAAATGTATGTATATTAAACAATGTCTACACTGATCTTAAAACACGTTTCATTCCGAATACTCGTTCTTCAGTTTGTGTAAACGAAACGCCATTATAATAATTCAAATATTAAAGGTGCCTGCATGTTATGCGTGTGTACACATGGCTTTGCTCTAGAAGCGAACGTACAATAACCACTGACACATTGTGGGGATTATCAAATGTCATTCAAATGTTTTGTTTTATACGTGTACTTTATTATTATGTTTTTTTTCATCAACGTGCTGATTCATTTCAATGAATACATGCTCAGGCGTTATTTGATTGTCGAGATTAATACCAAATATTACATCCTATGTCAAATGAACAAAGTGTAATAAGAAAGATCAATATATTTTATTATTATTATTAAATAAATACACAAAGCACATCGTATTGTAAAAATATATACAAACATTAAATACCAAAAACAAAACAAAAACACATTTTCTTTTTTTTTCATATCGTGGCTAACAAAACAAATACCCGTTCTGTAAGGACGAAGAACATTACCTAAGCTTACTGTTCTAACGGAAACAACAGTATTGTGTATCATTCCATAACATAACGATCGGGATAAATGTGTGTATTTTGTGCACATGTCAAATCGAATACTACATATACAAAGAAACCAACGAACGTACAATTGTACATACGGTCACCTCTCCCCCACGTTACTAGGTACTCAATTGTACTGCCGGGTGAACAGAGGCACAATGTGTCTCTTGGACATGGTGACCACAAGTCCTTCAAGTGTACCTTAAATACTTACAGTATATATAAGCATAAATGGATCCAGCTGAACAATATGTTCTTTTCAATAAAGAAGATCATTTAGAACGAGGATAATAATTGATTCAGAAGGATTCCGATATGACACCAAAGTCATTACAAAGTCATACAGTAATGTATTCTGGAGGCGAATATAAATATGATGCATATCCGTATGAAATGTGCATTACTAGATTATCATATGTTTTTGTGTATAACAAATATAAATAAATAAAGAATCGGTTTTGAAAGAGTGAATTAACATAATTCAAATCGATATATTGTATCATGTTATGTCATTTACCCCCCAAAATAAAGATTAATTTAAGATTACGAATTAACAATTGAATTAATTCCTTATTTAAAGGCCTGGAGTATTTACTTTTCGATTTAGTCCGTCGTCTTTATTTCCTTAACGAAATATGTTGTGTTCAAAAGTGTTTCATTAAATAATAATACAAGTATATTTTTCAACAGGAAACTAAAAAGAAATAAATTAATTCTGATAAATGTAATAAATAGTTCATTGAAGAAAATCCCAATAATTTGAGATGGGTATGTCTATCATAACACTTTTAAAGGTACATCCATTTGTGTTGTTGGGGGTCAAATATGCCAAACGTTATAAATGGTCTTATTTTATCCAGAAGTACCAACTGTTACCGAAAACTACCATTTTGATTATACTCGACTTAATATATTGACGATATGAAGGTAAAAGTATCGATTTCTGATCGAAAACTGGACAGTGCACCGTGTGTGGTGCGCGCCAATGAGTCAAACGTAATTTTGGAATCTTATTTATAACAGACAAAACAACACATTTGGGTTGATAAATTTCAATAGGTCATATAATTACTATATTGTGTTTCATACAATTTTATACAAATAGGACGTGCACTCTCGGTTTCTGCACATGTATAATAATGACGTTGTTCGATTTTAATTGGAAACTAGTAATTATGATATGTTTGGCGATTAGGGATGAATATGCAAGCTGGGTGAATATGTTTGTATTGTAAACAGCACATATGATGTTTTGGAACGTATTATAGCCAAATAAAAGTGTATGAAACACAATGAATTAGTCCGGCAGCCAAACCCCGATATTCACCCTAGGTGGGAAAGTGCGTCCATAGAAAATGTGTTTACAGAAATTGAACCTTGTGGGTATATACTATAGGAAACTGAATGATGACACTTTGTCATCATTGAGCATTTTGAATAATTAATGTTTTAATTAGATAGGGTACACTCGTAATTTCAGTTATCCAGACACATCAAGTAATTATTGTTTAGTGTTCACAACAATGATAAAAATAAAGGCAGTTATATATCAATCGTTGTCTATTAGTATTATGAAAATAAGTAAAAAAAAATGTTGAAAAAAAACGAAAGTCCAAAATATTGATAATGTGTCTGGATAAACGAGGTTTCAGAGCAAATTTGGTTTTCTTACAGTAATAGTGGATTTAATGGTGTAATAATTTACTTTTGATTATAATTACGATTATTAAATCATAATCAAAAGAAATGGTGATAAAGTTTCAGTTAATGCTTATATTTGTTTACTTTTGCCAAATTCTGAAATAGGCCTTCGTGTAACAATGTCACTTCTTGTGGAAAGAAAATGGGGATTTTTGACGATTTTATGGTGTTTTTAAAAAAAACACAATTTACCATTTTTACTTTGTATTGAAAAATTTATTTTTTTTATTCACCAAGCAAGACATTTATCACGAAGAGTTAATGTGCAAAAGAAAAGTTTAGACCCAAGATTCGAACACGAAGGTTAAGTTATTTGTTGACAAGAGTAGTCTCGCTAGAAGAAAAAGCTAGAATGTTTCTTAAACGTTAAACGTATAACTGCAATGACCTTAAAAGTGACATTAAAAAGTGTCGACGTGCACATATTCAGACCCTTATTCAGATAACACTAATGGTGTAGGCCAGACGTTGCAACACATTTTTGAATCAGGATTATCAAACACCTTGTTATTTCATAGGTCATGTGTATCTATTTATACATAAAAACTAAACAGAAAAGACAAGGATAACAGAGACAACGAAACAACAAACACAAACAATTGCTCGGCTTCTCCAAAGAAATTGCGGAGTTGTACAGACAATAATGTGTTTTATTGTAAAGAACACTTGATGTCGTTCTGTCGAATCAACGGAGCATTGAGTGATTTACAATGCTGCAGACGGAAGATTTCACGTTGATTTCAAGTATTAATTATATCCAAAAGGTATCATTTTTGCAGCACGGTTGGCAGAAGATGGTGAGTCGATGATGTAGGACTTGTCTCACAGACACCGTGGTCAGCTACGAAGTTGTCGATTTTTTCACCAACATTTCCCTCAACAGAAAACCCTAGAAGCCACTAAGCTCCACATCCGCATTGAACAGCTCGACACCAAGTTAACCATCAGCTACTTCTATTTTATCTTCACTGACACGATCCACTGACTTCCAATGGGCTCACAACTATCAAGAACAAAGTCAGCATTGATGTTACATTTCCCTGTGCAAGATCCTCAAGCAGCTACTCAAATAAAAGCCAACAGCAAAGGAACCAGCACTACAAGAGGATGCATCTTCAAAATTCCATGCCACTGTGGACAAGAGTACAAGAGAATGCTGCAGCCTATCAACACAAGGATCAAGGAACATAAAGCGTGTGTCAACATACTTGACCAGAAATCCTCCCTATCTGAGCATACTCTGAACAAGGATCATCCTGTCAATTGGGAGGCTACCACAGTATTGTCAACAAATAACAACTTGCGCCAAAGAAAACTCCAATAACCGATTGACATTACAAGGGAACAGCATGCAATAAACCGCGACCAAAGCATCTTCCTAACATGTACTTGGGGATTCACTCATCTCAAACATCTATATTCTGTCTGAGGCAAATCCAAGGAGCACCCATCCTACCATCTATTCACTCTTGTCAGAGCCTATTCGAGGAGTCTACACCTATCAGAACCATTCACCGCCCAACCACGTCACACCCAAATCACTGGCCTCTCCTAATAGTCTCAATCACCATGTCTTCTGCATTTCACACCCAATCAACTGTTCTTGTATCTACAATAAAGGCAATTGGCTTTCCTCTTTTACCAATTTGTATTACTGATGTCCAATCACTACTTCAATAAAGCCCACAGGCCATTGCTGATTTAACAATCAACTATTAATGCTCCTCCTGTTTGTATCACAAATCATCAATGTATACCACTCTCATGTGCAATTCATCTTAAAACTTATCTGATTGAGATTTCTCGACATTGGTTTCATTACTTCATATAAATGTATACAATTTTGTTATTTCTTAAATTTCACCTGATGATGGAGTAAGTATATACTCCGAAACGTCTTGTATATTCACATTAAAGAATCACCTTGTTCTTATGTCAAGTAATCATAACTATGTTGGGTTACATTGGGGTCTTTTTTCAGAATTAGTCAAAAGTAAACATATACTTACTGAAACTTTATCACTATTCATTTTGATTATGATTCAATAATCGTAGTTATAATCAAAAGTAAATTATTACACCATTAAATCCAATTTAACTGTAAGAAAACTAAATTTGCTCAGAAACCTCGTTTATCCAGACACATTATCAACATATTGGCCTTTCGTTTTTTTTCAACACAAAAAGTGAAAAAAGTGTAGTTATTTTCATATTACTAATAGACAACAATTGATATATAACTGCCTTAATTTTATTTCAATTTTATGAACACTAAATTTTATTTACTTGATGTGTCTGGATAACTGAAATCACGAGTGTGCCCTATCTAATTAAAACATTAATTATTCAAAATGCTCAATGATGACAAAGTGTCATCATTCAGTTTCCTCAAGTATATACCCATAGGGTTCACCAGGAACAAACATATTTTCTATGGACGCACTTTCCCGGTCACAAGGCCTGGCTGCCGGACTAAATGCACCTTTAAGGTTAAAGAAATAATTAGAAGCGCTCGTAAAATGTTGCAATGGAACTGGTAAAATGCTCGAGCATGGAATTCGATATAATAATGTGACATTCTCTCCTGATTGAGGTTACTCAAATCATTTTTCGCTGGAAAGGACTTATTTGAGTTAACATTTAGACGAGAGAATGATCAGTTACGTCAATCATATTATTGGTAAGGGTTTTTTGTAATGCCAAAGAACATTACTTGACCTTCAATGAAAATTTACGTCCCATGTTTTTAATCAATTAATACAGGAAATACATTTCCAAAAATCATCATAATTTATTAAACTGTCAGGCAAAAGAAAGTACGCACTTCTGATGATTTTATCATATGCATGATTTTCAATTGCAAATATCTCATGTTTCCAATGTCATAATCTAAAACTGAAGAGTACAGGTGTTTAGTCAGCAGTCAGAGAATGCTTCTACATGTTCTTTTTTTCTTTAAAGTGAAATTTTAAATTACTGCAAAAAATATTGTTGATGATACACGACTGTTCATCGACATATAAGACATATTCTATGAGCAAATTAATAAAAGTGCCTGATTCTGCACATATTTTGGTGTGAATTTCATTTTTACCGCTGTCTAATTAAACAAAGATATTTTAACTAAAATTTAACCTCAGTCACGAATTAATCAACCACTGAAGATAAGTATTATTGTATCGTGCCATAGTCAAATGTATCTGCTTTCTTTTAAATATCGAATTACTAGAAACCAACTGAGGTGAGTACTTTCTTTTGCCTGGTAGTTTAGATATATCTATTGATGACCGTTTGACAGTGGGTTTTGCAAGTATTCAAAATCATTTTCTCAGAAAATGGTTGGATTCCGTCCACAGGAAATACATCGTTGTAGTTTCATATAGTTCAAGTGTTGAAGTACATAATGGGAAATTATTAAAAACTTCCTTATTTCAGCTCGAGTTGCGTTCAAGAGCAATCGCTGTGTTGAATAAATAGTTATAGTTGCATGTATCGTATTTCCTCTAATAAGCGCCGGGGGTCATGGGTAGTTGAGAAATAAGCGAAGGTCTTCTAACAAGCGTCGGGTTCTCTGATAAGCTGCCGGGTCTAAACAATTAGGTTTAATGCTTCATTAATGAACTTCAATTTTATATTATAGAAATAAGCGTCGGGTCTCAAAAAGCGCCGGGCGTCTAATTAGCGCCGGGGGTCAAGGGGTGATGAAAAAACTAGCGGCTGGAAATACGGTATGTCAGTTTATTCACGAACGCGTATCTCATGACCTAACTACCTATGCTGCTTCACAGACGTGTGTTGAGAACATGTTGGTAGTCTCTAGAAGTTCGGGTGATGAAGAATGAGACCCATTTCTTTATAAAACTTCCCTGTTCTGTCACCTGCTTGACGAGGGCATTAGAATCTATATCGAAACGTTCGAGTCAGGTTCCATCGCAATGAATAACAACTACATGTACGTGGTTGCAGGCTTTCCTCTGTAATAACAGCTGCCGAAGTGGTACATTTGTGAAAGTACCGGTAGTGTTAAAATGATCTAACCTTTTTACCTTTCCTGTCTAACGCTAATTCGTCAACATTCGTACGCTTCGTTTCAACGCAGAGTCACAATGACAATCGTGTTGCAGGCTTTCTTCTTGGTGTATTACTTACCGCCACCAAATAACGGAAACAGTGATAAAAGCAGCATTACTATCTCAATCAACTCGCTTAACTTTTGACCTAAAGAAAACGGGCTTAATCATAAATTTTTTTTAAATGATCTCTTTGTCTGATACTTTGTTTCTTGAATATTGCATCATGGTATGGGTTCCCCTGGCTCTCTGAGAGATGTGCGCTGCGCAGCGAACTGGGGAAATTCTGATAAGTATTCTCTCAGCAGATGCTTTAACCGACATGACGTCATCGGATGAGTCAATTCGTTCATTGTTAATTGGCCTGGATTCTAATTATGTCATGACCCATTGACAAACTATCCGTTTTCAGAGAAAATTTGCTGTGTAAAGGCGTGATATTGTCAATGAAGTATTCGTCATCGGCGAGATATTTCATTTTGTTGAGTTGTCACAGTTGCACCCTTCGGATATCCGTAATGATTCAAAACTGCAAACGAATTTTATTATTTTCCCATAGAATTTAATTGTCCGTGCCGCCCCTAGGTTTTCTTTGTTATTGTGTAACATTATCTATTTTACCAAGAAACGAAACAAATTATCATATTTATACGAGAGAGAGAGAGGAAGAGTGAGAAAGAGAGAGAGAGAGAGAGAGAGAGAGAGAGAGAGAGAGAGAGAGAGAGAGAGAGAGAGAGAGAGGGGGGTGGAATGAAATAGGAGGAGGCATTAAGAGAGTGAACTAGGATAGGGGTAAAATTGAGACTGAATGAGCGAAAGAACGAGGGGAACGAGAAATAAGAGAGAGATTGTAAGTGAGAGAAATGATGTATGAGAGACAAGGATAGAGAGAGACAGACAAAGAATGAATGAGAGAGACAATGAGCGAGAGAGAGACAGACATAAAGAGAGACAAAGATAGAGAGGGCAGACCGAGAATGTAAGTGAGAGACATAGAGACAGAAAGAGAGACTAAGAGAGACAGAGAGTGAAGAAGAGACGTTTGTTATGGATGTTTGTTTTCCAGCATATAGAACGAACCAAAACTACATTCATTTGTTATGTATCTGATGTAAACTTCCCCATTACCCACATCAAGAGAGATGATATACATCAAGCTGTATGTACATCCTGTCATGGTTTTAACACAATTTCAATGACTTGATTCTTACTCAGGAAATTGACACTAAAATGTACGCGGACGTGAAATGTACATGGGAACAGAATAAGGAAACTTTTCCTTAGATGTAAAATTATTCAGAAATAAACATTTTTGAATGTTTCTCAATGCAAACTGGTTTCGAAACTTTTAATATGATTATGAAAGTAGTTCTTTTCAGGCTTTCTTTAATAGGAAATGTTGAAATCTTTAATTCAAATCGACAATTTGAGTTTCAATTTCATTCTTCCCGCTCAATGTATATCACTGTTATAAATGCCCTTCAAAGATTTGACTGTTTCATATCTTGTGAAAATGCTACTTGTTTAATTAAGTCAGAAACAGTATAGGTTATCCAATATTTCCTTTTGAACCGTTCAGCTTTCTGACAACACAATACATGTATGCATTGGATGACATATGTAATCATCTTACATCCCAATGTATATGCATGGGAGGACATTTGTGTTAATCTGACGTCATAGTGTATATTGCATTGGGAGACATTTGTGAATATCTAACATGCCAACATATATGCATGGAATGGCCTTTGGGACATTTTGACTGCATAGAAGGGCCTTTGGGACAATCTGACTGCATTGAAGTGTATTTGGGATAATCTGACTGCATGGAAGGGTCTTTGTGATAATTTTACATTGTAGTGTATATATGCATTGGGAGACATTTGCGATAACATGCCATCCCAACATATACTCATGGTAAAAATGGTTGACACCCCCTTATAGTTATAGGAATGAAATGTTATATAAACAACGTAACGTGTCAGTTTCGATTTTTTGGGGGGTAAAACATGTAACTACATGATGTCTTTTTGTGAATAGTGTCCTTGAGCATTTGTTATTTCTCCACTTGTACTTTAAAATACCAAATAAAGGGAAATATTAGAAAAATTAAATTTAGTCAAAAGAGTTCATTCCTTGTGCCTTGACATCTTGGCATTGGTACATTATTACAGTGTTTGAGTGTTCTCATTTCTGTTATAATAAATAAGTAAAAGATGAATTTGAAAAGAAATATATATACTGAATTCACATATACCCCAAATCGTTCATTTTATTCCTATTACGATTAGGGGGTGTCAACCATTTTTACCATGAGTATATATGCACTTGAGAACCTTTGGGATAATATGACATCCCAATGTATATATGCACATATATTTGTGAAAGCTATGCATCAAAGGGCGTTTCCACAATGCATTCCAAACTCACTTCCAACACTGCATTACCATGAAGTATATACATGCAGGTTCGTATTTGTACATGGATTTATTTTCCTAATATGATACATTAGAACAACAGGGTTGACCCCGGGTCAACGAAAACAATACTTCTCCATATTTTCCCAAGATCCACTCCCCAGGAGCATGGTATAGTGTTACCAATATTGAAGTTTGGCATGGTCAGAAGCTTGAATCGAACCAAATCCAAGAATACAATCACCCTATACTTCTCTTGAACATAACATATAGTCGCTAATATGAATACTGTTGGGAAATTGTCCAAACAAGAAATATAGCCATATAACCATCATGCTTTAAAGAATAAATCAGATATGACTGAACAATAAATATATTATTTCCAGGAATCTTAAAGGGGCTGTAATTTTTTTATTTTTTTTTACCAGTTTTATTTTTTTCGAATTTCCCATTTAAAATGATAGTTTATGTCATTTATATGTACTTTAAAGGGTAAAACATCTTATTACAAACCAATTATCCGTAGTGGTAATAACGGTGTTGCGTATAAAGCAAAATTACAAAAACGATTCCCATTGCTTTAACGAACTATGTACATTCTTTTTTAACTTGATTTATCGATAGAAGGGTGTTTTACTATTGGTGACAATATTTTTTTCAAATACATTTCATCAACTTATTTGAGCGAAAAACGTGCTTCTGCCCTTTAAGAGACATTTCAGGCTTGATGAGCTGATAATGAAATAAAATAAAAAGGAACCTCTTCGTTTTCAGACATTAAGTTCTACACTGTCGGCCAAAAGAAACGTCTACCAGATATCTTATCAGATTTCGTAAAAACTATAATGAATAGTTTAGCAATATTATAGAATTATGACGTTGCACCATTTCAGCATTATATACCTAGAGTTCAGAAGTCGTCATGTCACAAAAGAATGGAGATTGTTGAAATAAGACAACATAATTGTTCAGTTTTCGATCAGAGCTTGGTCAGACAAACATTTGAAACATATTTTCATAAAACCACGAGCAACAATACAGTCACGCATTTAAGTGGTGATGACGCTACAGGTGTACGGTAGTTACAGTGCAGGTGAATAAACCGGAAATAGCGGTCTTCATTGGGCGTGGTTTTCATGAATGTTATTGACTCGAAACACAGTTTTTCCACGATTTAAATGGACTTTCATATTAATTATTGTTTCAGCATAACGTGGAGACCAGCATTAATTATATTTCAGGAATAATGTCATCTTTCATTTTAAGGAAAACCAAGTAGGCGTTTTTTTTGGCCGACAGTGTAGACTTGTTATCATGTGATGTAGACTTGCTTTGGCTCTTCATTATTATACGGGTATAACGACCAACGCTATGGTATGTTGTGTGGTGGTTATGAACAAAACTTTCAAAGATTGGAATGGAGGTGTGAAACTGCTCAACTGTCAAAATATATTGGCTTTTTATATGCATATATCTAACAATATTTCTCACTATCATAGCTGAGAGGGTTATTTTTCTCCATTCTCCTTAGATGAGATCTTCTTTGTATAAGTTGGTCTCACTCAGTTGTGTAGTTGTACAGGCCATTAATATTTGCAATATCATTGTTATTTATAGATATCTAATGCACTGCAAACATGATTCGGTACACCAAACCTTCTTTAAATGCATTTTGAAGCCACGCTAAAAAATAGAGCCATTGGCTCTGTAGCTCATCAGGGTTTATATTGTTTCTTGTTGTAGACTGAAACAGATTGTTTTCTAGATAAAGTATAATCCCTTCATATGACCGTGAAAAATTCCATGATCAACGAAATTGTTTAGTGTCAGTGAATAAAGAAAACATGACTTCAAACCACATTTTGAGGAAAGTGGCTGTCCATGTATAAAGATTCCTGAAAAATCTTCTAGGTCGTTCTGTTCTGGAGAAGAATATGAATACAGGGGTTGTAAGACATGGCCTGTGATGCCCACATTTTGGGTCACAGGTTCACCAAACCTACAATTTAGAATCCCAATTGTCTAAAGATCTGCACACAACAGTTCAGCCTTCTAGGTGTTTTATTCCAGAGAGGAAGATGAAAATAGGTGCTTAGGTCATGGCCTGTGAGGCCTTTATGTGGTGCCGCGGGGTCACCAAATGTACAATTTAAAATCCACATGGCTAAAGAGTAAGACTAAAATTTAGTCTATGGAATTTTTTTAGTTACTATACTTTCAATCTTATCGTTTTATATTGTTCAATACTTCCAGTTCCATGTGTATTCAGTTTATCTAGGCTTGCTGAATAAAAATCTAGACTGTATTAAAGGCTCTTAGTATCTCCATTGGCTAAAGAGTCTGTACATATTTGTTCATCATTTTAGGTCGTTTTGTTCTGGAGAACAAGGTGACAATATGTTTTAGGTTATGGTCTTAGGGGCCTTTATTTGGGGTCATAGGGTCACTAAATTCTACAATTTAGAATCCCCCTAGGCCAAGAAGTATGTACATAAAATTTTAGATCTTTTTGTTCTGGAGAAGAAGATGAAAATATGTTTTAGGTTATGACCTGTGGGGCCTTTATTTGGGGTCACAGGATCACCAAATTCTACAATTTAGAATCCCCCTAGGCCAAGGAGTATGTATATATACATAAAATTTCAGCTCTCTAGAGTTATCGGTTCTGGAGAAGAAGTCGAAATAGCGAAATGTTTACGGATGGACATGTCATATAAGTCCATCGGGCTTTTCAGACCTAATTAGCTAAAAGAGAAGAAAATATTCGGTATTTTTTTAGATATTATCTACTGTTATCTCTAGAGCGGCAGTGTAAGTAGTTCAACACCGAGAAAAGCCAAGGCGAAAGTGCATCGCCCTGAACCATACCTCTCGTTACTTATGACTATTTTAAACCCACAAAGAGCCCAATCATTTTTTCACAACGAATTCAGCTTGTGACCACCAGTATTTAAGGAACGTTAACTTTTTACTATTTGTCATTGTATTTTCTTGGGACTTTTAATTAATAGATGTTCTGTTTATATAAACATAGACTGGTCTTAAGCAGGGTTATAAAATCATGCTACACGTGTAACTGAATAATGCAAGACCCAACACTTTTCCTCTTCATATATTAACGGATACACACACTCGAGAGCAAAGAAAAGCAAAAGGTACATCGCCCAACACCAGGTTCCAACAGAACGTCGATATTATTACTGTACCCTTTACTGTTCTCACTCTTTTCGAGTATTTAGACACAAAGAAATGTCCGGTAAGAGTGCATGACCCTGCAGTATTCCAAATATACCTAGCCCACCAAACATTTCAACCTTTACAATGCCCCCGTTTGAAAATATGAACCCCCTTGGACAATGTTTCAACTG
Organism: Gibbula magus; assembly: GCA_936450465.1. NCBI lineage: Eukaryota > Metazoa > Mollusca > Gastropoda > Trochida > Trochidae > Gibbula > Gibbula magus. Next base: position 38,556,997 of record OW388291.1, read on the forward strand.
TATTTCTATAAATACGAATGATCTGAACACAGGTATAACACCTATATAACACCTATATAACACCTATATAACACCAGTCCGTGTGTTCCACATATACCTAGCACACCTTGAGATCCTCTGTTCTCAGGCACCTAGTAACCCAGAGATGGTTCCTTCCGAATTACCTCAGCGTTGCTAGGCAACACAAATAAACGCCCTGACTTGATTGAGGGTTTCCAACGTTAGAGGAACAATGATTTTTTCGTCTGGAGGTTGAAAGATATTTGACTTCTTGAAAATATTTTATTTTATTTAAAAGAAAGGTGGGGCATATACTTCAAAACGTTAAAAAGAGAAATGCTATCTGAAAATGGGTAATGTAGGATGACTTTCCTCGAAATTATGGAAAGCTTTCGAAAGATGTCTGCAACAGTAGGACGAATTTAAACTAATATATGTATTGCATAGGCAGAGCCTTCAAAGAATAATAACGAAGAATATATATATATTTCATTTTTTATTTTTATAGAAAAATATGGAATCTCGTTTTTTGTACAAAAATATATCATGGTGAAAATAAATATCAAGCAAACCATGTGACTAAGTTCTTCACAAAACAATGATAAATATCTATAATTGTCATTCCATCGCCTCTAAGTGTCAATCTTTCATCCATTCGCACATCTTTTCTCGCGTCTAATGGTTCTATGAGAACCGGAAATACTCCAAGCCGGTCACGTGACGTCGGACGTCGTCTACCCGATGTTCCCAATAAACTGCATGGACCCGTTCAGGTCAGAATGTTTCAGAGACGACGATAGAAACCAGTCTGTATCCGACAATGATGACCCTTTCAGATCAGAATGTTTCAACATTAGCGACCCTTTCAGATCGGTCTGTGTTAACAATGGCGACCCTTTCAGTTCAAATCTGCATTGTTAATACTGACGTATGGAATACTGTTTGATATCACAATAAACTCCCTTACGGGACTACACAAGTGTAAAGCTTTGTTCGGCTGACTAGATGAACACTGTATTGCACTGCTGAGTGACATCTGCCCAACTTGGCGCCAAAACTCACACCGTGACGTCTGCATCGAACAAAAAGCCCGGATGCAGAAAAAGGACTAGGATCCTTGCTGTTGCGACCATCTTTGTAAAGGGAGATAACTCAGATGATCTCACAAGTCGCACAGCAGTTGTCGTCCTTGGGTCGATGTGACCTCAAACCGCAGTCCACGGCGCTCTCCTTCAATCTCGTGGCTCCAGCTTCGGTCATGGACGAACATTCGACGTACTCGGCTCCTATTTTTGACGCCATCTGAAGCCCCTCTTTCGTCTGGACGTAAAGATGAGGGTTGTAGTTCTTCTTGTGTTCAGCTTCATCGCGAATGTCAACCTGTGTCCCGACAAGGATCAGTTCACTCTCAGGCGAATAGTGCGTCACTTCCGGTACCCATGTCTGCAGGACACTCTTCAAGGATTCTGGGTTGGCCACGGAGAAGCAGATGAGGAACACGTCACAGTTCATGTAGGCGAGAGCTCGCAGTCGGTCAAACTCCTCCTGGAAACAGAAATAGATGTGTTAGAAACGTGTAGAAATATACATACACATATAATGATTTAGGATTAATATAAGAGTCATAATTTGCATAAGACACCAGGATACGAATGCTCTCGTTTGGTATGACAATGTACGATATATAACGTAGATTAAAACAGAATAGACAATCAAATGTTGGCAAAAGGCTACATATGATATTGTTGTGTATGTATTTAACCAGAATTAGCATTTACAGTATAAGGAACTAGTATTTTATGTAAGAGCGTATATACGTTTTAGATGTACACTAACTGCCCTTTCACACTGGTTATTGTTAGTCTGTATATCATCAGGCATTGCGTCATTTGGGCGTCCTAAGTAAATCTATTTAAGGATGATTAAGACAAAAATACGCACCTGTCCCGCTGTGTCGAATATACTGAGAACATAGGGCTTCCCGTCTACTGTTGTGGTGGCTGAAAGCAAAAATACATAATTAGCTAATTACAAATAATAGCGCCCAATTTGTCAAACATTACGATTGCATGATACATTAAACCAAAATGCCGTACAAATGTTATTGTGAGGCATTTAACTTATCTGCACTATCAGCTTTGAAAACAAATTGCTGATTTTACGAACTGAAGGTAACTATAGTTTCGTTTCAGGATATAACTGCTTTACAATGTTACACAAATTGTTAAGAAATTGGCGGTATCTGTATAGAGTTTTCTATGAACATATTCCCAATATATATGTAACGGTAATGTATTCACCAAGGCTGTTCACATTTGTGCGATATGGTTACTGAATTACATAAGAAAATTTGACCGCCTAATGTAGCGAAATAACGGTAACTGCATGCACAATCGCGGGATTTATTTGGTAACGGAGTGTGAAACGTTTCACTATTACGCCGAATTACGTAGGGCGTACGTGGAGAGTGACGTATAGTGAGTGTGCCCTTTGGAGATATTTTCACCTCCCTGGGTGAAGAAATATTTATGTAATGATGCGGTATAAACAAAACCTAGAATTTATTTGTTCAAGGTGGAAAGCCATGTTTATATTCACGTGTTGTTCCATCTTTTCATATGATATTAACTGTCATCATAAACCATGATTATTATCTCAACTACATATACTCAAAGAAGTATGTTCCTTTTCAAACCTCAGTCTTCTCGTAATAATTTCATTTACTAAAAAAATAAACGACCGGAAATAGTTATTTCCCAAGTCTTTATTTAATCAATCAATTTCCATGGTCAAACATCAACACGTTGTGAACAAATACGAAAAAAATTCATCGAAATGTTTACACTTTCCAATAATATAACATTATCATAAATAGGAATCAATTTCGGTTGTCAATCAACACCTATACCGTGTTCAAACATCGCCGTGTCAATCGGTTGCATGTTTTCCAACAAAGGTTGTCGATTGCTATCAATCATTATGTAATGTACTGCTCGTGTGGCAGTTGATTGACACTTGATTACAAACATTCGCCCTCGGCTAAAGCCTTGTCGGGACCTATGTCCGCCGAATGCCAACAAGTCGTGCAGATGTGGATAGCCTGAGGCGAAACATCGCATTATTTACATCCTACAACATAGATTATCTGGATAAGTCTAAATAAGTAATCTGATAACGTGCAAGCCATCAAAAGTCGCATTTAGTCACGTCGTGCATAAGTAATAAGTATTACTTATTAAGTATAAGTATTTGAAGTAAAAGTTGGCAACTTATTTTGACAAATGGCAAGACGTGTTTCCTTTTAACTTTTTAATATAAATATAAATTTTTCTTTTAAATTTACAAAAGTGACTATACATATTTCTCTTTACAAGTTAATTTTTCGAGAATTTCACGTTTTTAAACAGAGAAAATGTTCGTGTTTAAAACACGTTCGTTTTTGTTGCATTGTACCTCTGTCGCCATAAATCACATCACGTAACTACGCACGTGCTCTAACAAAGCCACAAGAAGACTACGGGTGTGATCTATGCGTAATTTACATGATTACGTCTGCTCGCAACTTAGTACGGCGCCAAGCCAAATCTTAGTGTTGAATTTGAACGTGAAGAGGGAAGGTTATAACATCTAAATTATTTAATGTAATTTTGCGACCCGAATAATGCATGACATAATACAAAATAGAAATCAATTATTCGCGTGTGTAAAAATTGATAGAAAATGCGTTACAAAATTGCAATACGCAATCATGGGGTTGTGTCATTTTCATTTCAAACATCATGTTTAGATTTTCATATAAGAGTTTATATCAGTCCAAATTCTTAAAATACACAGACAATTCTTAGCTGGTGATAAACAATATTTATTACGGTCAAACATTAACCCTACCAATCATATATCAGGCGGTATTACAATATCAAGGCAAGGCAACGCCGTCCTTCACTGACGCTTGACAACACGAATTTCACACAGTTCACAGGCAAAACATGCGTAATCGTTTCCTGAACGCAATAATTATTAATTATTAGGGCGAAACTAGACCATCAGCCTATCCTTGGATTCTTCCATGAGACATAGTGTGGTGTGATGCTATTAATTCGGTCAACGTAAGTGTTATTGTATTAATTGGGTAAGTAATGGGAATTATGACTCATACAGTGGATAGCGAACTGCACTATCATACCTAGTTGAATATAAGAGGTTCCAACAGTAACACTAGGACTTGTCACATTTTGGAATCGCTATGGCAGCTTTAGACGATTTATTTGAAGTTTCTAATGGATTGGGCATTGGGCAGAAAATATAGTCTTTTCATTGTTTTATTTTCAGGAGAATTTGTACAATATTTATTGAGAAAAAAGCAATCTTTCAGAATGTCAGTGCAATTAAATGTTTATTCATGTTGCATGGTTTCAGTTGGAGATATTCTTGTGAATGTTTTGTTGGTATAGAATCGAAAATTATATAAATGAATAACTGATTTTTTATCAAAGTTCCCATTTACGTTTAGTAAACAATTGTCATAAATAACATGCTGTCATTTTATCAACGATGATAATATAATAATGTATTATAGATTTGGTGTTAATCAGAATACTAATGTCAAATAATTTGTTTTAATATGAATTATTATCTATATTTCAGGGAAAATGTAATCTTACTCATTCGACAGATGTTTGAAGTAAAGAATGATTACGTCTGATGTTTACGGCAAGTGACAAACATTAAGCGATTTTAACCTCTAAGAAACAAGCACTCTTTGGCAATGCTAAACATTTGTTCGACTCGGGTTCCTCAAAACTTGGCCTTGAAATATTTCCAAAGGTAAAACCTAATCAAGCAAACAGCGCTGATTTCTGGCAGCTTAAACTGCAAATATCAACATCTTCGTTATCCTTGAATTAGACCCGCGTCTCCTAATCAACATGTATTTTTTTATTTCACAAATAAATCTGCAAATAGTTTAATCTTCTTTGCCTTGGAATCCACTTCATGTCGTGACATATCGACTGGTATATACTCTTTTTTAAAATAATTTAACCAGAGTATAATACAACAACGCATTCATTTGAAACATTTATATGTATTTATAACAAATGAACTGAGAAATATTTATATTGCATATTGATAAGTTAATTAAATACCCCTCCCAGGAATGGTGTCGCCAACATAAGTAATTAGTATTAATAATAGATTATATTATTGTGTAAAAACAATTAATAATTAAATACCATATGTATAACAAATAAGTATAAGTATTACTAATTATATTATACCATTTAATATTCTCTTCCTAAACCGCATTTTCATTAAAGGTATTATTTAAATACTTATAAATCTACATCCACGTACCACCTGCCTATATCAAGTACGGGGTGCCTTTAACAAACGTAAATACACTCAAGCTAAAACGACTTAATCCTTCTATTTAAAGGCAGTAATTGTAAGTCATTAGGGACCACCAGCTATGTTATCCGGACCCCTAGCGTGAGAAGCTGGGTAATGATCCCGGGATGCATGGGGAGGGTGAAGTGATGGGAGGGGTGTCCACGGCTGCATGCGAAGCGTACATTAATTGAACTCATCCTCACAAATACGTTTGAACACTTGATCCCCCAAAAAAATCCTAAGCACTTTTTTCAGTAAGTGGATATTTTGAATCCTCACACAGAACCCTTGGGCCAAGCACGTTTTTGGAAAGGGGTAGAAGAGGGTATGATTTGGGGCACAAGAGGGGGTGAGGAGTAGGACGAAAGGGGTAGAAGAGGGTATGATTTGGGGCACAAGAGAGGGTAAGGAGTAGGACGAAAGGGTGGGAGAGGGTTAGGTGGTCATACTAGCCAAAGAGAAACAAAGAAGAGACCTATGAACCAGAGGACACAGATGGCGAGAAACAGGGTAGGGGTATGGGGTGGAATCTTGAAACCAGGGGGGTGCAGGAGAGGGATGAGACCCCGGGACTTACGGATGTGTGGGTTCTGGGTACTATCGGCTTTCGTAATAGGGGTAGGGTATCAAAAGGGGATGGGGTGGACACGGAAGAAATGATAGTCATTGGGAAAGTGAGGTAGGGGAGGGGAACAAGAGAAGGATACGATCTTGGGGATGGGGGGTCAGGGTTCTGGGATCCAAGGGGGCACACGTGGTGGGTCTAAATTTCTGTCTACACGTGGTCCTAACCAGATGACCGAAACACAAAGGAGGGCTGTGTGACCCTTAAAATACTCCTCGTCTAAATTTAAAACTGGGCCTGCGACTTTGGATGATGTATGTGGCAAGTAAATGAAAGTCTTGGGCTAAGGTTGGTTTAGCACATACCAGCTTTCAACTCAATTCTTTTGAGTTTGCACTTTGATTTAACACGTTATGAATAAGAAATGTCTAAATTTGTTATAATAAAGCGGTTTGAAGGTTGTTTGTTCAATATTTCCAAATTTGAAAGGATTTTTTCTTTGTTTTTGAAATAAATGTATATTTTTATATTAGTTCAAAATTAAAATATCAGGAAGTGTATGAATTATTTTAATGGGTGTAATGATTACATTTTAGTTATAATAATAACGATCATAATCGTTTATAATGTTCATAACTGTATAAATTATTTTTTACGTGAGTAAAATTCATTTGAACCCTAGTAAAACCAATTGACCCCTGTCCGAGTACAAACGGTAATAAATTGCCTCAATGCACATGCAATGGAACCCTTGGTAACCATTTCGAAATATTTAGCGTTAATAAGACTCGTTCGATGCATTCTGGTAAAAGCCGAGCTAGTTGGAAGATGCCAAGGGCAGACAAAACTGTTTTGATGATTCAAATACCATGTGGGTTAGCTGTCTGGTTTTCTTGGCAACGGATACCCGAAGTACAATGAACCCCCAACAGTTCACGAGTTTGCCCCGAATACCCCCCATGACCCGTCCCTCTTTGTTCTGTGCAACTAATCAAGTATCAAAAACATATTTATCAGCATCTTTCGAAAGATGAGTCAGAAACGACCTATTTAACATGTTCTGTAAATTTCGGCGAGTTTTATTTTTTTTAAATTGATCTGTATAAATGATTAGTCCGTTTGAACCCCGCGATCATCCAACCACTTCAGTAACCATGGAAATATGTAGAGAATGCCAAAGCGGAAAAGAATATGTTCAAATTCTGCTTAGAAACAGATGTTCTATGAGAGAAAGTTATCCCCGAAATAAACGCCAATATCGGCGAGGAACGCCGAGAACAGCTGGCCCATACGCCGCGTTATAACGAGGGCAAGCAGAGAAAGGAAGTTTAGCAACTTACCAGCGTAATTATCAAACATTGTCGGCGTGTAATCCTCGCTATATCCGTGTGCTGCTAGTCTTCTTGCTAAACAAGTCTTTCCAACTGTGGTATTCCCAACCAAGACACACTTAATGTTGCTTTTGTCGAAAGATCTGTACATCTTGCTTTTGCCCATCTTTTGTTATCCGAATGACTAGTCGCGATATAGCGTGTTCCTTTCTCAATGAACGTCTGTCGAATGACTGGTGAAGTTAGCGTGGTCTATAGCTTTTAACCACACCTCCGCCGTGACGTCACATGCGACCTTGTAAGCAGCCAATCAGATCGCTTTAAATATCGGCCCGTAACAATACTTTGCATTCCAGTGTAAACATTGTGTAAGCGTCGCGACTCATTGAGAAGGCGCTTTACGCTCCTGTGATTTTTTGCTGTTGTGAAAATGGAATTGCTTAATAGAGGGATTAAAGTTTAATTGTAATTCACAATCCTTGTACATTTCAGCCAGCTTTCGTGTCAATCTCACCTCGCACGATATATTTCCGGTGGTGACAGGCTCGACACACGTCGGGGCTCATCGCGGATGTAAATCTGTTTCAAGTATATTCTAACTGCGTGTTGATTGTACATATTAAACAATACTACCATAAAGTTACTGAACTTCTAGGAAATATTTGTCAAAGCTGTAAATAAAGATGTATATGTCATCGTAGATCTGTAATCGATTTCGTATTTTATCACATGGCGATGACTACATATATACGTACAACATGTTGCCCCGTGCTGTTACATTTCCATGAAAGATTATTCATATACATGTATTTAACATTTATTCGAAAATGAACGTTTCTATTGGAAAAGTCATCATGATGTTGAGATGATAAGGGACTGTACTGTCAATGAAAATGATGAAATGATGAAAGTGATATTCTAATGTAGTGTATATACATTTTTTTTTATTAATGTTAAGTTTGAACCAACGGTCTGTGTGGCTGAAAGGGGGTTATTGTCGGCAGCGTCGACTCAACAATGACACAATCAGATCTGTGAGTTCAAAGCTCTCTGAGTCGTATAGGAGATGAACATCGACAGAATCGACTAGACTGTGACATACACAGATCACATGTCTTCCATCATTGTATTGTAGATCTGGTTCCTCGACCGAGGTCTGTGGCGAAAAGGAGATTAAAACTGACCGACTCGACTCGACACAATTTCCATGACCAGAGCTCTCAGCGGCACTTATAGGAGGTTAAAATTGACAGAATCAACTCGACTACGACAAATCAACGCTTTGCATCAATCTAACATAGACCAATCGTATAATATTTATTTGCCAGTTTTGACTCACTTGTAGAGGGTAACGTCGGCGGAATTCACTCGAGTATACATTGAGGAATAGCAGAATAAAATAATAATCGTACAGACTAGAGAACATAACATAATTAGTTTATTATCTCCATAAAGCCTAACAATCAAGTGATAAAAGCCTTTTATAAACAAAGGTTAATAAAATAAAACACACAACAGTTTATTATCTTTTTTTATTTCCCTATATTTGGGGGTACATTTCCGTAAGTTTCAATCTACATAATCCACATAACAAAATACATTGTTCATATAGTTTTGTACATGGAATGATAAACATTTACTGGTTGTGACACACAAATCGTTGACAACGATTTCCCCGACCTTAGATATCTGCGGCGCATAGACAGTTAATAGCGACAGATTCGATCGACTCCCCCCACAGATGAGAGACGCCGACAGTCTGCAGACTGATGTCTGGGTCGTGATCGTGATGGATTACACTTGAGTCAGTTACGTCACCTTCCCGAGATGAACAAATTTCGGGACTAATTCTTTGAGTGATTTCTGGTAATATTACATAACTCAGATCGATGATAATTGATAAGCGCAACATCTCAGTTGGCCTAACATGATAAGTCAAGAAATATCTCTTATCGATGACGGTGTCTGTTTGTTATATTTCTTCGTGTTAAGCGAGTTATTACTATACTATTCAACACAGTCCTGTATTCAATAACCTTTTAAAGGCACAGTAAAATCGTGGTGATTTCTGGAGATGAAACCGATCTTCTTATCCTTCTTATTCGTCTTCATCTCATCCATCTTGTTTTTTTTAAATATTTTTTTTTTATCTCTTATCCTTCTTATTCATCTTACCATCGTCTTATCCTTCTTATTCATCTTACCATCATCTTATTTTGTATTATTCTCATCTTTTATTATTATTCTCTAACATCTTTTGTATCAAATCCATAATCTTACCCATAGTTTCCACAATCAAACTTCTACCAATTTCTGATTTTCTAGCTACTTGTCCCGATAAACTCATACCTCTTCTTTCCCATATGTTTGTCTTTCTATATTCCATTTTTCCTGCTCTCGATCTATACTTCCTCTATGTCTACCCGCTTCTTCTTCTCATACACCACTCCGGGTTCACGGCAGTCGTCAAGTTAATTCACACCTATCAACTACCTATCATATTCCATACACATTACATAACCATTTATGATGACTTCAACAATGGTGACACCAAAACAATACTGATCGGGTCATAAACTCTGCCCTTTGACCCTCGACAGATGTTCCAGTGCAATGGACATTCTGTATAGATCCAGATACGTATCTAAATTGCCTCACTCGATGCACGTCGCCTCTTCAACTGTCGTATATTACGCAAGGTCGTAAAGATACGTATCCGCCGGTATGGTTGTGTAGAAGCACTTTGAAGCAGCCATTAAACACTATTGGCGTGACCTCCATGGTTTTGTTCGTGGCATGGATCTTATTCCACTGTCGAGTTCATTGTCAATGTCCTGTTTATCTTGTCATCTTAACATTCAAGTAAAGTATATGAACTTTGAACTATTGAACATTGATAGTTTTTGGTTATAAATTTGAACCACATGCAGAGCTTCTCTTTCAATCTTCGAGAGTCTCCCCAAAAGTGTGTTAGCGTATATGTATTTCTTTTTTAACCTCGATCCTAATTTTTTTTAAATATAATGTAATTTGGCATCAATGAGATCAGAATACCAGAAAATGGACAATTATGTCAAATCATATTTTCCACACACACAAAAATAACCTGGTGAGTTGATTATAACTTCATTTTCATGTAAAAAAAACAACATGGTGACAAACAAAGTGAAAAAAATGTCTACACATTTAGTGAGGTTCAACTCCTCAAGTGACAGATGGATTAGCCTGTCCTCCAGACCCATATAGCAAAACATTCAATTGAAGGCCAACCCAGTCTGGAAAATTATAGCTTCCTCAGCTCTAGCCAAAACATCAAGGCATCTTTAGGGCTTCAGTTTGTATAAGTATTTGAACCGATTGTTAAATAGTGTTATTTCTTAGACTAAATGTCAGTCTACATATAAATTGGAGGGTCGACAGGTATTGAGAAAAATTTATTAAGTGTTCGTACATCGAATCAATCCCATTTTACAACCATCCATAAAAGAAAACAAAAGACAATTTGTTGGGTCAATAATTTAGCTTCCTATACTGAAACAAATTAACATCAATATGAACACCTTCCCAGAACTCACCAACCGATATCACAATTATACTTTTAAACCTTTTTAGCAAGACAGGTATCCGATGCCTTTTTTAAAATAATAACCTTTCATCTCATTTATAAAGTTGAATCTGGTGAAAGGAAAAACTATCTTATAACGATTACAAGAATTAACAGCATACGGATAGCCAATCACCTAAAATCTTAGTTACATCAAGCATTATAATAAAACATATTCCGATATCAAGAAAACTTAACTTCACACACATATACCATCACCTTATTTCCTCTTCCCAATACTAATTGATCAACGGGATAACGCATACGCAGTACATACTTCAAATATAAGAAATTCCGCCCTAAAGCGTTGTGTGTAGATTCTACACGATAGTGTAGAACAAAGATAGCCTATAGCTTGAAGCCAACAATACGGTGCTCAGGAATGCAGCTATTTTCCCCGTTTGCACTTGTCTGTAAGTGATGTTTACATCACGACAAAACCGCTTTGAAGAGTAAAAGATGTGCTTTTTTTAAACTTGGACGAATGTCGAGGATATGTCAAAGACAAACCTTATTCACGTGTTCAAATGGTTTACTTAATTTTAGCGAATGATAAAAATGATCATGTTCTTGACAATGGGGGCTAAATTTGACAACGGCATTAAGGAGGTTAAGGAAAATTTGATTCACGTGTGTACTAAATTCATCCAATTTTATTGAATCAATATAAAAAGATTTGAATGAGTTTCGGTGATAGAAAAGATGCTTGTTTGTTGTTACAGGGTTTCTGTAAACAATGATCATAGAAATATGTTGTTTGTAAATAAAGACATGAATAAATGTGCTTTCTGAAACTTATAGGATTTTAAGTGCAGTTCAAATCGGGGCTGGTTAGGTGATGCCTACATGAAAAAATTATCACATTAATCTTTATAAGAATCCTTGAAAGTGAACTAAGAAGAAAGGTAAGATATTCTTAATAAAGATGTATTCACTCATTAAATGATATTATGGTTAAATTGATGCTGGGTTATAAAGTACTACTATTTGGAATGCATTGTGATGATAATAATAGCAGAAGCATTTATATAGGCTATATTGTAACCTGTTTGCTAATCCTTTTTTTCCAATTTAACTTCTCATATCTCATATACGTGATATGTTATTTGGAAATAAAATACTTTTTATATCATGATGATAATAATTCTTGGCTCACTCGTTATGTATGAATTATATGGTTGAAACAATATCTAAAGTCTAATATAACGTATTTTCGTGGTAATTTCCCAAACTGTCTCGTATTTCTCCAAGGAATGGTTCTGTAATCATGTATGTTTCATTGCCTATATGTATCTAATGTGAATGTAAGGTTGTACAGAAGAGAGACCTAAAGTAACAATTGTCAATCTGTCTGAATTAAATGTTGTCATTTATCATATATATTAGTCTTTGTCGTGATAATTTGTAATGTATTTATTAATACTGCAGCGGTCTTCATGCAAGTTGTCTTTAACCTGTAGACCAATCCAACTCATGCACTCTTCATGAGATAAATATTTTTAAACAAGTATTTACATGAATCTATATAAATCCTTGGTTTAAACAACATATTATACCAATCAAAGACTTCCAAAAATATTTACTTATTGAAAGAATAATAATACATTTAATAATAATACATTTGTAGAGCGCCTAATATCCACCTTACAGATGCTCAGTGGGTGAAGAAGGGAAACACCTGGACAAAATCCTCCCGGACAAAACCAGCTTACGTATGCAACGTTTTATTCTAACCCAGGAAATCTGTCTTCAAACGATGTTCTCAAATTCTTTAAAATCTATTTCCAACAGTATGTCATTTTGTTCTGAATTCTCAAAAGTCCCACCAAATTTAAGCAACTGTTCTAGATAGAACGTCATTCCCAGCAAGTAAAGACTATCTTTAATTAAAAGTCTTCAAAATAAATTCGCAAATTTTAGAAATTATTCCCCATAAAAAAAATCGTAGTTCATTAAAAGTATCTTACAACGTCATTGTTTCTTAATTTTCTACATTTACGCCAATTCTTCGATATTTTGCGTCAACCATTAAAAATACAACGTCACCTCCGGCGCAAATTGTTTTTCTCCCATTCAAATTAATCATGTTGATGAGCAAATAGCTTGGCGTTCCGACATAGTTTGCTGAAAACTGTTATTAAACAAAGTTAAATAGTGTTAAACATACACTGGCGCCCTTGAGAACCACGCTAAGATCAATGTTGGGTGGCAAGGTTGAAGCTCGTACCACGCCATCACCGTCAACGGCTTAATTATATTTTCCTTGTTAATATCAACAATCCGGACGTCAAATATCCCAGTTTGCTTCATCCCCTTGCCATATTTCATAAACAGATCAATATTGGACACTTTGGGATTACCAGTAACAAGCCAAGGACATTTTCGTGTACTTTACAGGTAAAAGATAAGCGATGTTAATGAAATATCTAATTTTAACCTTTCAACTGCCAACAGTGCAATAAAGTGTTCTGGTGTTATGCCTGTATTTTGTGGTTTCCCAAGAAGCACACCTAATACCAAATCATATTCTGTGTGTACGTTGATAACCATTGCAATTCCAATAGGTAAGAGAGGGCTTCAGGCCATAAAGCAATGAACTAATAATAAAGAACATTGGACACTGGTCTGAGTTTGCAGTTAAGAGACATTTAAGAGGTAATTCGACAAATATTAACACAATTCAATAAACTTACTATGCTATTTTAAGTTTTTAACTTAATATAATTGCTTATTTACTCGATGCATGGAATAGTTTGTCTCCAAGATTATCAAGCACTATAAGACAAGTTATAAAATCTGGTCCGATACCAACTTATCAAATAATGGCTAAATCCAAGCTATCACAATTTCACACGTCAATTCTGTCTGAAAATGAAGATATCTCAGACGCTCCATGTTTAAATTGGCACATCGGAGACTATAGCCGTAAAGCTTTATTCTTCAAAATGTAAGAAACGAGTTTTTCGGGATAACAACTTCTTTTCATTCTTAATTCCATCTGAGATTCTACAATTCATATATGTATACCACTTATAACTGCTCTCATTGTCTTGAAAACGCGCTCATTCTTTATTCAAGGTAAAAATATCTTTTTCAAATTTTAGTTTTAGGACTATTCGTCTTTTGATTCCAATCAGTTCAGTATGAAGTATGACCTTGTAACGTAATACGTCATTAGGAAACATGGACAAACAGACAGCAAAATATGGGGGACAAGAGGGGGATTGTGGCGGGACCTTTCATGTTGTGGTGTAATTAACACTTCAAACAGAACCCCCCGACCTTAATTAAACTGACGTCATAAAGCGAGGAAGCAGTTGGACAGAACAAATAATTTACTTTGGAGGAGAAAGACGGTGGATATTGTTTGTTTGTAAGGGATAGAGAGACAAATAAATAAACACTTTGTCTGCAATGGATAGCTCTACCGGCTTCACAACTACCACGCCTGTTAACCATTTTTGGATTCGTCAAGGTGATGTACTTAGATTGGGATTGTTTTTTATAACAAATTAAAATTTGGATTTACTTTTATTACTTTTACATTTATTATTGGAATGATGTGAATGAAGGTATGCAGAGGATTGTTTTTGTTCGATACATTGAGGATGTAGGGTTTTCAGAAGTGTAAGTATATAGAATTATTCAATATGGACATTTTAGATTTAAGTTTTTATAAGTCATTCCTTTGAAAATATTTCGTGAAGATTTGTTTGACGACAACTTTTTTATTGTGAACTTACACGACGTTTCAGAGGTCGTATACATATATATGGGACAAAATCACACGTGGACAAGGAGAGTACATTATAGCTCCAGGTATAATGCTAGTATATGTTTCATTATATAAATAATGAAGACTACTTGTGAGGATTAATATATGCTTCATTATATATATATATATCGTATTTTATTAAAGAAGATTGATCCAGTCAAAACCATCTGATGTTTACTATTTTCTATATCGTTGCACTTTTGTTTAATATAAATATGCTGATACATTAATCGAAGGATGTACTTATTGCTTTATGTCGTTGAATCTCCCTCATGCAACGTCAGACATAAGTCACCGCCTTTCTTCTAATAGCAAGTGTAGCCAAAAACATAATCTCATAATTTCTCAGCATAAATGCCTCCAGTCAGGAATAAAACAAATCCTTCTTGATCCATGACAGGACCACAAACGACGCCTTGCATATCTTCAGTCTACCTGAGATGATTGGTAGGCGATTTACCTGATTAGATTAAAGACTACCTGGGATACCTCACAAATCTACACTACAAAGCCTTTGATAAACCAAGAACTGGCCAGACAGGTAAGCAGTGGACCGTGGTCAGTTATTGGTTAATTACAGGTATTCTATGGTCCAGAAGAACGGCTTTTACATCTTTAATCGGCTTACATCAAAAGAAACAGGTGACGCTGGTTTGGTCATAAAATTAGTCTGCATACGACAGATATATCGTGAAATATGTAACAGGTCTGCTTTGAACGTTGGGTGTACTAAGTGAAATATTAAAGAGCTGCTGCATGCTCAAAATTAAGGACTGGGTTCTTTTCCTTGACGTTATAACGAGCAACCGTTGATGCATTAAAACTGCGAAGAAGGTTCAATATATAGAAAGAAGGAAATGAAAGAAAGAAAATTATTTTATTTCCGTGTCACATATTTTCATACACAAGACACCACATTTTCATTGCACGTTGATAATGGAAAAAATATCCGGCCTATATGAGACAAAATATTCAAATATATATTTCAAGTCATTTGAAAATTGCACGAGCATGAAACAACGGTGTAGTGACACACCATGACTCTGTAGAAAACTGATTTGAATTTCTACATTATATACTGCTCCATTTGCCAAATGTTGAGCACTTTCCCATGTTGTAACAAGGCCAAACTGCACAAAACCACTCTGGTTTTGTAATTTGCATATATATATATATATATATATATAGCGTCGACCTGCATTATATCTATAAACAGGTCATGTGGAGATAATAACGACAATGAATTGTTATATAACATGATTGCATGATGAATATTAATTGAAATAGAAAATGCTGTATTTTTCATTTTACTGTTTCCCAAATTTTGATTAATAAGTCTAAAAAAGATGATAAGAAATAGTTGAGAACTAAAAGACTACAACGGTTTCAGTATGTTACCGATTTATACCAAACCGTCAATGGGTTAATAACATCAAGGGGAAATTAACCATAATAATTGTTTCTCATATTGCATGTTTTTTCTTGAGATTTATCGTTCATTCTTTCAAATAGAAATCGGAAACAAATGTGTATTTACCATTAAAAGCTTGAGCCTTCAAGCGTGAGCTCTAATGAACCTCTTTGAGTTTGTGTCGCCAGCTAACAAAGACTTTAATTTGGCCTCCAGTGCTTGCTCATAGCATTGGGCTCTAAATGCAGATTGGATTAAGATTAGGCTCATGATCGGTCCTCGAGCTATCTCCATTAAAATTGGCACAAAAACCTAATCAATGAAGTAACTGGCGCCGAAAAATGTGTACGCAACTTAAAAAGAATGGGAGGTAATAGTGCTCCTTGGCGAATCGTGTTATTTTAGCCAAATCCGTGCCTTCAAGGCCACCTGTATACTAATTATAGGCTTCATGTTAATTAATGCATTGATACCTTTACTAACGAAACATTCTGAAGGTAATTATAGAAGTGTTCGGCTTATCACGAAGCTTTTCAGCGTACCTTCACTCTAATCTTGTTCTATGAAGGGAAGATTTGTGTGAACACGAATTCCCACATCCCTGATAAAGACATCTTCTTTGATCACTCCACAGGTTTTCATGCTTTAGTGATAAAAGAGACATTTATTATCGTTTTAACTGTTGGGTGTTAAGTATTAAAGATAAATTTCGGGCACTGTTTTCGGAAGAAAATACACAAGTAATTCTAGACGTTCTTTGATGGGAGAAGCAAAACAAATACTGATTGCACTATTGGAAGCACGTTTTGGCTGGTTTCCCTTCAACTAAGAACTTCTCACAGAATTTGGTCCAGACTTTAAACCATCTGATGTTTTAGATTAGTTGTGCTTTATGCTTTATTCATACATATTCACATCCATCTATTTCTTGTAAGGCATGTGGTTCCCCTGAGACATAGTATATTTCAATGCTATTGATAAAGCATATATACACAACAATTTTAATTTGTGTCAGATGCATATTTTGGATGTCTTGCATGTTTTAAAATCCACTAGTTGCACTTTAAAGAACACAATATTGAATTGATGATGAATGTGTAACGTAACAATGCACTAATACATTTCCTTTAATCAAATGACATCTCTGACATCGAAGGTTTGAATATGCAACCATTACATTTTTGGAGTGCATCTTTTGTAGGTCAACATAAAACAGAATTTGAACAAAATATTTATCAACCCTTCAAGAGAGTAATGATGAATGGCTAATAGCTTGTAGGAGAGATGGATTAAAAGGTTTACAAGTTATTTGTTGCTTATGTCCAACATGATTTTAACTTCTTTTTTTTATATTGTCGCCTGCTTGCTTTAGATTTGCTTTTGACATTTTACATTTTACAAGATTATAGATTTGAGAGTATGTTGTATCTTTTCACAAAGACCGAGTAAAAGAGATAGTTCCTTAGAGCTCTTATGTCACTTCTAATCAGTGATGATTTATTCAGGTAAAGGGGCCACCGGCCAATTATACATGTACAAAGTATGATGACATACACACCAACAAGAGCGCTGTATTATACATTATTAACATTGCAGCACTGAACATAAGTTTCAGTTAAGTGTTACATTACAGGTACACCTTTGTAGCAAGAAATATATATTTTGCCAAATTAACACAAGTATTGCGAGACGTGGAGCAAAATAACAACAATAATGTCTCGCGGGACGGAACAGAGTAGTAATATCGAGGTAGGAGACAAACACGCATGTCTTCAAAACAACTGCTACTGGGATATCCATATAAATACCATAATCAAGAAAGTTAGTCCTTTGATTAATTGCCTAAGAAGTCTTAAATATCGCCTGTCACGCAAAAGTTTAGAAATTATATATAAATCATTCATCTTACCAATTTTTGACTATTGCGGCCATATTTGGGATAACTGCACTCAAGAACAATGTACTTTGTTAGAGAAACTTAATCTAGACGCGTTAAGATCAATTTGCGGAGCAGTTCGCGGAACAAGTCATAGTATCCTTTACGAAGAAACGAATATGAAATCGTTGAAAGACCGTAGGAACATATCTAAATTGACTACATTTTATAAAATGAAGAATAATCTTGTGCCTCAATATCTGTGTAACCTAATACCATCTACGCCAAATACAAATGAATATAACCTTAGAGAAAACTCATCTGTGCGAACTGTGAAATGTAGAACGGCGACATATTCCAAGTCGTTTTTACCCGATACAATAAAACTTTGGAATTCTTTAACTCCCGATATAAGAAATAACGAGACATTGTCCGGCTTCAAAAATACGATTAGTGGACCCAAAAATAAAACTATTATCTTTGATCTTAATTATGGGTCAAGAATTTGTCAGATTATTCATTCTCGCCTAAGGCTCCATTGTAGTAATTTGAATGCCGATAAATTTAATAGACATATCATTGACAGTCCTGCATGCTCATGCGGCCACCCGATTGAAAATGCAGTACACTATTTCTTTAGTTGCAAAAAGTACATAGACTTGAGAAATCAATCATTCTTTTATTTGAAAGGATTTTCTATCAACACGGTACTACGGGGATGTGCATCGCTCTCAATAAATGACCAAACAATATTATTGAAATCTATTCATCACTACATCACTAAATCAGATAGATTTGAAATGTCTTAAGCACATTTTAGAATAATGACTGCCAAATAAACAAATTGGTAACATGCATTATCATTGTTTAAATCTTTGAATTATAATTATGATTTGATGTACATCTAACATCTGTTTGTATATCTGTATTTTCGAAGTTGTATTGGAGCGGCCTTAAAATAAGCTCTTCGGAGCTTGTTGGCCTATCCATTCATGTATCATTTCATGAATAAATATGTTTAAATCAAACACGCATGTCACGATAAAACGGACACACCAGGCAAAATTGAAATTCATCTTCGATAGTTGGTTTTATGCAAAAAGGGCAAATCCTTTCATCTCTTGGATTGTTATAATTTAATATAATATTTTACTTCTAATGAATGAAAAGTACTAGAATTCTGAATTTGTTGACAACATACTTTGACCAGCAAATTATAATTGCATGTTTGGTGACTATTCATTGCATATCATAAACATTAATTGTACTTTGGGCCACTGGGTCTTAAATACTGATTAAACCTGTCTGTCTGTCATAAACCAATTATTTCATAAATTAAGCCATCATCATTAGATAACAAATCAAGTAAATACTAATGAGCTACAGAGCCAATAGATCTATTTTCTCGTTTTCATTTTCAAATTAAAAAACAAATACATCCAATCTATATCTTATCATTATCCAATATTGGTTCTAGCATTTGAATGTATGAACCTCTATCTGAATGTATTTGCACTTCTTGACCAAGGGGAAGGTGCGAAACGGCGCCATATTGGTTGCAAAATGCTTATTCGTGGCTAATTTCGGACCAATTATTTACTGTTGTGTTGCTTTAACATGCAATAAACACTTAAAAGAACATATGGACGGCGTTTAGGATGTAAGAATTATTTGATACGTCAAAAGGCCAACGATATCCAAGAGAGGTCAGTCGCCAAACTTCTTCTCTGTCGCCTGATGAAGTAGCAGGAAACATATTGCCGGACATATTGAGAGTTACTTCCCTTGCGGAGCTCTCTTTCAAGACCGGACGCCTGCACGCTCTCAGCGCATCGATAGGAGATATCGGTCAACTTCATACGTGTCGTATTACGTGTGATCAACTTACGCAGAAATTGTTTTCATCGAATGAACAAATAACATTGGTTGTCTTGAATCTGATTATGTGCAATCACTGTAGAAGTGTACCATTTGGCAAAACTGTAACTTTAAGATATAAAACGCCACAAATTTATACAAATGCAACTGTGCTAACGGAGATTGCCAATTGCCATTACTTGACATTTCAACACAACTTTGTCTGATTTTGAGCTTTTTAAAAATACATTTGTACTCCAAAACCAAAATGTTGTAAGCGAGTGCGGAGTGCATTTTCTCCACGATTTTGTCATCTACAGGCTCTTGAAGTTTGACACTGAGTTTCTATTAGTAATGTTCTGTTATGTTGGTAATTCATTCTTTATCGTAACTTGATACTCCAAGGAAGAGGCGTCAATGTTTCCTATTTTCAATTTCGGAAACAGCTAGTTGCCTTCAATCATAGAAGCACATTTTAAATGTCATCAAATACAAGTGCCGTTTTGAATTCACATTTACGTCTGGTTAAGGGCAATAACCATCAGGATATTTTGCAAACTTGAGCATCTGGCAATTGAAACCAGCACGAATTGAAAAATTACATATCTTGAAATTTGCCATCCTCTCGTATTAGAAACTCGCATATCTGGAAATCGCCACTACCGAGTATTGGAAACTCGCATATTTAAGTTTACAACCTCAGTCATCTTGGAATTGAAACCAAGACATTTGCAAACACAGACATCTGGAAATTGCAACCTACGCTATAATATAAGCAGCTTCATGTACATCGTGTATGTTTCATTAACTTATGCATGGGAAATATTAGGAAACATTATATTTGGCTCCAATTACAAGAGAAATGCAAGAATTATTGTTGACATATACACAAAGAACTTAATTAAGCACCACCTAATATTTAATATTTTCAGTGATACAAATATACATAGTAACGGATATGTATTGTTAGATGGTAATTGGTGTGGAACTGCATTTCCTCTCAACAGTGTTCGGGTTTTCTGTGAGGTCAATCGCACAAACACACCCCACAATGCATGTGAAGCACACCACCCACGAATTTCTGAAATTGCAGTTTTAAATCGTTCTTGAAATCAGTATAAATCTTGGAAATTTTCAAAAGATGTGTCACTTGTTACCTCTGAACATGTCTCGAAGGAGACTCACTGAAGCAAAAAGATGGCAAATTATTTGAATGAGTGCAACCGGAATGTCTTCTAGAGCTATTGGACGACAGTTGGACATTCACCACACTGTGATAAGCCGTCTTGTCCAGAAATATCTACAAACCACAGCATATGCACCAAACAACACTCAAGCATCAGTCCCATTCGTTGGTGGATCTGTAATGGTCTGGGGATGCATTTCTTACGGTTGTAAGCTCGATTTGGTGACTGTGAGAAGTAATCTCAATGGCGATTGTTACATCCGGGAAATTCTGCAGCCTGTTCTTGTGCCACATTTTGACAATCATCCATTGGCCGCTTGTCCTGTATTCATGAATGATAACGCTCGGCCTCACCGTTCTCGACCTGTGGTTGATTTTCTAAAGAACAATGCAGTATCTAAACTTCAATGGTCTGCCATGAGCCCGGATATCAATCCACTGGAACACTTTTGGGATTGGACGCCGAGTGCAAGCCATGGACCCACCAGTACAGGATTAAGTCGGTTTAGAAGCAGCTATACATCATGCATGAGTGGCAGCTGTTGCCTCTGCAGCGAATCAAGAGACTCACAACAAGCATGTGGAGGATGGTTGAAGCAATCACCCGTTATTGATAACGTGATGGTCATTTGTGTCCTTAAGAAAACAAAGAACATTGTCCAACTGCTTAACAAACATTTTCGCCGTTTTTGAATTCACAGAGACATAGTTGTACAGGAGTGAGTTTTCAAGTAAAACCACTGTTCATGTTCATCTGGCAATATAATGAGATACATGTTAAACATTTTATTCAGTATTGTCTTTTTGTTTAGCTAAGATGATGCACTTTCATAAAATAACAGCATTTCTTCGATTAATTCCAGAAGATTTTCACAGTGGTTGGGCATAGTCACACAAATCTGAAGATATGAGGTGGTGCTTGATTAAGTTCTTTGTGTATACTTTGCAGAATTAAGAACTTACGCACGTAATACCGAGGTTGCTGACTGTATCGTTGATAAAGTTCTCATTTCCTGAATAGAAACTGCCTTAAAATTATATTGCAGAAAGAGACATCAGTTCACATTTAGGAATCGGTCGTTCTCTCTTTAGTTTTTAACTTGGCATTTTACGTGAATGTTTCAGTTAGATACACTTCACTGTCGATCTCTGAACACATTGCTTTACAAGAATGGGATGCTTTACTTATTCAGCTATTTTACTATGAAATGACGTCATGTGTATTTCGCAGTAAGAAATGGCAGTTCATTGAGTGCATAAATAAATCCTTTAACTTGTTTGCCCGGCTGTCGTATCGTTTTACAATTTTGAATCTTGTTGAAACCGGAAACCATGACATTTTTAGAATTTTTACAGATGATCTACGTATTTCAAGCGGAATCTTTAGAATCTGTCATTTGTCTTCAAGTATGAACCTGCGTAGATGTTCGCAATCCGGGTTGGTGGGACATCGATATCACCATTTGCAACAGGAAACACATTGCCTATAGTCCCGAGAGTTACTTCCCCTTTGGAACTCTTCACTTCTTAACAGGAAGTCAGCTAATCTTGGGTTACATGATAGAGTTTGCAACATCAAAATACAGAATAAATTCGGATGTTTTTGTAAAAAGGCTCAAGTGATGTGTTCCTCATAATATTTTATTATCGGATATATTTTTTCTCTCGACATTTCAGCATCGAAACGCAGTATTAAATCGGATGTTTTTAGAAACGTGCAACTTTTGAGATTATTCAGAGAATCCTTATCATGCAATTGAATGCTGAATAAAATCGGATATAAGTTTGTCAAATAGTTCAAGTGATGTATTGTTCAAAATATTATGTTATGAGATACGGAGTTATCTTATCATAAGGAATCCGATCGGATGTTTTTGAGGCACGCCTTAGGGTTTTTAAAAGGATTTTCAGCATGCAAATTGGATCGTTTGAAAAATGATTAAAAGAGATGGTTCTATCATGACATTTTTGGGAAAGGATATCGGAGGGGACATTTCTGTTTAAATATATATGTTAGTAATACGTGGTTATAGCATAATCCAGTTGATAATTTCAGATATAGCAATTAGTCAAGGAATAGCACACATTTACATTTACAAATTAGAAGTAAAGCTATTCATCATTGCATCATTGGAAAACTGTGCTAGAGTTAAATATGACATTTCTTATGAGATTAAATATAAAGTATTTGTTATAATGTGTGGATATTCTACCAACAAATGAAATATAAATCATAAGATATTAAAGCGCTTTCCACATTTCACGTAATGCACAAAACAAAATGGCAGATACTCTGATAGAACTCTCCCTTTAAGGGATTTCGAAATATCATATCTTGAGACAACACGTGCTTGGAATAACTGCATGCACATGCAGTAATTGTTCAAAATATTCGGTTGTTCTAAATATTATAAAATACTCATTTTGTATATGTGCCCGGATCAGTAATACAGCATCTAAATATGATATTTGTAACTTTTAAACTTTAACGCATTTTCCGATGGAAAAGTGCAAAATTTATATCACATGCAGGATATACACGCAGAAAGATGTCTTTGAAAAAGAATTGTCTAGCCTTTATAGTACAAAAAGGTTTAATCAAGTTTATATGCCTGATGCAACATACACTTTAGTATAATAAAAAAATACATGTACAAAGTATGCTTATATTCGGGTCACCAGATTTACAAACACATTTCGGATTCTAAAAAAAACGTGATTGTTTGTTAATGTTTCTATAGTTTGTATCTTTATTAATCATATCTCAATAAGGGGCGAACTGAATTATATATTCAGCATTGGAGTTTTTCAGTCGGAACCTTCTTATTTGGATCTTTTATCGTTTGTTTCTATGCAAATTGAACTTTAAGTAATTACTTATTAACTATACAATATAGAGATAAGACACGGTCTCCTAATAATTGAATTGAAAAATACTATTTTAGTACAAATTTGAAAAAAGTATCAAATTTGTTATCATTGACTTGTACAGCGCTTTGAGCATATGACCTGTGGATTTATTATTATTTATTTATTATTCAACAATGGTTTTTCACAATATGTGCAAACGATGATGTTCATGAACTTTGTTGATTTTAAATTAGACCATTTGTTATAAACGAATTGTTTGTTTTAAATAATTAAAGTATAAGACGCATCAACAGTCATTCTTCTATCAAAATATATTTTGAAAATATTCTTGCTAAAATATATTGCTGGTTTCTGGTGTATGTTGGTTTCCACAATTATTTTCTGATTCCTGTCTTGTTAGGCTTGGGGCGAGCTAAACATCCTTCTTCGTTATAGGCCAACCTCTTCTGTAACACAGCCTGCGATAGGTCGATTTGAAATGAAAACCGGACGTGACGTATTGCCTGGGCTTCTGTCAAGTAGTCCGTTGTAACTTATGTACCAACTTCCCACTTACTTACGTGAATATATGTTTACTGTGTTCATTAAAGTGATAAACAAAATTCTAAACGACGACTGATATACTGTAATATTTTAGCATAAAATGAATTTCAGATTGTCGAGACTATAACGTGCCTGTTTCTATAAGAAGACAAACAAAATTATTGTTAATATAGCGATATATTGTGTTTTATCTGCGATTACAAGAGTCTATACATTGTATCACAGTGCTTAGTACTGTTGCGGGGGGAAAGCACGCGTTACAATTGTAACTATTGGTGCCCGAGCGCTTTGTTGTAGCGCTGAAGCGTAACTTTGTACAAAACATATCATATGTTGAGCAGTTTGATAAACATTGTAAAACTTATAGAGAAGATTTCATGGCTTATCAACCTCTTTTTTATGGCGATTTTCGGTATAGATCTGTATACCAATGTCAAGCTGATTGATGCTGATTCTTGAAAACGGTAAGAAATGTGAAAATAAAGAAGTTGGTTTCAATAAAATACTTTTCTACTCTATTTAGAACAGTTCCTCAAACCAGTGTTCATTTTATTTCTTTTCTGATAGTTGCTTATATAATCTGTTAAAGAAATAATTTGTCATCCAAAGTTTTGCTCCACAGAAAATATCGCCTTTATGAGATCAAGCGATGATTCCAAGAAAATGTCGTTTTGTCATCCTTAACTATACGTGATTTTACAATGCTTATGAAGTAATGACTCATAATGCTATGACGTCAAACATCCTTATGAGGTCACAACGCCAGATAGTCATAAACATGGCTGTGTTTAGAGATGAAATGTTTTATTTGAAAATAATTGACAATGAATTTGGATGATTAATATAGAACCTTCAGAATTGTCTTCTGATGTCCATTCAACATTCGTTGATATAAATAAAATATCCTCGGATTGTTGCAACTTGTACCAAATCAGGAGACACTTGCATGAGAGTATCTATATATTAATAGTTTGGCTATGTTTAATCACTAAGTTAAACAGTCACATGTTAATTTGCGAGTTTGGTAATGATTCCGTCATTGACAAGTTGGGAGCGAGCATCCGATGACGCTGCAAGAAAAACACGAGGAAATGATGTTGCACGTGCAACACGATGAAATCTACGGCGTGACGCAGACTTCATCGTCGTTTCGACTCTACTACGGAATGGCTACTATTCAAGGAAAATCTAAGCAAATATAACTTGACACTTTTGCTGCTTTAAAATTTTGTGTTACGGCATATGTATATACGTTACTAGCGGCTTTCTTACTAAGTACATTTGTACTAAGAAAACATCGAAAATACAGGTCGGATTCAGACAGACAGACAGACAGATAGTTTATTTATGTCTCACCTCAACATAATACAGACATATATACAAATTCAATACAAATACAAAATCAAAGTATTAAAAAGTTGAGCCATTCCCTAAGGAATTACGAAAGACACTTTTCATTAAAAAAAGCAATAATTAATAAAAGTTATACATGGTAGAACATTGTACAAGGAGAAATAAATATTAAGATATATACATATTTGCAGTGCGTTTTTAAAGAATATTAAAACAGGTTTTGGCAGATAAAAACGATAACTCTAACTGTAGCCCATCAACTCCCATTGTCAATCTTAGCCAATATTAAATGATGTGCTTAAAATCTATCTCCGAGCTAAGAACCGTTAGTGAAACGGGCCTTTGACTTCTGTAAGTTAGGAAATATACGAGATGTCAGAGGTCTCTATTTTCCCTAAAAAAAATTATGTTTCAAAATAAATTACGTTGTATGAATGAATTACGAAAATTAATTACGAATGAAAATCGTTCATCGTCATACGTGTGATTCCTGTCTACTGAGTAATTTTGTTCGTGAGAGACTACGGAAATAAACAAACAAACAATCTTTAGCGGAGCGCTGTATTATGACGTATGTCTATTTCTCCCCACTCAACTGTGGGTTAATTCCGTCTTGACTTCACGTGTACACTTTATTCAGTGATTAAAGGTATTTTCACAATAATTGGTCACGATAGGGTTTCAAAAGTGTATTCTTATTATGTATTTGTGTATAAACTAGAATATATAATGTACACGTGAACGTAATTGTTACTTTAAGTAGTGACCAAAATATAAATACATGATTTTTATGAATTTGATTAAACTTGACTTCGCATTATTTATATGAAACCATATCAAATGAAATTGTTATATAACCCCCCAATACTATATACACGAATAAAGACTGAAATAAAACAAATTACTATAATTTGTACAAAATTTTATTTACAGAATAATTTCATTTTTAAAGAAAGGACAAAACATTGCTTTCGAAGCCTCTGTATCACAAACTACGAGAATCATTATTTATATTTCGAGATTATCTCCGATGATATTAGCGACTGGTTAATCAGTTTATCAGTCATCGACACGCTTATTGTAAGTATATGAGGTTGTCTATTTCGTTGTCTATGTAATGAATTGTGGTATAAATATAGAGCCAGACAGTGTATATTTCAAAACATGATAGTGGCGTGGTTGCTTTCTTATTTCATCATCATTATAAACTATCACCTGATATACTACGTATATAGAATATAATTCTTCGTATACTTGTTTTCAGAAGTTAAATAGCTATAACACTAATGTGATTATGTTGATTATAACCAAAATTATCGTATTTTTTGTTTTGTCTGTAAAGTCATTCGATCACATTAAGTAAATTATATATTAAATTAAACATATTCACATCCTGATTTTTTAATTTTTGATTTTCTAAATATTTTCTAGTTAAAATTGTATTCAATAGGTGTGATATTATGCTATGATATAAAGAAGAAAACAGCATATATATTGTAGGGATTTATTGGATAACAACTCTTATCCAGAACTTCTTGCTACCGTGCCAAAGGATTTTGTAATGCATAAACTACAGCGTTACCTCATATACAATTGTTAAAAGTAAAATATTCGAACGTGGAATATATTTCGAAACAGATTGGAATGCATGTATTGCCTATATTAGTTCACAGTCACTATCTCAAAACTACCCATTCCTTTCGCATGACGTAACACTCTCACGTAAACAACAAGATACCCGTTTAACATTGGGTAATGCCCCGGTCTATTTTTACTCCGTGACGTCACAACATAGATAATATGACGCAGCGAATCAGGCCATGTTTTCTCGTAGAATCTCGTGCTCGACTGAGTAAGTTGTGACCTACATACCTGCATGAGTAGGGAGCTTTGATTCATTCATCTGTCAAGAAGTGTTACGTCCTACCTGGATACACTTGAGATTTACCTTTGATTAAGTGTAGGCAGAGAAAATAAACTAGGTGAAAAGTGGGTTTATTCAAGCACTGTTGATTTGTTCATCAATCAGGTTTTCAGTCAATATTACATTAGTATTTGAGGTATGTTTATTAGAGTAAATGTTAAGAAACTATACCAAAACGTCGCAATTTATATATTTAAAGAAATTGAAAAAAACCATTAAGTAGTGTCCTTAGTATATTTAATGAACTTTTTTTTCAAAATGAAAATGAAATGAAAAGAGCATCTGAAATGTTTCAGGGTTTTTTGGCTATACTGGTGTAGATTTACTTTGGCTTTTAGGTTATATGAGACTCTCACCGATAGGCTGGACTAAAGGGGTACAGGTAAAACCGATTACTTATAGACAATGAAAAAAATAGCCTTTGTGTACAAATATATTTTTGTCTAATACCTTCATTAGTTGGTTTGGTTATGGTTCAGCCATTCACCAGATCCTAACACGTATCCGGTTACACAGTAGGAAACTTATCGCACGTGCTGCACGCTGAAATGAACAACAAAATTTCGCCGATGTGTGTGTCAATGTTAATTCAGTTTGCATGCGTTAACGGTGATAGGACACCCACAACCTATCTATCATATCCAAAACGTAAGGGGTTACATACGATGAAAAAAATCGATATGAATATGTGTTATGGTAAGGC
Source organism: Gibbula magus (assembly GCA_936450465.1). NCBI lineage: Eukaryota > Metazoa > Mollusca > Gastropoda > Trochida > Trochidae > Gibbula > Gibbula magus. The sequence continues at coordinate 38,585,384 of OW388291.1, forward strand.
TAATTATCAGGATAGAGGAAAATTGTACGTGCAGTTTGTTTACAAGTAGTACAGTTATATGCTATCTTTATGCCTTTGGACATACATGAAGTTAGTTCAATTTTGCATCGCTTGAACACTCACGAACGGCACGAGGATTCCCATTCGCATGTACAGCACAAACAATTAACATCTTTATCCAAATGTCACCTTGTATGTCAAAATCATCACATTATTGATTAATCAAAACAAATAACGAATATTTGTATTCATTCATTTGATGTCAATATTTGAAAGTAATTAATTCCACACACACACACCTATTTTAAGTTGTCTATTTAATAGTATTTACAGCATTTTATTTATAAACTACCATGGAGAGAAATCAGATTACAACAGAGTAAAACAAAATATTGATGTCGGATATTCAAAAGACGATTTTGAATATCTTTGATATTTTTTTTGTAAAGATATACACATATGATACTTTTAATGTTTATATCTGTTCAAACTCATATATATAGGTGCTGACATTGCAATTTCAAAATGATTTTGGGACATAATGTTTGCCATTGAAGTTAACAATAGTTGATAGAGAACAAGTTGAAAAAGTTTGGCAAGTTAATTAAACATCGACACAGTGAATCTTCTTGGACATTTATTCGTTGACGTATCATTGCAACTTATAAACATATTTCATTCTACTATCTCTCCTAGATTAAGAGATTTCAAAACGAACATTGATTTAAAAAGTGTTATTTTTAAATGAATAGATAATGTTTTTGGAATAACGATGGAATAAAAATAGCTGGAAAACCTATTATGTACCATTCATAGTACACACAAGGTGTATTATTTATCAATGATCTAATGCATCATGGTGGTACATTGTTACACTTTGAAAATATGAAATTAAAACAAATTTCTTAACTTATGAAGGTATTAAAAGGGTCGTTTTGTCATATATATCCAAGTTTGACATAAAAACATACAAAATGTAAGTCCAAATCAAATCTATCCTTTTAACTTATTTCATATTAGTGCAAATTTAAGCAGTAAATATATATATTCGAAATTAGTTGATTCTAAATACGTACAATTACTGTAGTACTGACTTAAAATGGCTGCAGTATAGAATTATTCATAACATTGTTCCTACAAACTGCTACCTATACAGGATACATATATCGGAATCACCTCTCTGCCGGTTTTGCAATAAAGGTTTAAAACTTCAGAACTGTTGGTATTGTGATCCGGTTTTCAAAGTTTGGAAAAGTTTAGAAAAATTGCGAGAAACCGCCCAAATTTATATTCAATTTACGATCTCAAAGATTATGCTAGGAATCAAAGGAAGAAATAACAATCCAATTAATGCAATCATCTCACTAGTTAAAGACATTATATTTAGATACAGTAAAAGACTGAATATTCCAAAGTTCCAATATATACTAGACCAAATTAAGCAGTACTACGACATAACAAAATCTATTTAGTTTCCGGTGAAAATGATGTATTTGTTAAATTCTGGTCATCTTCACATGCCGTATTGAAAAATTAAGAGCTTCTGACTTAACAGTTATACCTATATCTGTACAACTTCGTCCATCTCTGAATACAACATATACATGTACCTCATTTTTCATGTCATTTTTACATGTTGCTTTATTTGAATGTACTACCTATGTCGTTGTATGTATATACTTTAAGGTCACTCAAACCTGTTTATCTAACGTATGTCATTTTGTTTAAATGTACACTATTGTCAAATATAATGTTGTAAAATATGAAAAAAAGATAATGTTTTTAAAAAATAATTTAGTTAGCTTCTAGATAAATAATGTAACTATGTCTCAATCGTATTTATCACTCATGGCTTAAAATATTTATTTTTTGCGTATAGTTCCTTTTGTCTGGTAACTTTTTTACAGTAGAAAATCACCTCACAGTGTGTCACCCCGTCAACAAATAAACTATCAGCATTTAAATCATAATTACTTGATTCAGGAAAAAGATTATATCCTAGTGTCTCATATTTCGCTACTTTCTTTGAATTACTTGAAATAGTCACTAGTGAAGTGGATGTTTCATATGATTAAATGACAAAGCGGAATGTGGAGGGGCCTTTGATTCACCTGTCAAGCTGCGTTACTACCTACCTGAATTTACCTGAGATTCACCTTTAATCACAGGTGGGCGTAGGCAGAGCAGGAGAAGTGGGAACATTGAATAGGATATGTGTCACATGCCTTTGTACATTGTAAAGGGAAAGGGAGAGCAGAACGATTGTCGTTTGTGATATTATATAACTTAGGTGAAAATTGGGTCAATGGTTTAGAGACCTGAAAGATGCAAACTCGGTGAATGTTTGTAAAACTATGTTATTATAGGTTATGAAGAATTTTAGTTCTTGGCGGTATATTTATTTGAACCTTAACTTTTATGACGAACTGATGAAATGGAAAAATTAATAGGCAATGCCCCGTGTGGTTAAAATACGTAGCTTTAGGGAAAAGTGAAAATAATTAAATGCATGATATGTGTCGTGTGGCAAATTCTTTGGATTTTGATTGACATATTTACTTTTGATGAAAATATGGACAAACTGTTCAAAGAACTTTATTTAAAATTGAGTATTTTCGATGATTTATTTCTTCATAATTTCTGTCATAGACATATTTTTCATACACGATTTCGTCATTTCAGATTCTATGTATACATCAGGGGATAATTGTTTGAAGCATAGCGATAGTCTGATAGTCTTTGTACAAATGGTCTGCCTTGGCAACAGAGGTTGCTAATAACATCTAAACAATCAGCAATTATATATATATATATATATAAAATGTATTCCCTAGTCTTACAATAAGACCCTGAAAAAAGTGTTTATTCATAAAACATTCCCAATATATCAAATATTGAAAAGTAGTCTATATGTGAAATGGGATTTTCAGAAACAGAGGCTCCTTTCAATATTTGATAAAATTGTGATACTTTCAGAATGAATAATTGTTATAGACTAGCAAGTCCCTTTCTTTTAGATTTCCGTCGAGGTTATTATATCAATCACCAACTTGCTCATATCACCTTTACCACGGTATAACCCTTTCTAAGATAACCATCGATGTTTCATGTTACCATAATTTACCATTCACCCAACTATACCCTTTATTTGGAATACCGCAATGATGTGATGACCCTCACCATAGACGTTTTGTGTTTCCATTATTGATCAAGAATTACCACATTACTACATTCTGGAATTAAAAAATAACATTTTTCTAAAATCACCATCGACATTTCTCATTAAATTTTTAATAATGCTTGTGAGATCTCAATACAACATAGTAATTTTCTAGTATACAAAATTCATGATTTTTCTATGATCACCATTGTGATTTCTCATGTGAATCTCTCACAAACACATCCTCACTAGAACACCTTTTACTGACCATTGTACTGTTTCGGGAAAACTTCACGTGATAACCTTTTTCTAAGATCGACACCATCGAGAGTTCTCATATCACCGCTTCACTTCTTGCACTTGTATATATTAGAACCATACTTACAGGATCATGCACCTTCGGCATATTACCGCCTTCTTGAAAACAATAATTATTATTCATGTAAAAATATCTCCATTGGCATTTCTCACGTCATTATGACTCCATGCATGTATACTATGATCAGCATTTGAGATCTCATTTCTTGTTCATTATCATCAAATTATTTTACTCTATACTAACATTCACCTATCGACGCTCCCTTTCCCATGGTTCTATTCTGGGGTTTTGTGTATGCTCAGATAACTAAGCTTGCTACAGGAACATCTAGACTGATTTAAGTGTTTATTGAGTCATTAAATGAGCATTTTTTCCTGTTATAGTAATCTTTATGAGTCTGGTACGTTTATCAGTTTTTACTGAAGTCGACTAACAAAAGACAGGACAAAACGTGATAGATTCGTCATATCCTGTCGGAAATACTTTCATGAGAGATACATGTCCTTTTCAGTGTTCCTTTAATTGCATTCTTAACACCAAAGTAACGTTTTGACTAGAGATAATAACATTAGACTGTATGTCAGCAGGTGTTAATACTCACCTGGATCACAGTAATCTGTAATCACCTGTTACAATAAACTTTTCTTTCAAACAATTCTAATCTTAAAACGTGATACCTCGTGATGTCCACAAGTCGTGCATGTATGACACGTTTCTGATACAGAATATATTTTTTAAAGTTGAGATCATAGGAAGGAAATACGACAATCACAGGTTTAACATTTGATAATTTTATTTCCAATACAATGTGTGTTTGTCTGCTGCACATGACAGTTTTCACCTAACTAATTATCTGTGTTTCGTGGCTTCGTTAATATATCTATTGAGTTTGTGGCATGTTTCTGATAATGAAGATATTATCTGATTCAATAAACAGAAATAAGGTTTTAAAATAGTAATAGATCATAAGTAAGATATAATAAAGGATACAACCGGAATATAATAATTGAAACACTATATATATGCATAAACGTCCACAAAACCCGTTCTTTTAAATGTGAACCAACATCAGTGTTAAATTTGAATTGAATATATCAAAGAAATGTTGGAATATATATAAATACAATTTCTTGCATGTTTTCTTGAGAGAACAATTCATTTCCAAATTCAGCAAGTTGATTTGCTGTGTTTCAAGGATGTTTTGGTCAAAAAAGGTAAACCTACCACGTGAAATTACAATAGTGTCTGTTAAAAATATCAATTTAACAATAAAACGCCAATGGAATAAAAAGAAGAAGAGACTTTGTTAAAACGTTAATATTGTGTAACATTTGACTCATATGATTCATCACAGAATTTTCAGTTCATTTCTGCAGCATTTGACAATGTGATGAAAATCGAAATCTCACCCATGTACACAATATAAACCAATTTTCCTTTGTTCCTCATATATTAAACCAGAACTCAGACCATGACATATACATTATGGCTAAACTAATATTGCTGGTCAAACCACCAACCACAATTGGGCAGTTAACATTCAAGTGATGAATTAACTCGGGATGTTTGGCTAATATATTGATAAACGCGGACAAGCATAATTTCAAATGTGGACATGGGTACGAGAGGTCACGAACTGACCTTTAACTTGGGTCAGAAGAAATGTTACCCGACAAAACACGACCACATTAGGATGGAAAATGTCCCAGACATGTTTCGGGAATTAGCAAACAGGGGGTCAGCGTTAGGGACATTCTTTCCTCCAAGCTACGGAGGGGGAATACTTGTCATTCAAGGGATGATGTGACAACATGGTCTGACTATGTGACCATTAAAGGCACTCACGCTACTGCCTGAAATAGACAGGGTCATTCAAAGTAAGTGCTCATTTCCTTAAAATAGGACCGGGCAAAATACATAACCCTGTCGACGTCCTATTGATGTCAAGTACAGAGCATGTGTTTGTTAGATGTTTCCTCGCTGAGTGTGCTGTTATATTTAAATAGACTTCCGATTTTTGACATATGAGTATAGTATTTGGTTGGGAAAGTTATATGTGTATATCGATATATGATTATTTGTTGCGATGTATTAAAAAAAATTGTAGCATGTAATGGTTGAATAATATCATAGAGTTCGTACATTAGGATCCTCTAATTCTACATTCCCCGAAAAGCGAAATATTAGGTTTTTCATATATTGGATAACATTATCCGTCATCCTTCGAAACTGTCATTTTAGAGGGAATATCGGTTATACACTTAGTTAGGATTTCAAACTTCAAAATATCTCTTTAATAAAGGGTCCAATAATCAATTGAATAAAATGTTTAATCAATTTCGGTAAACAGATGAAATAATGTTACAGTAGTTTAACTTTAAGTTAGATATGGGATACTAAAACAGTTTATTGCTTAAACGAGCTGATGATTTATATGAGTTTGATCAAGTGCATGGTACGACATGGAATACGTCTAGTCTTCTGATTATTACTTATTCACAAAATCGCTGACAGAATGAATCATACTAACATATCTGCGAATGACGTACCCTGCGAGTCACGACTGTAACCATTATGATATCATGTGCAAAGCAACGTTATACAATTGTGTGATATCACCATGACACTAATACAGATCAGTATCCTTCACGGGCGATTTATACTTCATGTTTCTTACAATCATCTGTTCTTACATTTTTGTACAAACATGTGGAAGGTGTATTAACGTCTTACTAGGATTGCAATGAAGTTTGATAGAACAGTTGTTATATATTGGATATATTCTGGTAACAGTTGAGTCTAATTATTGGAATTTTTAACAACGTTGTTTTTCTTTGAATCTTGTTCGTGTGAAATTGGTGGACTTCTTATTTGAAAAACCACCACCACTTACTTAGTTCTGAAATTAAAATGTTAAGGGCTCAACAGACAATCAAAATTTCTAAAAGTTCTTTATTGTGGCCGAGCTAATTGTTCTGAATAATAGCTTATAAAAACATAGATTCTAAACGTCGTGATATAGTCACAGTTAATAAGTTGTTATCCAGAAAGTTTATTTTTTATATTTTCATTTCTAAATGTCCTCAAAACTTGAATTGAGCTACCCGTAAATGAATCACACGGCAAAAACTGTTTCTTGGTCTTCAATTATCTTAATATAACCTTTTTCATTATGTTGTAAAACGGTAATTCAACATTTATAAAAACCTTACGACCTTTCGTGTCATCTTGACCTGCATTAAATGTAGAAATAAGAATTTTTGTAGCATATTTATACTTCGTTCTTTTGAAACATGTCCACCCCCTCTCCCCGCCCCCTCCCCCCTTAACCCATTTAACAGTGACATGAGTGTACACAATTTCATTATGGCGTTATGAAATGAATATTTTGTAACATAAAATCAAATGTAATCATTTTCTAAGCTTGCCTTCTTCAGCTTGAGTCTGTCTGTACAAACCAACTAATGTATACAAGTATGGAATACTATTTTCAAAGGTGAGCTGAACACGCCTATAAATACCTGTAATTAACCGGTAAGGTAAAATAATCACAAACAGGTGAGAATTCCGATCATGAAGTGCAGCCCACGTACCATTTGTATACACTTAACAACCCCTCAACCACAGATACACATTATGAAGTACGACTTTTATTGACTATATTACTGCTTTATTACAATGACACACCTTAATATTTGAATTGTTAATTGTACATTGATATTGAAGAAATCGATAAACAGTGCATTGTAGATAACAGCTCGATTATTTTGTAGGCGACCGTAACACAATTGCTTTCAGTGTGCTGTACTTCTTTAACAGTTTGCGTGGTTTAATAGACACCGTTCAACCTCTACGTCATCAAATATAGGTTACTCAAGTCATAACTTCCTATAGGACCTCTTTGTGGAGAGAATGTTGAGAATGTTGCCTTTGTTCTACTTCTAGTAGTAGAAACGCTGCTGCTACTGCTGCTGGTGACACTACTGTTACTGCTTCTACTTCAACTACTACTACTACTACTACTACTACTACTACTACTACTACTACTACAACTACTGCTGCTGCTGCTACTACTACTACTACTACTACTACTAATAGCAGTAGCACTACTGCTGCTGCTGCTACTACTACTACTGCTGCTGCTGCTGCTGCTACTACTACTACTACTACTACTAGCAGTTATACTACTACTGCTGCTGTTACTACTACTACTACTACAACTACTGCTGCTACTACTACTACTACTACTACTATTACTACTACTACTGCTGCTACTACTACTAGTACTACTACTACCACTGATACTACTACTTCTACTACTGCCACCACTGATACTGCTACTATTACTGCTACTACTTCTACTAGTACTGCTCCTGATGCTAATACTACTACTACTACTACTTATTCTACTACTACTAACACCGCTGCTACTACTACTGTTACTACTAATTTACTGCTACTACTTCTTCTACTACTACTACTACTACTTCTACTACTATTATCTTTACTACAACTACTACTGCTACTTCTTCTACTACTACTACTACTTCTACTGCTGCTACTACTACTATTACTTCAATTAAAACCACCACATCTACTACTACTGCTACTGATACTGCTGCAGCTACTAATGCTACTTCATTTACTATTGATGGCTCTACTTCTACCACTATACTATTACCACCACCACCACTACTATTAGAAGATACGTTATTTTCTACTGTAGACCTGTGTGAAGCTAACCATACTTTATTTGTTATTTTTAAAACATCAACAGTTCTTAGTTCTGTAAAACACGACTTTTAAAAATCGACCGTTTTGGAATCTCATTAACCAGGCGAGATCAGTGAATATGTCACAGGACAGGACAATCTCATTTCTTCATCTATATCCTCGTCGGAGACATTCAAAATCGACTTATTAATCCGACACTAGTCTGTGTTTGAAAATAAACTATCGTTTCTTTTGCCCCTCGTTGTATAATCTTGAATAAATGAAAATTATTCAGAAGATATTCCAATACCAAGGACGTTTAATCAAGGCCAAGGCCCAGTAAAACCCCATAATGCACTGAATGACTTGTATTACATTCAGATTGCGTAATAAAAGCCTACTACAGCCACTTCACGATTTTCTACAACTAGGTGTGACTTATTTGTTAACCTGTCAACATAGGTAAATAAATCATTTATCATCATAATATACTGCGACGATTGTAGTTTCCGCTATTGTACTGAAGTGTCACGGTAGCTCTGTTCATCCTTCCCATACCTGTTCAGGTACAATTCTTTTAATCAAGAGGATGTCAGGTGAGACAGGTAGGTAAACGGGAGCGGCGACAGGAGCGGCCTTTATCCATGTTAAAACGTAGTACAAAATTTCTTACGCCCCGAATGAGAGTATTTAAATGCTAGCGGCTTTAACCTTTGGTAATGGTTTCTCGTTAGGTAATGCTCGATGAGGTAAATGGGGAAATGCATTGTGGTCCTAACTGTGTATGATTGAATTTTCGTTTTATTCGCCCTTTAAATTTCTAACGGTAAGGATTGTCCGGTTGTAATTTTATGGATCATGGGCATTGAAGATATCAACCTCGGGTATTTGAACGTAACTTTAGAGCGTCATTTTTTCATTTCCATTCAAACTGAATATTGTTTTGTGTATTTGGATATGCTTCAAAGTGCAGTTGTACTTAGATAGCAGGAGGTATCTATGATAAACATAAAATTATGATTTTGAAGACATATTTATGTATCAGTACTTGAGAATTTTAACTTAATTCAAAGATGACAATAAGTTTCGGTATTTACACTAACGCCGTTTTCAAGCCACGATCATCGCCTATAGAGGCAGGGCTGTACAGGTCCTTTAAAATGTTATAGTTGAAATGATATTCCCACCATGTGTCTTCACCGTTTTATCGATCAAGATGTCGTTTTAATTGATGGATGTACTTTATGAGTGTAATTGTACGTTCATAGATTGTTATCCGCAATACATTTAACACGTAAATATTTCGACTTTTAACGTGTAAAAGTGTCAAGGTATTGTGTTCATCGTTGCGGGTTTAATGTATTACAGCATTTATTGTTCACAATACAAACAGCTGTATATGTTTATGTCTTTGCTAAGGTAAAGCGAATGATCTACCTTTTTAAGAAAGACAATAAATGAACTCTACTCAATAATAAACCATACATAAATATATTGTTAAAATGTTTAAAGGTCGCAGTTATTTTATCTATTGTAGTATTCATGTTGTAGTCGCGCTGATGTTAATCTTTTGACTTAAATAAAGCTATAAAACTATAAAATACGAAGCCTTTAAAATGAGTTTAAGCACTAAAAAGAATTAGGTATAGCAATAAAAGGTCATCAAGTCTCGTTTTCATTATAGGTCATAATATGTCAGCATGACCGTTTCTTCTATTTTATTTATGCTGACGTGCTTTAAAATATTGTTTTAAATAAAGAATTTGATTTTGATGATTGACGTTAGGAGCTATTTGTTTTGGAATTGATTGGTTTTCTTTTGATCAATATTTTGAAAAAAATAACAGATTTCTCAGGTAACTTTTATAGCAAATGGCTAGTATCTATATATCCAAAAAAGTTCAGTTATGTATTGACTGCTGTTATGTGCTGGGGTTTTTATTTATCAATTGACTTTTTTATTTGTCAAACTGTATAACAGTAATTCTGCAAGGTAGAATTTAAATTGGTTTCATGTTTTCATTTAGAAATGCAATAAGACTTTTGTTTTCAAAATGAAATAATATGGGAATAAAATGTTCACTATATATTCATATATTATTTTTCAAAATTCTTTTGTGCACTAAAGCATTAAACATTAAACGAAATCATGATCATTTTGCGACGTAGATTCATCTGCTGTATTGCACCAGTTTTATTGAATGTATTGATCGTGTTACATGAAGCAATATTTTTTTTATATTATAACATTTTTTAAGTTAAGTTAAAATAATTATTTATTAGTAAACATTCATAATTTCATAATTCAAATCAATAATTCCATCCTATGTCTATTCACCATAAACTGTTATTCTTATCGGTTACATATTTTTAATGACTGCATTTTCTTTTACATTCAAAAGATTTGTGATATAATATACATTGTGGAGACACGTAATATTACATGCAGGCCCTGAACATGAAAACATAAAGAAGATTCCACTCCCAAGCAGACTGCACCAAGTGTATGTCAGTGGCTCAAAGTTCACAAAAGACATTATGTAGACAGTTACACTTGAAAACATCTCCTGTATTTAAATCTGTTTTATTTGCTAAGACAACATGCAAGTTGTCACGGACTCGTGTATTATTTTGAGACCATTGCTTTGTTGTTAAACCAATCATATTCTTCGTCATTTGTTTCTTCTCCTTTTCTCCTCTTTACGACTATCATGATATGCAAAATTATATAATATATAAAATATTCTTTCTCCTCTTTCGCTCTAATCTCGTCCTTCATTTTCTTCCTATTTTTTACTATTTCTTGTCATCATTCATATCCTTATTTTTCTCCTTATACGGGCAGTATAATCTAAAGAATCACAAATAATAGTGACACTCACATCAAACCAAAACTAAAATAATAACATTGAATAATAAATAAAATAAACATTTTGAATAGAAGATACTTAATGAAACACAATTCTTGTTTAAGAAAATGAGAAATAAGAAAAATATATTGCTGTTGAAATATATTTCAAATTGTCATAAATTGTGTCTTAATCAAAATCAAAATTAACATCAGTATTTCATATATATTTGGAAATAAATATTCATTCAAAAATGTTTAAATTCTTTCTCAGTATAATTGCTATCTTTCTCAAGCGCGTTAACAAACATCTCTTAATTTAGAACGCCAGATAATCTTTGTTGCAAAACTGCATCTGCACATATTTTTCCTTTAACATAAAGCCAGGGAATTTCTCATTTGCACGTTTGTGGATCTTCACAAAGAGTGTTTAGTAGACTCCGGCGCTGTAGATGTGAAGATAAGTATAGATAAGTCACGTCTAGACTTATCCCACACTCTGGAACATTGTCTCGTGTTGTATACATTCTATTGACTTTGATGCTTCCACAAGAACGTGTGTTCTCCCTGTGAACCGATCTATATCTTGTGCGTTTATAGACGATTCTGTTAAAGAGAGTTCGGGGTACCTTTGAGCTTAGGTATTCGAAACAATAAACGTCATTGCTAAATATACAGTAATGTCCATATAGTCGTTATTTGAAACTACATGTATCTATATAATAACCTAAGATTGAAATATGGAACAAAATTTAATTACGACAATTAAAAAAAATGCTTGAACATGTTTTAATTTGAATATCAGTTTGATAGTTTCCTTTTTGACAAAATCATGTTATTAATTACAAATATCTTATAATTTTTTTCCGAAGATCCCAGGGTGTTAGACAAGGCGGTATATTCCCCCATTGACTATTTATTACAGAGGTCTTCCTTGAGTTTGTCAATTGGTTTAAATGTTTTATGTACTACTGATTAGACCTTCCTGCCTCCTTTGGACAAAGTCGACGTCAAAGATGAGGGGATGATGGCACATTTGACATACGATCAATGGGTTTTTGTTCGAATCCTACGGATATCAGATCTAATTCTTGGCAAATATATGCTGTAAAGAACTGCTCTAAACCAGGAACTCTTTAATTATATTTTTAATTGTCTAAACTCTGCAATGCTGCTCATGCATGCATTGCTTATTTCAGTCGACGCTCGCAGGTTTTAATTAGTTTATTGCAAAATTGATAGAGCGGGCTTTCTCTCTGCAATAACACATCCGCGTTTTAAGTACTCTAGAAAGTGGCGTTAAACACCAAACCAGTACCACTTCATCCCATACGTGTAGTCATAGATCTTAATAAAACATAAGGGGTACTGGCTCATATACTTATACAATACAAACATTTAAGATAATATTGGATGCAAGGTTAAGACAAGTTTAGCAACATACACCGTTTTAATAAATAAGTATGAAATTGCAAGACCAATATATTAAAACCAAAAAAGGCTTTACGTTATACATTTATTACTAAACACTTCATATATTAAATTTAAGTCTCTATATAAATATACAACTACATGTATTTCTAGAGATGATTGTGAGTCATGTCTTCATAAAAAGTTCGTAATTTTCTGAAATTTCGAGATCGCTTAAATCAATCATATTTGTGAAATATAGTAAAACTTAATGAAATCTCGACCTGTTGTTTGTGTATTTACAGACACAGGGACATACATTGTCAAAACATTCGACCAGAACACATATGCAGTGAGCCTACCACCAATCCCCTTATACTGAAACAACACTATATCGTCGATTTAGATATAAACATGCCACTGTGTTTACAGACATCAGAAATGTTACACATTAAAGGGGCAGTAGCACGTTTTTTGCAAATTTTATTTTTTCAAATTTCCCATTTAAAATGATGGTTTATGTCATTTATGTTTACTTTAGAGGGTAAAACATCTTATTACACAAACCAATTATCCATAGTGGTAATAACGGTGTTGCGTATAAAGCAAAAATTGCATGGTGGCCATTTTATTGTGAACACATTTCATTATTTCGAATTACAAAAAACATTTCCATGGCTTTACTGACCGATGTACACTCATTTTTAATTTGAATTTCCGAAGAGAGAAGGGTGTTTTACTATTGGTGAAATTATTTTTCAAATACTGCTACTGCTACAATAAGGTCTTTAAATATCATGATACACTGTCATCCGATATTTAAAAACTGACCAAGCAAAATAAAATGGGCATTAAATTATCGTTAAATTATCGCCCTAATTCTGGGAAACATTATAACTGGGCCACAACCTATTTCTAAAGTTCATGCTCATTTATCAATTTGTCACATAAAACAATCACCAATCGTTTCCATAAATAAAAGTTATTATACAAAGGGTTTATTCACCTGTCACTTGACTTTCAAGTTTACAATCAGTTTATCATGTAAATCTTTTCACACAGACATTGGTGAAATCAGACGAGGCAGTGACTGAGTGTGAACCGGTTGCCCTAACCGAACATGCCCAGAGTCGACCCAGTCGACCTAATCGAAACCGCCCCCGATTTGCGTGTTTGTGAATGAAGCCTTAGGGGTTACAACAAGGTCAAGGACGAAGTAAGGAAGTCACTGAGAAAGTTGTTGACATTCTTACCTGAAATCACCTGAAGGAGCCGCGTTATAACGGGGAAGGGGTTGATTATGGGCTTCTTTTCACCATGCTTTCAAGATTTGACTTTCTTTTCCTAAATTAGAGTGTGAAGACTGGACAAGTATAGATTATAAACGGTACATGTCCATTGACCGCATATGATCTGAAACTTACTGTAAAGTCACAGGTGCAAAACTTCATAATAGAACATATTTGCAGCTAACTTACCACGGGATATTACAACTATTGCTGCCACCAGATGCATCAAGGTTGCGTGGCTGATCCAGGGTTCCGTTCCATAACAGCGAGCGCTTATTATCGCTCATTGATTGCTCAATGTAGCGCTCATTCTCCCCTGAACAACACGGAGCAAAATCTCAAAGTTCGCTCGCTTTGCTACGTAGCGCTTCACTGAGCAATCGCGTTCAAGACTGCCATGTCCAGACTTTACATAGAAGTATTTTGAGACGATAAATTTGCTCAGATAGTGGTCAGTATATTAAATGTTAAGCGTAAACGTTACAATCATCTACACGATACCACCTTTGAGATTTTCGAAACGGAAAACTCGTACAACAGTTATCTGCTCTTGAATTTGATATATAAACATTAACCAAGGTGATGAAAGTATGTCGTTATGTCGCGCAAACCCGAAAGTAAAGTTCCTTTATTGAACAGGACTAAATAAAGTCTAGGTCAGATAATGTATCAGGTGACTTCAATACAGTCTAGATAGATGTCGGGTTCAATACACGTCCTACAATCATGATTCATACTGCACTAACGACAAGGAAGCGTGTTACCATCTCAAGCTGCTGTCTGTCACTTGCCTGTATAGAAAATCGAAATTTGCATATCAATGTAACGAATAATTTTGACAATGTCATATAGTTTTGCAAATGCGATATAGTGGTTATTACTATATTACGTGGCTTTTACGTGGCATTAAAAGTTGGTTTCTAAATTACTTTGTATATTGACATGTAAAATCATTGAAATCATTTCATTTTGACATTTGCACCTATTCTAGTCTCTGAAACTATTTTTTTATATAAAATTTCAAATTTGGAAAAAAATGACAATACAATAAAAAGGAACCTCTGAGATGTGTTACCTTTTTAGAAAGTGAGCTTCTTAATCTTGTTGTAGAATGGCCTATGCTCTTAAAAATTAAGGGGTCTGGTTGACAGACTCATTTACACATTGAATTAGAAAATATGAGAAACAGGACGACATGAGAATATTGGTGAAGAGGAAATTAGAGGTGATAATTTCTGTTTGTGTGATCTGTTTGTGTAATGATGCCACACATGATTGTTCAAATAACAACATAGAATAGACTGTGGATTACTTATAAATGGTATAAGTGAATAAACGTGACTATTCCCTCGAATTTAAACGTCACTCATATTATCCTTTTAATTATGTTGTCTTAAATATATTTTTAAAAATGTTGTGAAAATAACGCCACGGCAAGTCTCCGATATTTAGTAAGTCTAATTGCTGCAGTTTCTGGAAATGAAGAGGCCCCCGAGATTCACTGGACCCTCTAAGTTACATAAGTTTGATTAAATACTGGTGACGATGGTTCAAGTAATGTATATTGATCATCGTGATTGTTTTGATTTGATGATGATCGATGACGGTGTGGTTGTAATAATGATGATTATGATCATGCTTATAATGATGATTTTGATGATGATTGGTGAGGTTGTGTCGATGGTGAATATGATGATGATGATCATGCTTATGATGATGATGATGATGATGATGATGATGATGATGGTGATTGTTGTGGCTGTGATGAGTATGAATGTGGTTGTTGTCATGCTGATGATGATGATGATGATTGTTGTGATTTTGTTGTTGATGATGATTGCGTTAATGGTGATGATGATGATTGATGTTGTTTCAGTGTTGATGGTTTAGACTATGGCGATGATGATTGTGATAATCATCATCAGAAATACGATATACTGATACTAATTATGATGACTAACAATCAGTATAGTTGTTGTTGTTGTTGTTATTGCAATTCCGTGTCATCCTAGGTCACTTAGCCGGAAGTTCACCGCGAACCTATCACTTATCAGGACAATAACAGACGGCATCGCCCACTTCCGCTTCGAGGAGGCAAACTGATCTCGTGCGTCTTAGTTGCTAGATGTGAGGCAACCGACACAATTGAAATCTTTTGAAAGACATATTTTGCACATGTCTGTGTGTATTTTAGAACTGTTTTGAAATAGAAGAAATATTTTTGAATTGAACTGAGGTTTATCAATTCCCTGATACCAAGAGACGATGCAATGTTGTCCAAATAAAGAGTTTTGACATGGATTTGTGAACAAGGGTTGAACTTTGATTTCTCGTGCACTAACAATGTACTTGAGTTTGCATGTCAACAACTACTAGTATTGTGAAGGTTTATTCAAGAAAATTGTTTCATTTTTTTAAAAAACTAGTATTAAACCGACAGGAGAATTGGATTTCAATGAATTGTTTCAGGGGGGGGGGGGGGGTCAACGAATATATCAAAATGATTGTCTGTCTTGCGATTGTATAAATAACGATTTATGACGTTGATCTTAACAGTGATTGAGTACTTATATATATACGTTGATTGGTTTGTCTGAAGTCTCTATCTTAAAATGGTTTAGGGACATAACATTTATCATTTAAACTATTGACGCATTAGTTCTATAGGACGCCCTAAACATATTTAAAAAGCGACATATCACTCTTCTATCTCGCCTGGTTAAAGAGACCCCAAAACGAAGATTTTTAGATGCACGCTTTTTTCCAGAAGCATTCACAAATGTTTCAAAATTAAAATTAAATCAGGTTGGCTTCTGGGGAAATGCTGTCACTATGTTTCAGTGTTTATCACTCGTGAATTCAAATATCTTGCATTGCTGTTGGTAGAGTTTTCATCCAAATTACAAATCATTGTTTAGAGAACAGGACCCTTATTGTCGAAGTCTCATATAGCGCTAAGATAGTCCTAAGTGCCATACATAACATTGACTTACGACTATCTTAGCGCTCAGAGAGCTTCGTCCATTTTAACGCCGCTCTTTGTCAACGTAAAAATAACGTTTACATAGCACAACAACGTTGTAAATCGAAACAACACAACAACTTTTTTAAATAGGTAGATACATATATGTTTCAACAAAGTTAAGAAGTTGTTTTTACAAAATCCTTCAATGTCTCTATTTACCAATTGGGATTTTTAAAAACCATATTCCACAAAGTTTGAAACACTTAAAATAAAAATATTTTAAAAACGTTTTTTTTTAAAAGTTGGAAACACTTATACCACATTGTTACACTTTGTGAAACACTTATACCCCACGTTGTTTTACTTTGTGAAACACTTATACCACGTTGTTTTACTTTGTGAAACACTTATACCACGTTGTTTTACTTTGTGAAACACTTATACCACGTTGTTTTACTTTGTGAAACACTTAAACCACGTTGTTTTACTTTGTGAAACACTTATACCACGTTGTTTTACTTTGTGAAACACTTATACCACGTTGTTTTACTTTGTGAAACACTTATACCACGTTGTTTTACTTTGTGAAACACTTATACCACGTTGTTTTACTTTGTGAAACACTTAAACCACGTTGTTTTACTTTGTGAAACACTTATACCACGTTGTTTTACTTTGTGAAACACTTATACCACGTTGTTATACTTTGTGAAACACTTATACCACGTTGTTTTACTTTGTGAAACACTTATACCACGTTGTTTTACTTTGTGAAACACTTAAACCACGTTGTTTTACTTTGTGAAACACTTATACCACGTTGTTTTACTTTGTGAAACACTTAAACCACGTTGTTTTACTTTGTGAAACACTTATACCACGTTGTTTTACTTTGTGAAACACTTATACCACGTTGTTTTACTTTGTGAAACACTTATACCACGTTGTTTTACTTTGTGAAACACTTATACCACGTTGTTTTACTTTGTGAAACACTTATACCACGTTGTTTTACTTTGTGAAACACTTAAACCACGTTGTTTTACTTTGTGAAACACTTATACCACGTTGTTTTACTTTGTGAAACACTTATACCACGTTGTTTTACTTTGTGAAACACTTATACCACGTTGTTTTACTTTGTGAAACACTTATACCACGTTGTTTTACTTTGTGAAACACTTATACCACGTTGTTTTACTTTGTGAAACACTTAAACCACGTTGTTTTACTTTGTGAAACACTTATACCACGTTGTTTTACTTTGTGAAACACTTAAACCACGTTGTTTTACTTTGTGAAACACTTATACCACGTTGTTTTACTTTGTGAAACACTTAAACCACGTTGTTTTACTTTGTGAAACACTTATACCGCGTTGTTTTACTTTGTGAAACACTTATACCACGTTGTTTTACTTTGTGAAACACTTAAACCACGTTGTTTTACTTTGTGAAACACTTATACCGCGTTGTTTTACTTTGTGAAACACTTATACCACGTTGTTTTTACTTTGTGAAACACTTAAACCACGTTGTTTTACTTTAAGAAACACTTATACCGCGTTGTTACACTTTGTGAAACACTTATACCACGTTGTTTTACTTTGTGAAACACTTAAACCACGTTGTTTTACTTTGTGAAACACTTATACCACGTTGTTACACTTTGTGAAACACTTATACCACGTTGTTTTACTTTGTGAAACACTAAAACCACGTTGTTTTACTTTGTGAAACACTTATACCACGTTGTTACACTTTGTGAAACACTTATACCACGTTGTTTTACTTTGTGAAACACTTAAACCACGTTGTTATACTTTGTGAAACACTTATACCACGTTGTTACACTTTGTGAAACACTTAAACCACGTTGTTTTACTTTGTGAAACACTTATACCACGTTGTTATACTTTGTGAAACACTTATACCACGTTGTTATACTTTGTGAAACACTTATACCACGTTGTTATACTTTGTGAAACACTTATACCACGTTGTTATACTTTGTGAAACACTTATACCACGTTGTTTTACTTTGTGAAACACTTAAACCACGTTGTTTTACTTTGTGAAACACTTATACCGCGTTGTTACACTTTGTGAAACACTTATACCACGTTGTTTTACTTTGTGAAACACTTAAACCACGTTGTTTTACTTTGTGAAACACTTATACCACGTTGTTACACTTTGTGAAACACTTATACCACGTTGTTTTACTTTGTGAAACACTTAAACCACGTTGTTTTACTTTGTGAAACACTTATACCACGTTGTTACACTTTGTGAAACACTTATACCACGTTGTTTTACTTTGTGAAACACTTAAACCACGTTGTTATACTTTGTGAAACACTTATACCACGTTGTTACACTTTGTGAAACACTTAAACCACGTTGTTTTACTTTGTGAAACACTTATACCACGTTGTTATACTTTGTGAAACACTTATACCACGTTGTTATACTTTGTGAAACACTTATACCACGTTGTTATACTTTGTGAAACACTTATACCACGTTGTTATACTTTGTGAAACACTTAAACCACGTTGTTATACTTTGTGAAACACTTATACCCCACGTTGTTTTATTTTGTGAATCACTTATACCACGATGTTACACTTTGTGAAACACTTATACGCCACGTTGTTATATACTTTGTGAAACACTTAAACCACGTTGTTATACTTTGTGAAACACTTATACCACGTTGTTATACTTTGTGAAACACTTATACGCCACGTTGTTATACTTTGTGAAACACTTATACGCCACGTTGTTATACTTTGTGAAACACTTATACCACGTTGTTACACTTTGTGAAACACTTATACGCCACGTTGTTATATACTTTGTGAAACACTTATACCACGTTGTTTTACTTTGTGAAACACTTAAACCACGTTGTTTTACTTTGTGAAACACTTATACCACGTTGTTGCACTTTGTGAAACACTTATACCACGTTGTTTTACTTTGTGAAACACTTAAACCACGTTGTTATACTTTGTGAAACACTTATACCACGTTGTTACACTTTGTGAAACACTTAAACCACGTTGTTTTACTTTGTGAAACACTTATACCACGTTGTTATACTTTGTGAAACACTTATACCACGTTGTTATACTTTGTGAAACACTTATACCACGTTGTTATACTTTGTGAAACACTTATACCACGTTGTTATACTTTGTGAAACACTTAAACCACGTTGTTATACTTTGTGAAACACTTATACCCCACGTTGTTTTATTTTGTGAATCACTTATACCACGATGTTACACTTTGTGAAACACTTATACGCCACGTTGTTATATACTTTGTGAAACACTTAAACCACGTTGTTATACTTTGTGAAACACTTATACCACGTTGTTATACTTTGTGAAACACTTATACGCCACGTTGTTATACTTTGTGAAACACTTATACGCCACGTTGTTATACTTTGTGAAACACTTATACCACGTTGTTACACTTTGTGAAACACTTATACGCCACGTTGTTATATACTTTGTGAAACACTTATACCACGTTGTTATACTTTGTGAAACACTTATACCGCGTTGTTATACTTCGCCACGCATTTCTTTAATGATGTTTCATGGAACGTTTGAAAAATTTAAAAGTTGAAAAATCTCTAGAAATTGCTCATATTTCATGAACAACATGTACTGAATCCATTTCTGTTATAAAAAATAAGGATTACAATGCCCAGTTTAGAGATAGGAGCTCCCGATCTAGGTGGGGTGTCGCAAAATAATTGCATTTGTCACTGTAATTTCACACCATCGTGATGTCATGATTATGGCTTTATTTGCAGACAAGATTCATGGTTACATTTATATGCAAGAAGCAAATGCAATGTTATTGTTATTTTGAATTATTTCAACCAAATGTTATATTTTACACACAAAAATGTTTCCTATTAAAAATGATTATCAATGTCAATTAATATTAAGAATTACAGGAAAATTCACTATTTGATAGATAAATTATTCAACAACAAAATTAACAAAAAACAATCATAACTGTCCAGGTTAACTTAAATAGGGTTTTTTTCAAACTGAAATAACTCCTATCATTGACTGGGTAATATTATGGAGCAAAATATATTTTTATCATAAAGCAAAATACAATGGTTTAATTATCGTATAACGAAACAGTCATTTGAATTTCTTACGTACACATACACACATATATATAAATTATGCATACATGACACTGTCACTGAACACAAATCGCCGCTAATGGCTGAAATACTGCTCAAGTGGCGTTAAACAATAACTCACTTAACACAAAAGCTACAATGCATCCGAAACTGACAACAGACGATGCAAAGAAAAGTATGAACCTCCTTAAAGGCGCTATAACACGTTTTTTGCAAATTATCTTTTCTCCAATTTGCCATTTATTATTAAACAGTAAAGTTTATACACTATATTGGTGAGTTAAGGGGTAAAACATTACACGACCCGATAAGCCGTATCCATAGAAAACCGTTATCCGTATTCGATGGAAACGGTGCGACGTATAAAGCGACAGCGGTATGGAACTCTTCAGTGTGAGAGGTAGATGTATGAGTCTCATGAGAATTTGAGAGATCAGACAGCAAGATGGTGGACCATTCCACCATTGTACCCTATCTTAAATTCAACTCTGAGTGTTTAGGTATCGCTACATCGGTAAGATCACTTGAACGACCTTCGAGTAGCCATTTAATGTGAACACATTAAAATGGCCGCTCTGTGGGAATTGGACTCGAGTCAGGAGTATTATTTAGCCATTGGTAACACTTATTTTGATTTTGTAAGAGCACTTTATTTCAGTAAGAAAATCGTACTAAAGCGCCTTAATAAAGCCAGAAAAATACGTTAGCAATCTGTAAGGATGGATCATAAGATGTCTTTAATGAAAACTCGGGGATATGTGACAAAAAATACCCGACTGGCAATAAATATGAAATATATGTTGATTAGATGTACAAAGGACAGTTCAAACCCCTAATTAAAAACAAGTGAGTCTTGTATGTAACGAGTACTCATTTAATATCCCCATATACCACGCACAATGCTGGATACTCGATTGTCTCGTGCACTTCACTTATCACTGAGACAGGAAACAGTCCCAGAATGCACTGGTTCACGGAAACCGTCGTACATTGATAAGCGAGTGAAGTACAATGTATTGGTATCAGAAATGAAATTTATCACGTAGCTTCCTTCACCAAAACCAACACCCTGTACGCTATACCTTATTTGTATAGGATGTATAAGCTTTTGTTTTACCTTCTAATTTTGATCGAGCTCATCTGGATTTGACACTGCGATTCTTCAAGGCAGGCTATTATCCTCGGTAGGCGGATATTGAAGCCGTAATATGTGCTAAAAAAATAAAATTTAAGAAAAAAAAACATTTTTATTACAAATAGTATGTTATAATAGTGTGTTTCCTGTCTCAGTGATAATACGTCTTAATACAAACAAACAAAAACTTCGACCTCTGACGTATATATATATATATATATCTCAGCTATGTAGGTAGCTGTCAGAGGACGAAGTTTTTTATTATTATTTAGGACGTATTATTGTCAGCAATACCACCCCCTGTGGTTGAACATGGGTCCGTTCTAACCCGATCTTATGTTGACAGTTTTAAACTTCTGAGATTTAGTCGAAAAAGAAAAAATTTAGTTTGTTTACAATGTGACACGATGACAATATTTTAACATGGAACATAATTATATGAATATTAAGACTGCAAGAAAAATATAAATATGATTAAGTTAGATAGCTGTTTTGGTGTTCAGTTATCAGTGGCCAGCCAAGAGGGTGTCGTTCTTGTACGAAATTCACAGGCCTTCAGTATATCGTCCTCTTAAACCTGTTATGTATTTTGGTAGAATATCAAAAAGCTTATTAACAATTATTGTCCTATAAGTAATGTTGGATAATTTCGTTATCATATTACAAAATGTCTATAGCATGAATCATATTTGTCAATGAAATATTAATCCCCTCTTTTACCATATAAGGTCATGGAATCAAACACCCGTATGACGACAAACATATGACTGACTATAGGTAATAAATCAAAATCAAATTAAGGAAAATATGTCAAGACTGCCGATGGCAACAAATAACACGTCATGTTTAATTGGCCTCGCGTCGTTTTGTACATAATATGTATATGATAAGAAGGATTATAATCTATTTTACATCAATTAAAGCAACGTGGACGTCATGGTCAGCTGGGCGGAACCTGAGGAGATTAATGGTTTAATAGGAAAACAGCGACCTATCACCTAAATCTCCTTGGTGGAAATGAGTCGAGTTCTTCGAGTCCTCGCGAGACGCTTAAGAAACATTTTACGTGTGCTTTAATCACTTTTCACTTTATGGGAGTGAGCATCAATCTAAAAAAATTAGATCGACAGTTTCATATTATATTGTGTTGGTCTACATTAATATTATGTTATATTACGAGTTTACTAACATAATATGAAACTACGGATCTAAATTTATTTAGATTTGAGTGTGCATATATTACGAAATGTCGTTTATCTTCACGATAAATAAGTATGATTTCTTTCAATGGCTTTTAGAAGTTGGTTAGATGAAAGAGAACGAGTTCTATTGATATACAACTTCTTTATTGCAGGAGTGCGACGTTTCGGCGTAGATTCTAACACCGATATCAAGCAAATGACACCTGAGATGATTTAGAGATGAATATACATTGTATATACAGAGAACAAGTTTGTACAATTGAATAAGTTGGTGTGGTAAGGGTCCGGATATGATAAGTATACAAAGGCAATGAGGTTAAAGGGGCAGTAGCACGTTATTTTCAAATTTTACTTTTTCAAATTTCCCATTTATAATGATAGTTTATGTCATTTGAATTTATTTTAGAGGGTAAAACATTTTATTATACAAACCAATTATCTGTACTGATAATAACGGTTTTGCGTATAAAGAAATTTTTTTTTTATTGTGAACACATTTTATTATTTCGAATGACAAAATCGATTCCCGTGGCTTTACTGAACCATGTACACTTATTTTTTTTAGCTTGATTGTACAAAGAAGGGTGTTTTACTATGAGTGACATTATTTTATAGATTTCATCAACTTATTTGAGCGAAAAAACGTGCTACTTTAATGTACAAAGTAATTGTATGTTGTTAAGTCCACACTGTATACAGGAAGCCAGATGGTAGAATAAGTGACAATACAATATTGAATTTCGTTTAAAATCTAATTAGGATGAAATAAAACACAACTATCTACAGCTAGGTAAAATCAAGGATTTAGATAGCTATCTATAGTTTTTCTCCATAACGTTTCGAAGTTCATACTTTCTTCTTCATAGTGTTCGATTTTCTATACCTTATACCGTTTCAATATAAATTTTCCTTCTATATAATATGATGCGGTAAAAAAAGAACGTTTCGAAGTAAATGCAAATATTTCATAATGGTACTTAATTATATAATTATTAATTAATATATTAATTATTTATAATTACTTGTTGACTAGTCAACAGATGGGTATTTAAGTAATTATTTTATGTCTTTCTCAACGGGTTTCGAAGCATATAACGTTACCTCATACTGTTCCGTTTCTATTGCATATATTATGTATACATGTAGAATTTTATCTTTCTCTACGTTTGAAACTAAACACTTTCTCCTTTATGATGCATATATGTAAACATTTCCCCTTCATAACGTTTCAAAGCAAATACTTTCTCTTCATAATGGTCGATATATTTTTTGTTTCAATTTAAATGCTCCTTTAAAACGTTTCTATATGTATTGTTATCCTTCATAACGTTTCGCATTAAAATATGTATCGGATAAGGTTTGGGAGTAAATACTTTATCCTTTATAACGTTTTGTGGCAAAATTATCTATCTAATAACGTTTCTTGTTTCTCCTTTAATACGTTTTGTGGATAAATATGTATCTAATAACGTTTGTTGTTTCTCCTTTATAACGTGCTTGTGGTTCAATATTATATCTAAAAACGTCTCGAAGTAAACACTTATCCTTTATATAACGTTTTGCGGTAAAATACTTATCTGATAACGTTTCGAAGTAAATAGTTTCTCCTTTATAACCTTTTGTAGTAACATATTTATCTAATAACGTTTCTAGTTTCTCCTTTGTAAAATTTCAAAGTAAATGCAATGACAGAATAGCTTGTTTTATTAAACTTGTTCTCCTCCACAACAAATTAAAACATTTTCTTTCGAAAAATATAATTTCTATTTAATCGTGTACACATATAAGTTTCTCTTTATTGGAGTTTGAAACTTAACACTTTTCCCTATATAACCTCTACATGTAAATACTTTCTCTCCATAAATTTACTTCGCTTTAAAATAGTTTACAGATAAGGGTTTTTCTTCGTAACATTGTATTTTTTTAAGTGAATTAGTACATTCGTTGCAATGTTTTTAATAATATTTTTTTCCTTCATAGCATTATGTGTTAAACGTTTAGAAGGTTTCAAGTCGTTGACAGACTTCGTGTGTTAGGGCTGAAAGAGTTACTCCCCTTTATATGTTACTCTCTGTCGTGATTCTTCGCTAACCCAAGGAAAGATACGTTAAAGTCACTGTAGCACTTTTTTGCATATTATTGTTTTTCAAATTTGTCATTTATTATCAAAGTTTATACAATATACTGTTACATAAGAGGGTAAACATCTAATTACACGACCCGATAAGCCGTATACGTGAAAAATGGTGCGACATAAAAAGGGACAATTTTGTTGTAGTAGTCAGTGTGAGAGGTAGATTTGTAGGTCATAAGCGATTTTGAGGGTTTAGACAGCAAGATGATTTACCATTCCATCATTGAACCACATTTAAAATTCTACTTTGAGTGTTTAGGTATCGCTACATCAATCAGATCACTTGAACTACCTTCGAGTGGCCATTTTAATGTGAACACATTAAAATGGCCGCTCGATGGGAAATGAACTCGAACCATGTAAACTCGTTTTAGAACTCTTTTTATTGATTCAGGGGATTTATTAAGTCATTGATAACACCAATTTGCCTTTTTGTGAGAGCACTTTATTTCAGTGAGCAGAACGTGCTACAGCACCTTAAAAGTGTTCGGTTGTCAATATTACAACCAATAGGATGTGGGTGTGTTTAAATGATACCTTGAAAAATGGAGATGTTAAGTGTTTCTATCTTGATTAATTCAACTCAATTTTGAAGTATATATTAAGCCCAATCGCATGAAAAGAAGAGATGGTTATTTTGGATTGAATCACGGCACAATTGTAATGAATGAAACAATGTTTTTCAAACAAGCCACGCTTGAAGTTAACGCGAACTAGAGACACCTTCCCTTTAAATACACAACGAAGATTTCTTCTTAGGCATCAAGAAACGTTCAAAACGAAAATAGCTGCTCGGTTTCTACACTGTCTTGAAGTCGTCTATAGAATTTCTCGCCTGGTTACAACGCGAGACCGTCTCTTGATAACCAAGTCTAGTTTCTTCCGTGTCATTGAATCAAAGAAGAAAAAATCACAAGATTTGTTTGCCAAATACCAGGGGTATAGCTCAGTAGGAAGTGCGACCGCCCATCGTTCAGAAGGTCGGGTTCGTTACCAAAAGACGGGAAATCTGAGTCGTTGGCTCCTTGATTGGCGCTCCCTATAATAAGGATAAACTTTTTTACTGGCGTTGTATAGTTTCTACCAATGCAAATGCACACACTACTGACATTTCCATTGATAGTTTTTCGGACAATAAACAGTTATTATTAATATGTATTGTTCGATATCTGTGATACCTTCATAACAATGTTCTCTCATTATTGATGCTATGTTTAAAAGCATGTTTAGTTTTGATCCAGATCAATCAACACACAGTTCCCGGTAATGCAATTTTCGACCATTGCAATTAAAGATAGTTTCAGTAAATGTATTTGAAAACTAGTACAGATCTGCATGTCTATTTAAAGAGGGGGTTCTATAGGATATGTTTCTGGAAACGAAATTCGAGAGGACATTCCTGTTTACTCATATATGTTTTTAATACATGCTTATTGCACAATCCATCTGAAACATATTACGAGGGTAATGTTTTCTGACTTAATATTATTATATTTAATAAAGGCTAGCACACATTCATTCACAAATAAAAACAATAAGAAGTGAAGCCATTTATCGACGCTACCAGCGTGGAAAGCTTTACGACGGCATTACACGACATTGTTGATTAGTTTATTGATACAGCATTACACGTTTAATATATGTTTTAAATAACCAATGCTTCTCTATACAATATTCAACAAGATGCATTTGTTCAGGAAAACACATTAAGGAGATAACATGGTTACATTTGGGATAACACTACCTTCAATAGTACAAATTCGTGTACTGACTTTTTATTTCGAAAAAGTTCAAGAATTTAAATCCTTGCATTAAGGAGAGTTACATTAAGTCTAAACATTGATATCTGCTCATATACACCTACCCAAATGATTCAGTTATTTTACAAACATGTTAATACCAATATGTAAACTAATTTGTATTAAATACATTTCGGAGACTATAGGTAAGGCTACACAGCTTCCAATACACCTCAGTATACCCAAAACTACTGCAAGAATTATCAAAACAGTTGATGCAATCAGCGACACACTAATGGATGTGTATGGAAAGTCCCTGATGCAATATAATATTGAAAGCTACAATTTGGAGACTCAATGCAAGTCTATGGGTCTTTCTATACGCCCGAATCTACTCAAAAAGACAGCTAGTATTCCACTGGTAAACTAATTAACTACTGTGAAAAAGGTCAAGAGAAAGACACGGTCAAAATGCCACTTTGTTGTCGAAAGGTTGGTTTTGCTAAGTGAGTATTATTGATCTAGGTCAAAGTGACCCATTGAACAGATTAATTACTACGAGTGTTTGCTGGTTCTAAGAACAGATTAATTAGAACGAACGTTTCTTAGTTCTTAAGTGAATTATACATCACAATATCTCAGTTATGATACTTGTTTCTTGGACAGATTATTGAATGAATTTGATATTTCACTGTGAGTTGAGATCCAATATTGTATATTTAATGACTTGTTTATTTATACTTTTGGATATCTTTAAAATTACTTATCACAAATGATAATAAAAATGTGTCAATATTTCGATGATTTAATTGAACTACTAACACATTTTCCACAATGTGTAACAGATGTTTTGTTTTGTGGTATGACGTGATATGGTATAGTTTTGTGATATGAAATCAACTGACACATGAAATATCTGAATATATGAGGTATATGTAATGTACTAAGGAAGTGTGTTGTGCGGTTTGATGGTGTTTTCGTGGTATGTTGTTGTATGGTATGGTGTAGTATGGTATGGTGTTGTATGGTATGGTGTAGTATGGTGTGGTGTGGAATTGTAAGTAATGGTATGTATTGCTTTGTATAGTATGTAGTGTTGTATGAATACAAAGTGACGGTATGGTGAGGTGTGGTGTGGTGTTTAGTATGGTCAGTTAGTGTTGCTATTATGGCTTAGCATGATGTGGTCTGTTGTATACTATACCGTGTGGTAAGGTATGGTTGCAAATATGGTAAAGTATGGTATGGTATGTTGTATATATACCATGTGGTAAGGTATGGTTGCTAATATGGTATGTTGTATATTATACCATGTGGTAAGGTATGGTTGGTTGCAAATATGGTAAAGTATGGAATGTTGTATACTATACCATGTGGTAAGTATGGTTGATTGCTAATATGGTAAAGTATGGTATGGTATGTTGTATATTATACCATGTGGTAAGGTATTGTTGCTAATACGGAAAAGTATGGTATGGTGTGTCGTGTATACTATATCGTGTGGTAAGAAATAGTTGCCAATATGGTATATCATATATGGTGTGGCGTGTTGTATACTATATCGTGTGGTTCTATTACATATGATATTGTGATACGATATGGTGTATGATGTGCTTAGACATATGCTGTGAAATTGTGATGTGATATTGTGTGATGCGGTGTGATTTATTTTATTGTGTGATAGTTCGTTGTTTGCAAAGGTGTGTGGAGAATATAAAATATACTGTGATAACCATTGATTAAAATACAATACACGAGAAAAACATTTTGAGATTGTTTTATTATATTATTATATTTATATTAATAATAAGTTTTTAAATCTTCAAAATATGTAAATTTAAATAAATATCATAGTGTAGTACAGTACAATGTACACACAAATTAACTTTGTAAGTAATCATACATCACAGTTTTAGGTACAAATATACCAAAGGGGTAATGAAATCCAATTGACATTTAACTGGATATTTCCGTTAAATTGGACATACATTCCATTCTGTTGATTGGTTAAGCTTCTGTTTGCGCTCTCGGCAGCGGAGGATTCCCTCTCACATGTGTGCTAATTACCTGGAAAGAAGGGTTTAGAGTGACGTGCGCCTAGCGCGAGTTACTCAACATGACGAGAAAAAGATCTGTCTGTCGATGCAACCATTGCTCCAGTCTGAGACAGTCTCGGGTACTCAGCGCGCAAACGCCGTGCTCGTCAAGTGCCGTTTCCTGGTGTGACGTCACGCCCCAAGCGAGCAGACGGCAGAACAGTCACCAAGCATCTCTCCATGTTTATATATTTCTGAGGAGGAAAACTGAAATATTTTCGTGTCCCCCTCTGGATTGTTCCGTGAGAGACTGAGAGCGTCCCTTCCCTGGGATGGAGGGTGGGGCAGGATCGCAACCCCCCGGGGCTGACTATGTGAAATGTGTCGTTGTTGGAGACGGGGCTGTTGGCAAGACGTGCTTGCTCGTAAGCTATACGACAAATAAATTTCCCACGGATCATGTCCCTACGGTTTTTGAAAATTATGCAGGTGAGATTTAGGATATTTTATTAAAACGTGTTTTTATTCGCAATATATGAAATAGTTCTTTGTTTCCTTGCCATCTGTCAAAATCGATTGTCTCGCAATCACCCCTTCGTTAGACAATGGGTGAGATCCATAATGCATGTGGGCGAGTCTAAATCGTCGCTTGAGGGTGTATGGGATCAATGCCGTTGTATTGTGCGTCGTAGATGAATGATGGCGAAATACAATAAAATAATATGTTAATGAGTCCAAACATCGAAGCATTTTCCATGTTTCTATATCCTCGGATAATCAATCTATGATTCCTTTGTTCAACGGGGCCACAACCAATATCCATTGGTTTTCTCCTTCACTGTGAGATCGCATTACACGTGCGTTCTTTACATTGTCAGCGCCCGTTTTACATTCTTGTGATGTTTTACGCTGTCTGATAGGGAAATTTTAAACATTATTCCATGTTATATCATACATATAGATACATTGTATTTTATAAACTATCGACAACATACTACTTACAAAAAAGGTTTTATTTTTTAAGTCAGCAGCGTTTTTTTTTTAAATTTAAATAATGACTTTTATAGCTTTAGTAAGGCTAGAAACCGTTTATCAAGTCTAGCTTCTAAATATGTAGATGTTCCGGAAATGAAAACAAGTCGTATGCAATGAGGAAATAAGTATTTCAATTTG
This sequence comes from Gibbula magus, assembly GCA_936450465.1. NCBI lineage: Eukaryota > Metazoa > Mollusca > Gastropoda > Trochida > Trochidae > Gibbula > Gibbula magus. Next base: position 38,615,689 of record OW388291.1, read on the forward strand.
AGTATTTTTTGCTGGGTGAACAGTTTATGCCTCCGAGTTATTTCGCCTTCTCCGAAGGGGGGAATATTCACAAGTATACGCTTCATTAAGAATAAAGCAACCCCGGCAGGTCTATGTAAATAAGACATGAACACTTTTAAGTCCGAAGAGATTAAAGAATAAACGTCCTCATGTTTAAATCCGGACGATTATAAGAGTCAACGAGTGATTTACAAACACAAACTATCTTGGCAAAGCCTTCGTTCTTTGTAACTTCTGACCAAGACGAGGATGTCTAAACTCACAAGATAAGAAAGTCAACATCTCCCAGGCTTTGACAAATAAGTCTCCAACTCCGCATTATCTTGTGCATACCTTTAGTTTTTATTTGAGCGACCAACGTTTTGCCAGCTTAGCAAATTTCTCTCTCGTTCTGTTTGTCAATTACAAAGAACGTCAAATGTCAACTACACAGGTTTGATGTATGATAATCAATTACAGGAATGTAAACAAACGCTTCTTGGAATGTAAATACCGCGTTAAAGTTCATGTGATGCAAGTTTGTCAAGTATCTATGCACCGAATCTATTTAGAAAACACTTTGGGGGATCATGTCCCATAGATTATCAGCTATTTTTACTGGGGAAAAAATTGCCATCAAGCAAATTTATATTAACCTACATTACATGTTAGATTTTAATCACGTGATCAAATTAGCAAATAACATTCATAAAACAAACTTCTGTTTTATTCCATGGTCATGTGACATAATAGAACTGCTCGCCTTCAGCGTATGAGCAAGTGACTTGTCTCTCCTCCAGACCCAAGAGTAAAATATTCAAATGACGACCAGCCCAGTCTGGAACATTTTAGCAAGTCTAGATTACTCAGCAATCAAGGTATCGTTAGGGCTCCATTTTTTTATAACTGTGTAAGTGTTTGTATACAATATTGTCTTGATAATGAAAACCCATTTCTGAGGTTAAATGTGAATCTAGTATCAAGTGACATACATATCACTTTCTATAGCTTATAGTCGAACCTGTTTGCGTTTATGTAATAAACAGATGTCATATTTAGAATCCTTTATCTTATGAACAAATAACATGCATAGGTTAGGTATCTTATAATCAACAAATGACAACAACAACAACCATGTATGATGACACTAATAAACCGACTTTTCCCTGTAGGCCTTCAGTCATATCTGCGCTTTTCTGTATTTATATCAACGCCATTCAGTCGGATATGATTATACTTGAACTTTCATTAATAAAACATAGATGCTCTGCTCAAGATGTTCAAATATTTCTTTTTTATAAACACACCAATTTCCTCAAATCACCCAGCACAAAGCAGTCTGTACTCCAGAACATCTCGCCCTTATCTATGATTTACAAAGGTCACGGTGACCGAAACAGCTGCCTTGTCACAATGTTCACTTTAAGGTTTGCAAACATTCCTGTCATTAAAGGGACAGTCGCACATGGGTAACATGTTACAAGGGAACACTGGTGCGGATAAAGGAGCACTGAAACTAAGATTGTGCATATGTTTAAGGTAAACATGCTTGACATCAAAGACACAATAGCACTCGGGTAAATCTGGTACAATGTTCTCATTAAAGGACACTATTGTAAATATATGACTGTCGATGTATACCGGAATTTATCAAAGGAAATAAGGCATATTATCTGTTACTCGTGAAAATAACAATCGAATGTGTTGTCTCGTCATAAGTAACAACAGCATTTCATGATGACACATTACTGTTGATGCGACGAACTTTTTCTGGAGTCGAGACAACGCAACTGCGAGCCGTTTGTGGTAGAATACTGTGACAACGATTTGATCACATTATAAATAGAAAATGTGTCTATTCTTGACAAAAAAAGCATGTATATCTCATCGAGTGAAGTAGTTTATTTGATAACGAGTGGTGCAGTTTAGCTTTAAAAAGTACTAGTATGACGTGAACAATATTATCTATCTGCGAACATGCTACAGCAACAATCATAGTCTCGCGAAATTCATTTACTTTTCTTAAATGCACGATGCCATCATTCTTTATGTGCTAAAATAAGAAACCGCGTATTGTTCAGGTAGATCTTTTATCTTTTGTCTAAAATCGTCTTTAGGCCTAGCTAGATTTTCCAAGTTCTCTGAGCACTAAGTAAGTCAGTAAGTAACCATACATTTACATTAACAGTCGAGATTGCGGAAGATCGTCGTATCCAAACTGTACTGAATGTATACATACCAGTAAAGTCTCATCAACACACGAAAGTTATTTTCAACCCATACTCCTACCTTCTCTCTGCCTAAGTTCATGATTCGTAGCAAAAAGCTGCAAGTTTTTTAAGGAACTCTAGAAGCGAGGCTAGGTTGAATTTGCAGGCTCTCAGAAATTCCAACGTATATCCCACCACGTGAAAAGCTCCTCAGCGTGCAAACACTGCGAGCTGTCGACAGCAGATACACAGCTTAGTCTAAAGCCTAACTCGCTTCTCTACTTAGCTTCCAGGAGACTGTTTTTATAAAGATTTACGGTATACCTAGGCGAAGCTTAGAGTCCGCTAATTCCACATTCCAAGCGACCATGATGTTGTTTTTAGGAAGATATGCTGTTAGCGACGAAAGCAAGCAGTTGCAAAATTTCACATCCCAAGATATAGTGTTGATTTTTAAATGTTTATGCTGCAACATATATAGAGAGAAAGTACACGCTCAACATGAAGAGAAATGCCTATCGTTTTAACGTGTTGATTTATTGCATATTCTAGTTGACAATGAGAAAATGATAGTTTTTAAAAATTAACGTTTCGAGGCATCATTTTCAGATACAATATATTACAAATAGAAAAAAATACACAATTCACATTTTATTTCCTGTACATCCGACATGTAGGAAAGTCTCGCCGATGTGGAGTTTGAATGCACAAGTCAACCTTCTGCGACACATTGTCCCGAGATAATCACTTTTGACAGGTCAAAGGTCAGCCGGATGTATATAGCAACTTCCTTAGATTCATGAGGGACTTGCTTTAGATAACACCTCTGATTTTGGGACACGAGTTGCAAGGAATAGGACTTATCACTAGGCTATAGACAAGGCAAAACGTTCGCCAACAACACCAATGGGGTTTGTGGAAGCCATTCTCTCCCCACAGAGGTTACGGTCTTCAGATTTTCTATCGTAACCCTCGTTACATATCGAGCATTTCCTCGGCTAGTAATTGTGAATCATGATTGGCTGAATCGGAAGTTAGTAGTGCAATCAGCGACGTTGGTTCAAACTGAGCATTCCGCATCTGTCGAAATGACTAGAGTTCCTTCATCTATGCGATGCGCACATATTGTTTAGACAGAATTTCGCCTCAGATGTAAAACGATGCCGATAGGACAAAGGCAAATACGTTTCTAGAGTTGCAAACCTTCACCGCCAGGGGGTTATGCGAGAATATTCAAATATCGCCTGCACATAACAGAGGTTACGCTAGAAAACCAGAAGGGAGTAACCGAAGAGAATGTGTGCAAGTGGACCAAAAGGAAAAAATTGCGTGTGATTAGTGTTTACTAATTTTTAATCCATCTCTTTCATTTGTCATTTTGCCATGATATCATTGATATACGATTTCATTTTCTTCACTGATTGGGTATATTCAGAACAAGACCGGGTAATAGCGTGGGACTAATATTTTTTTCTAATACTCATAGACATCGTCCAACTTAATAATCGATTTTTTTCCCTGTGTCGTGATACATATCTTTTTCATTTTTACTAGAGATCAATGATCCCCCCTGGGGTTAAACATCTGCAAGTCCCAAGTCACTGAATTGCCAATTTTACTTTTGACTTGTCCAAAATACCGCCCAAAAGTCAGTGACTTGCCTTTCTTTCAAAACAACTAACTACCAAAGTGGTAGGACCTCCAGACCTGACTCTGCGACATGGCGGTTAAAAAAAACTTCGACAAGTCCATGACTTACTGACATTGAACAGATTTTTCAACCCATATTCTCTTCCCATTGGAGATTAATATTACAGCAAAATGTACTCTTTGCATACTGTGAATGGAATATAAATTAATGTGACATTTATTCGTATCGTTAATTTATGAGTTTTTAGGGTACCTATCGTATCGTGACATGTTTGTATCGTCATTACAAGGTGGTCATCTTCCGGTGACTTTATCGACCGGCAAATTGGACTTCGGGGCTGTCTCATGATGTAACTCAGTGCTTTCTTCGGTTTTAGGGATTGTTAGACGGCGTGTTTGTTTGTATTGAGTCATCTACTAGTTGGCAGTGAGTCACGGTAACTGACTCACAGTAAATTACCTGTTTACACCTTTGCTAGCAAGTTTGAACATTTTATGAACGCTTCTATGTGAGGGCGATCCCTGGAATAACTCCCGCTGAATAATAAATCCTGCGATACTAATTTGGTAAAATGTTGAACGTGATCATTATTTATATCATTATTGTGTTATCATAATTTCAGATTTGAAGTTAGTCCTACTTCTATAACAGTCGAGCTACCATTGGTCTGATTCATCATATTAAATACATAATTGCTCTGTTTTGAGGGCTTTATGCATATTCTTATGATCTTCTATCCTAACGTTAGGAACCTAATTATTTCGATACAAAATTGCCATTAAATTGTGTAAAGTTTAAGTTATGTAGTAAAATATAATGATTAGGATTGATTAACAATGAATCGTAAAGTACATTAAGTCTTAGGGAATTGTATTTTCACTTGTTATAAGGTGGGGTTTTTTTCCAAATAAAAAGGATATAAGCAGTTGTTACCATGCTGGACAGATTAATATAACTATTTTAATGTAATGGATGTGACTTTAATAATTTACCCTTTACTTAAAAATGATCACTGGTTTTGAAAAGATTGTTAAAGCTGTCGTTGCTACATTGGAGTAGTTCACCATGTCTTGATATCTGTTGACAGTGACTGTGACAGTGGATGGGCAGCCGACTGTTCTTGGTCTCTACGATACAGCCGGGCAGGTGCGTATTGTCTCGTGCGATTCAGGGGGGTAGAGACCAAATTGGAGAAAGTATTGGAGAAGGTTTCGGTATTCTGAAAATATAAAAGATTTTATAGAATATTTAAAATGTCTCGGTGAAGAAGAGAAAAAGATCAACACTCAGCTGATACTGCAAGACCCGTTAAAAACATTGGGTAACGGAGTTTCATTTTTGTTTTGAAAAGTTTACAATTTATTGTTATTCCATGTAAACGTTTCCTGGAAACTTTCCTTTGGAAACGTTTTGTGTTCGTTTGAAAACAATTGCTTATTTTATTTATGTTCATTCCTCAGATTTGTTAAATTGTCTCCATTAGTCTACTTGCATTGTAACTTCCCAATGCAAGGCATAACTCTTGCCAGTTTCCAATACTGGCTGATTTAGGTCTTGCAGTTTTTCCCTAAGATATCTGTGCTTGGAAATCCGGGCCCACTATGCATTTCTGGTGCAGGGATTCACTATCTTTGCACAACAAAGCGAGGGATATACAGCAAGGCTTAAATCAGCCAGTAATGCAAACTGGCAAGAGCTATGCCTTGCGTTTAGAAGTTGCTTGCATTGGTGATGATTACTCTACTACATTACTAAAGTGCAACTGCAATCTTTTCATTCCCAGGAGGAGTATGACCGACTGAGGATCCTAGCCTACCCGGATACGAACGTATTCATCGTGTGTTTCTCTGTGCTCAATCCCGCTTCCTACGAGAACGTGGCCGAGAAGTGGATACCGGAAGTGCGTCATTACCGGCCGAGAACCCCGGTTCTACTCGTGGGGACCAAGATCGATCTCCGGGAGGGCTACAGCGACGATATTCAACAGCTACAGCGTGATGGACAGAGTCCGATCACATTCCAACGTGGCCAGAGACTCGCGAGTAGGATGAACTGTGTCGGATACGTTGAGTGTTCGGCCCTGACGCAAGACGGGCTCAAGGATGTATTTGAAGCGGCCATAAATGCTGCCAAAACGGCCAGTACCTCTGGATACGGGTCGGGCAAAAAGCCGTGGTGTGTCTTGTTGTAACGTTCCCGTCTCTAGGCCTTATTGCAATGATGCATTGTTCAAGTCTGAAAGCTTGTGCTTATCTGACATTCGTGGATGATTTTGTTAATTTTCTAACTTAAAATGTTGCCATGGGTCACAGGTGGGAGGCATGGGCCGGCATCGTCTCATGATCCTGTGAACTATCCCGTTGTGGACATGACTTGCACAGCTGCATGGACAAGAAACACCAAGGACATTGATACAAGGGCAAATTGGTCATAGGCTTTGGTCTGCAGCTTGAGAACCTCAACGTCTTTGGAGGATGTTCTGGCTGAAAATCTCTTGTATGGATGAATAGGGGTTCATTTTGAGAAAGATGTAGAAACATATCTATTCTTTATTATGTTAAAGGCCTCATCGTTCTCATTTCAATAATGAATTATCATGAGTGTGTGAAAGAGTTTATCAATTTCAAATTCTCAGTTTTCAGCTTGAGTTGCCCTTTAAGACGATGATTGGGCGGGCACATGTAGAAAGTCATGCCTATCTGATAATATAGACGGATAATACAACAATATTGATGGTGGCATATTGCAGGTTATTGAAACGCTGCCTCGCTTTTACAGCAAATGTTGTTATTTATTGTTCACGCCCGAATGATGACATGGACATACTAATATTGAGCAAAGAGCACTGTATACGTCCTACTTTGAGGCATATAAAGTGTTGGGCATTCAGTAGGCTACATTGCTAACAGTTTATCACACCAGGACAGCCTTCCGTAATGCTAGATACTACAATATACTTGGCCCATACCTTGCTACATGTAAGATTTTGCCATGCTCAGAAATAATCTATCACATGATCGTATAGTCCAGTAAAATGACTCTACAAATACATATCAATATTTAAAATCAATATGACGCATTCGTGGAGATAAGAACATGCCGAACCAAAAAATAATGAATTAAGTGTTACCAATTATGCACATATGCACTTTAAATGTCATGGTTATGGAGTTTGTGAAAGTTACATTTAATATTTCGATTTCAAGAAAACATCTTATAGAACTTCCTTCCTGTAAAGAGCACTTTTCTTATGATTTCTCATTTGTTAGAAGGAGATAGAGTCTTTATCACTTATAGAGAACTGAATATTCAAGTCACACAAAATGAGTACGATTCTGGTAGGAAGCTGCGGTATGAGCCTTACGGTAGGTCGCGTCTTGTGGGGGAAACTGTCCTGCTATGTTCATAGTTAATTCTAATGATATGCATCGATGTCACCTGTTTGACTGAATCTTCTTATTTGCAAAATGTCTGCTTACAACCACTTGGCAACATACATTTGAATGATTGGGCACAACTGAATATCTCATCTATCATAATATTGATTTGCTATTGTTTCACTTGAAGTCTTTCCTGTGTCAGTCTGGTTATAATATACCGGTAGCCTTTATATGTCCTAAAAATGAGGTGTGTAATAATAATATCGGATAACTTAATTCTTGAATCAAGACACTACTCAACAGAATCCAATTTAAAGCTTTATCAATCTATTCCATGTAACATATATGACACAATTATACTTCTTTGGTGAACATTTTCTTTATAGTGAGATGAAGAACGTGATATTGATAGACTGCTACGTACGTACGTCAAATTTACCCCACTCCTCTAGGTCCGACACTGCCTTGGACGTTGCATTCTTTTATTTAGTAATGTGTCGCAATAACGATGTTGATTGACAGTGAAGACGTCGGTACCGTATTTCCTCTTATAGCGCTGGGAAATATGATGAACAAAGTTTTTTTTTTAAAAATGCAAAGTTTATATGTAAACGTATACGTCTTAAGAAAAAAGTTCCCGTTCAATATTAATGAATTCATATTCTAGAAAGTTTGTCATGATTGCATTTCTATATTTTTGTTCGTCAGGTTATGTATATATATGCCAAAAATTGGGGTTGAAGAAGGTCTGGATAAATGCCGGGGGAGTCTATTAGAGGAAATACGGTAAACGTAGGTATGATAGAGATCGACACGCAGTGTTCTGTATTTTAACCAGATAGTGTTAGTAACTTATTTTGTGCATATATCTTGTCATTCTTCGTTCAGTACTGGAGTGAAATCTACACTTTTCTTGGAGACTTACCAAATGACATATCTTTCTCATTTACACAAAACTGTGTATTTTCATGTTGCCTTAAGTCATATGTCCTCAAGAAATTTAATTTGTCAGTTCAGATAACTTCAAAATAAATGTGTTCTATTCACACCAAAATGTTCTCAAAAGAATCAGATATTTTAATGTAGATATTATGAACTTTTTGTTTAATATACTTGCCTTGAAATTGAGAATAATTATGCAAAACTACGTTCATTTATGTATCCTTACACCACAAACTTTCAAACTATTTCTAATTGTTGTGTTGTTGCAATTGCGTGGAAGTGACAATTTAAAGTTCATATTGTGTGATTGTTGCTTTTAGTTTCATACATAAATTACCGTTTCATTTTCGTGATTATGTTTTATGTCTTTAAAACACCATTACCAAAGATTTTATTCAAAATGGCAATTATTAACATCAAACAGTAACACATTGGATCGTCATTCAAACAAATGTATCAATTGAATACATTGTTTTCATCTTAAAGTTGGATAACTGTAATGCGAAAGAGCAAATTTAGTCAGTCGCAATGATAGCAAAGTATTTATCTACGTTACTATTGTTTGTTGAAGTCAGGCAAACTGTATATTGCGCAACTTAAAGGGGCTGTAGCACGTTTTCTAATGGAAATAAAGAGGTTTCACAAAATGGAAATGATATTTTACCAATTGCAAAACAATCCTATTAAATCAATAAACGCGGATCCATTTCCCTTCCTCGAAGTATAAAGGTGTTCACACTTAAATGTATAAAAATTTAGATTGACAAACAGACAGATACACAGACACAGAGACAGAGAGACACAGAGACAGACAGACAGACAGACACACAGACAGACGTGCTAGAGCGCCTTTGAATGTAAAGATAATGGACCAGTCCTTCCTACCGATCTTCCCTTATAGGGTATGTGAAGCAGATGAGGAAACACTGTCAATATCTCAGTTGTGCTACAGTTTCCTGCTTCAGGGTGCAACTAAACATCGTGTATTTTACGAGCGCTTATTTCGCTTCGAAATTAATGAGTTTTTAAAACATGTGTATACTGTTGACGATATGTGTTTGGTGTTAAATGTAGTATGTACTTTCAAAAGTTGCTTTTTGCTGGACCATTTGAGATGTTCCTGAACAAATATGAAATAACATCCATGACCAAATGAAAGACCAAATCAAAATTTCTACAATTTGCTTTTGACGTTATCCGTTTAGGATTTCTTGTCTATCTTTATTTATTCGTTTTATATCAGTATAACTGAATTTCTTTTGTCTTATTTTATTGCTTTTTATGTGATTAATGTTGTTCTTTGCAAAGCGTGTACGACAGAAGTCGCCGTGACCAAAAACTGATATCACTGATATCGGTTGTCACATTACATTGAATAAATCAGATTGTTTGCATAAAAGGGGGTTTGTTGTATTTTCGTTTTTATTGGTAATTAGATGCCCGGCATTTGCCGAAAATGTGTAAAGACAGGGATAACCATAAAATCTCCGCCGTTAGGCATAAATCAGGCCAGTTGCCACCTGGCGCGTTAGAAACTTGCTATTATTGCTTTATGTAATTTCCTGTTACAGCATATAAGCGTGTGAAGCTTAATAGGTACAGCGCGCTGTGTAGGTCCCGGGAAACAGAATATTTCATTCATACATGTACCTTTAATTCATACCTAAATCACAATAGATACATACATTCCAGTTAAAAATAGTTCATTTCAAATCTCAATTCACTTTACAGTCCAATCTATGTCAGTCGGTCTTTTAATCTGTTGAAATCACATTTCCCAACATCAAAGGCTCATGCTTCTACCCATTCTCCTCCCACAGAGGTTACTCCCTTCAGATTTCCGATCCTAACCGCTATTCTAGATGGCCTAAATTTCTAATCTACAGCAAAATTCGCTAGCGGGGTAAAGGGCAACCTACTAGTGTATCCCTGCTTTTTAACGAAAACTATTTCAGCGGCCATGCGACTTTGAAGTCTAGGCATTTTACTTTTAAGGGTCTTGCTAATTAGCATATGTCCTTGAACATGTCTGATATAAATAACACAAATGAACTATATTTGCCACTTCAATTTATCAGCATGTTTATGATTAATTGTTTTCACAAAATCAAATAGCATATTTCGAGGAAAACACATTTAACGAGAAAACGTTTATCTTACGTTTATTTTATCATTTTGACGTGTCATTGGCAAATGTTACTTTCTCAACGACGTCGCTGATTGCACAACTAGATTCTATTGCAACCCATCAGGTCACTTCCATTTTTTGCCGGTGGATTGAGGCCATGAAGAACATAGGTTTGGGATCGGAAATCTGAAGAGAGTAACCTCTGTATGGAGAGAATTACTTGTACTACAGGTATTTGTTCTCTCTTTAGTAAAATGTGAAAAATTAAAAATATAATTTTTTGACTTCATCCCTTACATCAATAATAGAACATAATTTATAGGTATCCTATTTCACTTGACTTTTTCAATAGGTAAATAGAGGCATGATGCACGAAATTTAAGTATTTGGTGGTTTTAGTTTACGGTAGGTTCCGTAAGAAATTTGCTAGTTCAAAATGCGGTTTTAAATCTGGTCGCCGAAACACCCCCTCTGTCGTTTTGTACGTTTCTAGTTTATTGATTATTAAAGGTGAATCCATTGTGTTGTTGGGGTCACACATGGCAAATGTTATTTCATCGAGAGGTACTGACACGTTGTCGAAAATTATATCGGAAATTGGCTTAGAAAGAAATATATATTCACAGACCCATAACAATTTAAACTGTCAAAATGACACATCCATCGTAATTGAATTCCTATACATCTCTTCCCGAGATAGCCATAATCATTTTTCTTAGCTTGTTTTATCGACTTGAAAGTGCTTTCTTTATGTAAAAAATGTAATTGAAACGCTCATAAAATATAGGCGAAGTCGCCAAATTAATCAAGGGAGGTGAGGTGAGGTGAGTTGGGGTTTAACGCCGCTTTCAAGAGTATTTCACTTATATCGCGGCTGCTAGTATTACGGCAGGGAGAAAGCCCGCAACGCCATGTGGCTATGCATTGCGGTGAAACCTGCGAGCAGCGGCTGGAACTAGCGAACCATGGGTGGTACTACTCTGAAATTCAGTGTAGCATTGCACCCAAACCTTACTGGTGTAGAACAGTTCTCAACTGCAGACAAAGTTGCCATGCCCCTGGCGGGATTCGAACCCCGGACCTCTTGATCCGAAGCTGAACGCGCTAACCACTGCACTATCCCGCCACCTAATCAAGGGACAGCCCTGTACCAATGACGTAGAAATAATGTTTTTTAATACGTTACTTCACCCTTCATAAGTATTATGCAAAGAGAATAAAGATATATTCACATTGGCAAAAATTTTAATTCACAATACTGCCAAAAAATACAATGCTGAAATAACTGCAAACTTCAGCCTCATGCATGGCCTCACAATAATACAGATGATTAAAAGTAATTAACCAAAAAAAACCTCTCCAAGACATGCGAGGGAGAATTATATAGTAGCCAAAGAAGAGAAAAGATAAGTTTGATATATGTCAGCCATGCCAGTAATACTACTGGGTGGGAGGGAGTGGATTTGAAGTAACTTGTTGCCAGTCCGTTGCATAACAAATGCGCCAAGAGCAAGGGGAGGTAACTCTAACATGCTTATATAAACTCCAAACAGTGTTGATAATTCAAGGTGAGATAACTGCCAAACATATTGTTCATACCACTATCAAAATTGAATTTAATGAATTAAATTAATACTTTAATACGTTACTTCACCCTTCATAAGTATTATGCAAAGAGAATAAAGATATATTCACATTGGCAAAAATTTTAATTCACAATACTGCCAAAAAATACAATGCTGAAATAACTGCAAACTTCAGCCTCATGCATGGCCTCACAATAATACAGATGATTAAAAGTAATTAACCAAAAAAAACCTCTCCCAACCCAAGAGAGAGATGAAACAAACATATATATTAATTATATAGATATAAAACCTAAATGATTTTAAAGGTCAGTTGAAGGTAGGAAGGCACTAAATTGGAAGGAGTCAACTTGGTCTGCTTAACCTACTTGATGCAATCAATATTGTCCATAGACCATAGTCCTACCACCTGGAGTCAAGGAAATCAGTTGACATGTGGGTCAAAAGTTCAGACCTTGAGAAAGGCATAAAAGACAAACTAGGCATAAGTTCATATAATAGCGAGAGGCAGCCTGGTTCCTGCAGCCGAGACACTGTATCTGCTATTCTGTTCAATTCTCCTTTAATGTGAACTGCATGCAAGTCAATATTGTAAAGGGCTCTTACCCAAAACAGTTCTCTAACATATTTCATAGAATCCACACTTTTAACAGACCCTCTGTTAATCGCTGTCAAACATGTAATATTATCAGTGCGAACCAGAACTTTTTGGTTTCTGAACACACCCTTCCAACGTTTCACAGCTAACACAACCGCCATGAGTTCCTTAGTGTTAATATGAGCCCTGGCCATGATTGGCATATCGCTATTCCAGTTCCAATAAGCATAATCGCCCTGAACGTAAGCCCCTCCTCCCGTATCACAAGCATCCGTGAACAATAAGATAGAGGGAATAACCGGTACAAAACTCACTGTCCCGTTGAACGCGCACATAAAATCACACCACCATGTTATATCAGCCATGCAATTTTCGTCTAGCTTTACTTTGTGATGTGGCCCTTTGAGAGTAGCTTTAATGTCAAACAAGCGCCTGAGGAAAGTTCTTCCTCCCTGTATAACTTGAGAAGCCCAGCTAAGTTTTCCGACAAGTGTATCTAGTTGTTTTCTACTAGCTCGTGATTTTGCTTTGAAGTCATGAAGGAGTTCAATAAACTGTGAACATTTAGCTGCAGGTAGAGAAAGTGTCATTGAAACCGTATCAATCTTAATTCCCAGGAACAAAATTTGCCGGCTTGGTCCGTCCACCTTTTTCCAATTGATGTCAAAACCCAGTTTCCTCAGCAGAGAGATTAATTTTAACATACTTTGCACACAGTCAGTTTTGTTTCTTGTGATAATCAATAAATCATCCAGATATGCGATTACACGAACGCCATAGTGATACCACATAATGTCACACACTGCTTTTGATAAACACTGAAACACTTTAGGGCTTTTTGCGGCCCCAAACGGTAAACGTGTATCTACCATGTAGGTGACAGAGTTGTCTCCCTTGAATGTCCAAGCCAAGCCCAGAAGATCAAAGTTTGACGGGTGCACAGACACCGACCTGTAAGCACTTTTTAAGTCAAGTTTTGCCAAGAAATCACCTTCCTTAATATATTCTTTAGCAACCTGCAGATCCATATACCTACAATCACAATCTTTCATGTAAGAATTAAGGGATTTATTGCACGGTAAACTTGCATCATGTATCAGTCTTATTTTGCTTGATTCTTTTGGGATAGCTCCAATAGCGCTGACAATTCTTGGACGATTTTTAACTAACTCATAATGTCCTAAATCTATTTCTGATAGCAACTGATCTTCCACCAAAGCGGCATTTTCCATAGCTGATCGATGGTTTGAACAAAAAACCGTTTCTATCTTATCAATCACATCCTCCTCAACCAGGTGAAAACCGCCTTTGACTCCATTTAAAATGTACTGCCTGTCTTCGTGATCGATAGGCAAAAAGGTCTCCCACGCACTATGTACAAGCTTGCCGTGCGTAGGACAGTCTGGAATTGTTAGTTTTTTGTTGGGGTGGGTTGGGCCATGTAGGTAGGCATGGAACCATGAGTGTTGTATGCCGGTGAGGGTGTAGCATGCATGCTTGATGGGTGTTGGCCTCTGCACAAGGAGCAAACATGAACTAGCTTACAGTCGACTAGCTGGCACGATGAAGGACCGTTATACCGCCTACAGATTTCTCTTCCATCCGCGGTGAAAGGTCCAGGAGGGAACATTCTAGATGAGGAAGACGCTGGACCCCTGTTGTTCGAAGCCGGATATTGACGCCAACGTCTATCTTGATGACCATAATGTGATGGTTGGGCGTTTTCATCCTTCCTTACCAGCTGGTGCTCCCTCAATAACTGATTTGGCGTTCCCCATGGGAACCCCTCCTTCGCTTGGCACTCTCTGTACTCTTTGTCATAGAGTAACACAGATCCCCACACATTTCTGCTTGCCAACCTAAACACATCTCGCATGTAACGGTGATAATTAAGTACAGTCCGCATTGACACGCCCTCCTCGATAAGTTTGTCTAATATACCAAGGCTAGCGTAGCCCCACATCTCCAAGGAAATACCACTCAGCTGTGGTTTACTATTGCCTAGCAATAACTTGCCTTGATCAACCTGTAGACTATATCCTTTGTTTACATCTAAACTGTTCATCCATATAAAATCGACGATGCGACGGGCGTTACCTCCTTGGGCATCCAGGGTGACTTCCCCTTGAATAGTTGAAGTCTCGCGTGAAGACAATTCAGCGTCACGTGACGTTCGCATATGTTCAATGTCACCTTGAACCTTAAATATTTCCGTTTTCAAAGTCTGTTTTTGCTTTTCAAGATTCAATGCCTGCAATTCCCTTTCTAGAACAATACACTCCTCCTGCACTTTGGTAAAATGGCCCTTGTCAATGCTTTTTGGCGTACCACTTCCTACCCTGCATGGCGAGTCACCGTCTGCCCCACGACCAAGGTCAACCGAACGTTGATCGCCGGTACCGCCGGACTCACGCTTATTGGGCTTCAAAGCTTCCATCACCTCGTTCATTCTCTTCCCGGCACACTCCCGTCTCTCTCTATCCATCACCGCCAGTATTATTCAAGAGAACTTAACTTTAAATTTGAAGTAACTTGTTGCCAGTCCGTTGCATAACAAATGCGCCAAGAGCAAGGGGAGGTAACTCTAACATGCTTATATAAACTCCAAACAGTGTTGATAATTCAAGGTGAGATAACTGCCAAACATATTGTTCATACCACTATCAAAATTGAATTTAATGAATTAAATTAATACATTGTATGTTTCGTAAGTTTGTGATGAATTAAAGTTGTTTTGGTAAATAATTACGTATGGATATTGTATTAAATAACTTTTTGTACAAATAATTTGCAGGATTAGGTAAAAACGTGTTTGTCTTTTGATGTTAGATATCCAAAAGGGTAAAAGTTTATTAAAAGGTTCAAATCAAATTAGAGGTAAATCTTGATGGTGTAATTTGTGTGTAGCAGTTATTGTTTTGTGTTGAATCAGCTATTTGGGTGTTGAATCTAGTGTTTAATACAGCTTAATAAATTATTTTGGGTTGAATAAAGTGTTTTTTCTTGAAGCAATTACTTTTGGTTGAATTTTAGCCGATCATTTTCATGTTTCTGTTCGGTGTCAGTCAACAATTGACATTTTTTACTTTAACCACTGCACCCCCAAAGCTGAAAATTTGTCCGTAGGTAACTCAATTGCTCCTAGAGGATCAAAGTTTGTTCATTTGGTCCTCACCACCTCGAATATGGGAGTGACAGGCATCTCTAAAAACTTTAAATGACTTCTTCTTCGTAACCCGTTTGACATAGGAAGCTGACATTTTCAAATTAACAGTTTTAATACATAGAGATTTAAATTTGTTCATTAGGTCCAGCCTAAAATCTATAAATGACTTTTCCCCATAGAACCAGAAATGCTAGAAAGCTAAATGTTTTGGAATATGATTTTTAACGGATGGAGACTAAGGTTTTTAAAATTCATTAGCCTAATCCCAAAAACAAGTAGTTGTCACTAAGGTGACATGATCCCCCGTTGCAAATTAATACTTGAAAATTGAAAAATAATGTAAAGATCACCAAAATCGTCTGTCGAACATGTCGAAAAATTCAAGTTCAACTGTGACCTTGAGAATAATGTCAAGGTCACCAAAATCTAATCAGCTCGTCGTCTTTCCTTGGAGAAGCTATGTGTAAGATATGATGAATTTCTGGTGAATGGTTCTTGATATATCGCGCTGACAAGGATAACATGACAAAGTTGCATTGTGACCTTGAAATGAAGGTCAAGGTCACAGACCTTTGTAGGAACATTACTCTTCCCATGATGAACCCATTTGCAAAATAGGAAAAGAATCCAGTGAATAGTATTTGAGTTATTCCATTTCGTACGGACGCAGCCGAATACTATATCCCCCGCTTCGCGCTAAATGTGCTTCGGGGGATAATATGGCGTGATGTTTTCATTTAAGTATTATACAATTCTTTTAGGGTAATCATCAAGTTCTGTTGATGACGTATCAAATGCTCCCAATTTTATATCTGTAGGTAGAAAACTAATCAAAATATAGCTTATTACCTATCCTGGTTTCCCAGGCAATACTCAGTACCAAACCGTCTCAGGTATCCAGGTTACCCGTCCCAGCGCTAGAGATTATACTTTATATAATATATAATTTATGTGTAAGACGGTTTATTATGGTTCTCCATTTCTTCTTTATTGTATACATGCACAATGTTTCTGGGCTGTTCCCAACACCTTCACCAGGTAATGTTTCTGGGTTGTTCCCAACACCATCACCAGGTAATGTTTCTGTGCTAGCGAATCAGTGACCACCAGGTGCAGCACGGAGAAGTGAAAGAAATGCTGCAAGGCTTTAGATTAGCCAGTGATGGAGACAAGTATGGCTTGAGGGAAGGTGATCACTTGATGAACCAAAACAGTCCTTTAAAATATATTATCTTCGTGATTTTTACATCATAATTTCTGTTAATACTGAGGCAAGTCATTGTGTTTTCATGGATTCAAAATATAAACTACAAGTATTTGTTTGGTTGCGGGGGTACGTAATACAAACCCGCCACTGAGAACATTTTCCAGGTCTGGAAAAGTGCACCCCCTACTCAAAAAACGGTATCCGCCCCTGCTTGCATTAATACTAGTAGCTTTGATATAACGGTAGGTGAAATACTCTTAAAAGTGGCATTAAACCCCATCTCACCTCAACTAGACTCTTCAAAGCACTGAAGCTTATTATTTTAAAGCTAATTTGAAGATACATCTCTTGAAATCATATTATCGAGATTGACATTTTAATTTCTCTCTTGTACAGCACTCTGAGCATAGGACATACATAAGGTGCTATATAATACCGATAGTTATATATAAATACTGTACTGGGAACCAAGTTTTTAATTAATATTAACATCAACAACAAAGTATATGAAATATTTTTATTACAAGCTTAAATTGTAATAAAGGAAACATGATTTAGAAGTTACAAAAATCATTATGTTTTGTCAGCTTGAGGAAAAAATGTTTTATTATGGCACACACTGAAAACTTGTAAACAGATAAACAATTTAGGTGTGATATTAGTGAAATTATAATCAACAAGAATATGTTATTCTTCAAACACATTAGTTACAAATATAAATTGAGTTATTTGAAAAGGAAATCTTTTAACAACAGATTTAGTTTTAATCTTGACAAACTG
Organism: Gibbula magus; assembly: GCA_936450465.1. NCBI lineage: Eukaryota > Metazoa > Mollusca > Gastropoda > Trochida > Trochidae > Gibbula > Gibbula magus. The sequence goes on from OW388291.1 coordinate 38,633,337, forward strand.
ATCGTTTAGGTATTTATAAAAAAAATCAATTTTATCTCAAACCAATCAACGTTTAAAACTTTGTTTTCATCACCAAATTATTGCAAACAAGAAATCATAAATAGTTATCATAACAACAGCTCAAACTCAAATTCCCAACATCAATAATTATTTTGATAAGAATTCACTTTTGTCACCAAAGCAATCACAGAGTGCGCTCATTCATTCATTCACACAATTGTATACACCGCATTCATCCAATATACATATACGTGTATATATGCAACTTACATCCACACAGTATGTACAACAAAATATTTAACAATTAACATTATACAAAATACAAAAGGATAATTGTACAAACTTTATCATGGCATAGCACAATGCTGCTTAAACCAGCACCATATAACATTATGACTCCAACTGTCATGTTTACCTTCTTTGAAAAGTCATGTCTTTGGCATCGTTTTGTAACTGAATAATTAACTTTACAAGAAAACTTTCTTTTATTATTTTTACTGGCAGGCCCAACTGATACAAAACACCAACTTCTAGAATGCCTCTCAAACAATTCAAATTAACTCGCTAAAAGTCTCAGGCTGCCTTCATGGAAAATGACTATTATTATAATTAATATTATCATCTTTCATGTACCAGTTATTGTCTATGTTAATTCATAAAATATATAACCTCTGTAAAAATCTTTTAATCCAAAGGAAAGTTTGTATTCAAGTGTGTATCTACCTAATTTGGCACAATATCCATTGAAATAAAAATATTATGAAAATCATATGGAATCAATATTCACATTACAATTTGACATAAGAATATTTGACAAATCATTAAATGTATACAATAAACAAACCTTAAAACTGTCATAGAAAGTTGACCTTTGCATTGTCGGATGCCATGCAATTTTTATGAGTTGTCTCCCTTTAGCTGTTACGTTATTTGGTAGCTCATCCCAACAATAAACAATGGATGTATATATATATATATTGTAGATGTTTGGCAATTATGAAGGCTGTCAGCGTGTTATGCATACAATAACAAATAGCACCAGATATGACCGTCAGGCTTGTTGTGGATTTCATCACACCTTATCCTGCATCACTGGAAATAAAACACAAAATGCGCATAAAATATTAATTTACGTGGAAGTAAATTTTTTAAATAGCATTTTATAATCAGTTCTTTTGTATGCAAAACAGATTTCAATAGATATTTTAAGAAAAACCAAACTTGTTTTATAATTAAGGAACTTAATTAAATTGCAACTTATTGCCTTTATAGTTTCTTCATAATAATATCAAAGTTTAATAATTACAAATCTTTTTTGTAGTAATCAAAAACAAAATAACCTTTTATAATAAATAACACTCTGAAATAAGATGAAAGTAAATTCTTCTCATTAATTGCACTTTATAACCATATGTATAATAAACAACTATTGTCAAACATTTTACATTCATAGTTATTTTGTAATTGTAAATCAAGACTATTCACTACTGAGAGGCAACTAAAATCATCTAAAATTTGAATAAAACTATTCATTTTAGTGTTCAATTTTTTCAACCTCAAATCCCTTTGTAAAATGTAAAACAACAAATACATACCAACAGGTTTTCGTAGATTTTTTGGCCAAGCGATATTGGCGGCCATTCTCTTGTAAGCAAAGACGACTTCCCTCGTCGAGGTCAGGTATTCACCTTTGATCATCTGGGGACACAGGTTGTCGGCCAGGTGTGTTTCTGTAGGTGATATAGGTAGGGATAGATATAATGTTCATTGCTGTCAATCAGTCGTATATATCAGTTTTCATTTCAAGATTTATTTAATGTTACAAGAATATTATGTGTATTTTCCATGCAGCATAACTTATTATCGGAAAAGTTTTCATTATCATTAATGTAGGCACTTTATAAAATGAATACAAGAATATGAGGAATTTTCAATTTAGCTTTGGTAGAATTAGTACCTTTTGTAAGCAAATTCATTCATATTTGATCATTGACTTGTATTTGAGTGTTTTTATCATGTGTATGAATTTATCAAAATATATGCCATACCTTCCCCGTCCACCAATAGGAAGAGACCAAAATCTTGTGGGTTGGTCACCTTGAACTTGTGAGCTATCAGGGCACCTGTAAAACAGCAAAAAGAACAAATTAATATTATCATTGATAACAAACAAATGCAGGTAAAGGCATGCAAATATGGATTAAATGTTGATCAAATGTTGATTATTTATTATATTAACGTATATTAAACCAGTAGAGGATTTGTTATCAAATTAGTGAAAAAAGTTTTTTATTATTTAATTGAGGTTTGATAACATGGCACTTCAAAAATTATGTTAGTTTCCTGTTTTTCACTTTCAGACATGAATCAAACGAAACCTTTCACAATGAAATGACCCAAGACTTTCGAGGGTTGTACCAGGTAACCATACATTTTGTAAGTATTATTAACATTGTGCTGTCACAAATGTATCTTTACAGTGGTACGACAAAAGACTTTATAAAGTGGTACTACAAAATCCATTGACAGTGATACTAACATTGCAATGTCACAAATAACCATTATGTCATGAGAAGGGATATTACACAGGTGGAATTTTGAATATAATATCATACTGCATTAATTCACTAACACACAAATCAAGTAACAAAGAAACACTCACAGACATCCTTGGTGCTCATGTTCGGTCTGATTGGCAGAGTCTTCCAGATGATGCTGTCGCGGAGCTCGTCAGGGATCGCGATCTTCAGGAAGCCCTGCATGTCGCTGATACTCGGTAGTCGACCCTGGGACAGAAAATTGGTTCCCAAAATCATGATCATAAATGTTTAATCCCAATTATGCTTATCAATGACGATATTTTAAGGCAATGTAATATGTAATATGTTGGTTGGATTCTTTGGAACTTTGGAACTTCCTCAAATTAAATACTGCTGTACCGCTATAATTTCTCTCTGTGTCAATTATTTTTGGAAAATTATACATATATATTATTATATCATGGAAATAACATTAAATCTTCTTACTGACATTATCATCATGAAAAATAATAATATCAGTCAGTCGTACTGCTGGGTAAACAGAGGCATATTGAATAAAGTCCCTTGCCCAGTTAACATCACAAGTTAATTATCAACATTATTATCATAATAATCAAACTTGACGTACATGATGGTTGAACGCGTTGGTCTCCTGGGTTTCCTGGAAGTTTTTGAGGATGAGCACGGCGCTGGAGAGGGTGGTCAGGTAGTACCCCCCCTCCCCCGTCAGCAGCGAGGGGTGCAGCAGCCCCCACATGAAGTCGGCCTCGATCTCCGCCGACACCAGACCACACTGCACTAGCACGTAGATCAACATCGGCAGGAAGTCTGTGGGAGAAGAATATGCTTTTTTGTTGATTGGAATAAAATTAAGAGTTATATTCTTGTTGCAGTAGCTCAAATTGGTTGCACTGCTCTGAAATTCAGTGTATCAGTGCACCAAAACCTTACTGCACATAGAACAGTTCTCAACAGCAAACAAAGTTGCCGAGCCCCTGGCACGATTCAAACCCTGGACCTCTTAGATCCGAAGCCAGCGCTATCCTGCTCCCCACCCCCAGACATGGATATAATAATACTGATGTGACATTTGAAAATGATGCAGACATAGTTTTGAACGTTTGTGTGAGTGCCTTTTCATTGAAAAGTAATTTCTGATAATTTTTATTCTGAAGTACAATTTATCTTGCACATGATTGTGTATGTGTGGTCTAACTGTGATTAATACTTATTTCATTCTTTTTTTTATTTAACATATTAATCAGGGATGCAGAAATCGGTCTATTTGCCGGACATGTCCGATTGTGAATCAAGTTTGTCCAAATGGAAAATTGACCTATCAGACATGAGTTGACTGATATTATCTAAATATTTTGTTCTTGAAATTTTACATGTACCTACCATCAGCTCCAAGAGACTGTGGGCCTCTGGAACTCACATGACGATTTCTCACCTAAATGATGAAAACAAATTATTAATACATTTAATAAATCTACAGAATGACATCATATTTAAAGAATTGAAAACAGAACATGGATGAAAAGTGTTTTCACCCATAAACTGAAATACCAGCAATCATACTTAAGCCCTAAGCAATGAATTGGTACTTTATTTCTATGATATACAATGTTACACATCAGTGTATGAATTAAGCCTCAAATGTTACCATACACTGTATATAAATCACCGCATATTTGGCATGACCAAAAAACATTTACAAAGTATTTTGACTTGATTCCTGTCCCTTCACTTACACATTGATAAATGGTGGAAGTCGCACTGAGGAGGTTTTCTAACTTCTTGAGAGGAGAGTACGCCTTCTGCATCTTGTCCAGATGGTGCTTTATAACGTCCATGTCCGATGGCTTCGGGGGACGAATACCAGGCTGAAATCAAGAAAGTCATATAAAGTTACGGTCTCACAAAGACCTGGGTACCATTTCACTAACCGGTCTTAGCCCTAAAATCAATCGTAAGCCCATCTTTTATCATTGGCTAAGATCGGTTTGTGGAACGGTACCCAGTTGCAGATCCAGAGAGGGGCTTAAGCTGGTGATGGACTGCTTTTGTGAATCAACCACCCACACACCCTTTTTTTTCCTATCAAGCAAAAATCACCCCACCCCTGGCAGAGCAAATATTTGCCTTACCAACATGACACAATCCCTTTAATCATACAGTCCAATTGTTTTAGAGAAATCAAATCAAGAATTTTTGACATTATATTCTCAGATATTTTTTAAAAAATCAGTCCTACCTTGATTCCAATATCCTCAGGTGTTTTTGACCGGGCATACTTTATATTTTTTGTCATCAACTGCAAACTGCCTGACCTGAAATGCAAAATTATATAATAAAGCTTTCAAATAAGATAATATTAAAATAATAAAGCTTTTTTCTTGTGCTTACTTAACCTTGCTTAAACTAGAAAATTAATTGAAAAGAACTATCTATCTTTTTTCCCTACCTAGTAAATGTACAGTGAAATGCATTATTTAATTAAGACGAAATAATTAATCAAAGACTCTATTGCGTACCTGGTATGTTCCTCCACGAACAGTTTGTATATATGGTGTTTGACTGGTCGCAGCACACACACGTGGAGAGCACTCTCGATGATCGCGTCGATGTTCAGGAATTCGTTAGCACCCAACTGTGGAAATAATAAACCATGAAATGTTTCTGTTTATATATATCAACAGTTTATTTCAGCATACTAAAATCAGTGGTCGAAATAGTTGACTGCCGCCAATTGATGGGGACGGTTGCAAAATTGGCCAGCACGCTTGTTTGGCTTGTTGAAGAAAAGCCCTGCGTAAAGAGTGAAATGTTTTCGTACACTGACTAAAATAAAGATATTCAACAAGAACATTAAATTTTACAGAACAGACTGAGATATTTTATGGAACTTCATTTACTACCGTGATCGAGTCCAAGGGATTCAAAAAGTTCTGTTTAATACTGGCAGAAAATCATAAAGAATTGATTGAAACTGCAGAGTTGACCAACTTACCTTTGACCTCTCCCTCTCGATAAGTCCCTCAAGTTCCCCCTCGCCGTGTTTCACTAGGTAGTTCTTTATCCCCGTCATAAACTGTCTCACCTGTAGTATAACGCTCGTTAGTCCAAGTAATATCTCAACATGTCATTTCAATAAGTCATATTGACATATTGTAAAAGGGTTTGTCAGTTTTACATGCAAAATTCTTCAAAAAGGGGATATGGGGGTACGGTTGGTTCAAACCCCATCGAGTTTTATGGCAGCAAATTGGACACTTTTTTAACCACATTTGATATTGTCAGTTATTTTATGGTCTACATTTTTAGGCTAATAACACAAAATGTATCAAAATTAGCCATTTTTATCATCTAATAAACACTAGTGCATTGGAAATTTTAAAAAAAATTTAACCTACTTTGTAAACAATATTGAATTTTTAAAAACAGTCTCAACTTACATTGCGCATAACGTTGTGCGGGTTTGCCTCTTGACTTTCCAACGTACACTGGATAAAGTTCTCGATGGTGCATCCAAACGTCGTCTCACGGTCCGTGGATAGACGGAAGATGTACTCCCGGATCTTTCCTCCGGGGTTGTTTACATTTGTGTGGGAAGAATGAGCTGAAATATTTGGTATTAATCGTTATTACCGTATTATTTATTTTATTTTCATAAATATTTGCATAATATTTAGTTATATTTTTTACAAATTAAAACAAAGGAACTGGCACAAAGGTCATCAGGTATTACATATTCATTATCTCTAAGGTAACGGCTAACATATCAAATAGTATCGCATTGCCTAGTCACCAAATTTACAATTTATAATCTACATTAGTCAAGGTATTTGTTAACAGATAATTAAAGGAAGAAAAAACAAGTTTGACCTCTGTTATTTTGTCTCTATTAGAAGTTCACTCAAAATTCTTACAAGAGGACAAAAGTTCTAAAATAGCATTAAAGGGACACTACGTTGAGGATAAAAATTAGATGAGATTTATCTACCTATGCTGAATTATGAGTTACCCTTCGCTTCACTGTCGACATGAAGTAGGTTTTATCACTAATTACTTCAATTGTCTGAAATTGGGGATCTATGACTCGTTAGCAGACACTTTGGTTGATAAATCTGATCTCATATTAATCCTCAACGCAGTGTCCCTTTAACAGCAGCTTGAAATGGATACCTCTCCAACGAGAAACCACACATCAATATTGCAAGACACTTTGCTTATCATTTGTCGTAAGGCAGCGTAACCTTGATCTCCTACCATGATTTTGATAAATTTTGAGAGAAAAAATACGATCCCTCTCAATTGAAATATTTTTTAAAATTTCAATGAAATAAACACATGTGATTAATTTGCATGTCCTTAAGTAATTTTTCAAACAAATACTTACAGAGTATTGGCCGCAGTCTTTCCCGAAGATCTGAGTTGATAACTTCACTGAAAGACTCGCTCACACATCCATCTTCCGACGGGTCGAGAATTATCCCCCCTTGTGTGTCGTCAAGGGCAACGTTCACATGAGCACTGTTTAGTGAGTCCATAGTGTTTGTGTTATTGGACTGCATCCGTGAAAACGAAATTCCTCGAGTAATCCGTGACTGAGCCACATTAACCTTCTGAACTTCAATAGCACCATTTGTAAAAGAATCCACACTTTGCACATCCGAAATGTGTCCAATACTTTCATGTTTCTTCTGGGTGGAACAAGCAGACGGCTTTGTTACAGTGAAGTTACTTTTTTCCTGCCATCGCTGTACTCTCTCCTCTGCATTCATGGCAGGTTGCAGTGAACTGTTTTGCGCATGCAAAAGTTTTTCCAGAGGAGAGTTGTCCCACGGTTTGCAAAACACAGTACCAGCTGTACTGGCCGATACTGACGGGGGTCCATACATATTGCGAAGGTTGTCGTATTCCGACACACACTTGACATTGCGAACAGTCAGAGGCTGGATTGGGCGAACATTGAACTCTGGATGAGCACACGAGATCATATCCTGGACGGTGGAGGACTCCGAGAAGCACGACTGTCTGTTCAATTCTGACGTCTGCTTTTTGTACACTGGAAACTTGCTCAGAGTTGGACTCTCCAGGCTTCCAGCATTCTTCTCGAGATCCTCCAGAGAGAAGAGCTCATCCTCGAGACCACTCTGACCTCGGGGTCGCTGTTCCTCTGAATCTGGAGTTGATGCAGCACTTTTGTTGTCCTGGTTACGAAACTTCAAAACATCAATTTTCAGTTTTGCAAACTTTTCCTTGAGGCTCCTCTGTCGTGTGACCTTCTGACCTGTCTCTCCTGCCGTCCTCATGCTCTGACTACGGTTCACTGACCGTCTGCTTGACCTTGTCTCAGCAACCTTGACCTTCTCCTGGTGCTGATGGCTAAAACTGAAGACAAAGCTACTAGAGTCAGTGATGAGATTGCTGTTCGGGACATTCCGCGGGGAGAATATGGTCTCCAGTTGAGGCTCCTGGGATACCTTAACCTGACATTTCTGGGTTCCCCGTGGATCCCGATCTGGATTCTGGATCTCATGGGGTCCATATGAAGGTGCGGACCTTCTTCTAATCCTCACACTCACAGATTGCCCATCACCCACATTGACTGCATCTGCTGGTTCTGCATATATGGGAGAGTGGGCAATAGTTGAAAGGGAAGAAGTGGATGAGGATTTTACTCTTGAAAGACAAGGCAGAGGTGGAGGTTTAACTTTAGGAGCCGAACAAGAATTTGGAGATTCTCGGAGAGATGACACGTGATGTTGTTTCACAATGGACTCCTGTATGATAGTGTTGGACTGATAGTGAGAGATCATAGGGATTTTGGGTTCCTTCACGTGGGAACATTTGGATTCAGTCTGAGATATTACCACTTTTTGTTCACTTGTCGTCACGGCAACCATCCCTGAGCTCTGACACATTGAACTCATGGCCAAAGCTTTGTGGAGATTGTTCTTGGAGAGAGATCCTCCGTCCGATGACAGAGTCGAAATTCCAGATTCATTCTGAGTGGGACTGATGTCATTATGCACTCGAGGGTTATATGACCCAAAAGCATCCTGAGTTTGGGTCCACATATTGCACCGAACATTGTTACGAACATTATCACTTTCACATATAGAATTCTTCCAGATGTCCTCATAATCACTCATTTTATCCTCCAGACTACTCCGGAAATAGCTGGGTTCAGGAATATGCAGAAGATCCAACGATGTAGTGAAATAGAGACTAGGCTTCCCTTTGGAGGAGCGTGGATGGGTCTGTGACTTCATGTCCACCTGCTCCTTGTAACCGACAAGCTGATGGGAAGCCTCACTTCCATCACAGGAAGCAACTACCTCGACCTTCGGGACACTGATCTGTGATTGGTCATCGCTGGAGTCGCCCCCCGGCTCGGTGTCAACCTGGTCAAGCGGTTCCAGCTTCGGAGGAAGAGGGGGGCCTTCTTCCTCGATACGAGCGTGTTTTTTGTCAATGATGAACTTTGAAAAGTCGCAGAGAGAATGGGAGGGGGCATTGTTCTTCACTTTGGTTGGAAGTTCTGGAGGAAAAGCTGTTAAGGGTCGTGTGATATTGATGGGTTCGCTACAGGACTTGTGAAGAACCGGGGTCGCAAGACTCTCAGCGCTGTTGTTCCTGGAAATTTTGGATTGCCAAAAATCTGAAACATAAAAAAAATATTGTTTGTTGAAGCTAGTTTATTAAATAGGAAATATATTGAAGTTAAAAGCTGACATTGACAAAAACATCACAGTATTTGTTAAAACTTTTAACACTTTATAGGCTGAAATATCAAGCTTATAATGCATGTATGAATCTCAGGAATCATGATTATGTAACTGCTAGTAAACAATCAAGGTTTAACTAAGTTGTCTAAATCTTGAATTATCTCATCTGAAAGGTTAAAGATTCTGTCTTTTGTCCTTTTTTCAATTAATGACTAGAAATATGAATTCTAAGAACGAATTCACAAAAACGTAAATGTCTCACCGTGTCCAAGCAGGGCAAGAGAAGATAACTCTTTGGGAGATTTGGCGCTCATTATTGCAAACGGAAGAATAAGTTGTGTTGGAAGATCCTCTCTGAAAATGAATACAAAAATACTTTCAATGACATGTGAATAGTAACACTAGAGATACTTTGTTCATTTAGAAACAAACTATAGTGGGGGATGATACTACTCAATATTTAGCACGAAGAACTTACACCTATTGTAAAGTTACATAGATCATCTCACAAGATCCCTCCTATGATAATGAACAAATGTTGTTAAATTTGAGGTGATACGGTACACTTGAGCTTCAGTTCCGTATGAATTGGGCTACAGAACCTTCGGTTCAGTACATTTTATGTTCAGTTCAGAGCCAAGAATGTTAGAAATGTAAATTCACAACAAAACACATTATTTCATTAAATTAAGGTTTATAAACACAAAAATGCCAAAAAGTTAAAATATTGATTAAATCTTAAATAATAACATATATACAGTATTTAATACAAACCAAAAATACACTTTGATGTACGGTGCACCGAACGCAAACTACTTTGATTCAAACTAATGTACCGTAAATCCTTAATTAGAAGCCAGGCTTCTATTTTTTCAAACTGTCTGAGCCATAGGCGTCTATTCGAGCCAGGCGACTACGGAAGATAGTAACGAATCTAAATTTGGTTAACCCAGTGTTTAATTAAAGCAGGCATTTATATTTTTTCAGAAATCTTCGGTAAGGGCGTCTATTCGAGGCAGGCTTATATTCAAGGCAGATGTCAAATTAAGGATTGTTGGTAGTTGTGAACCATTTCACCCCTATTTACAACAGTCATGCACTCACTTGTTGAGAATGTAGAACTCAATGAGTTGGGGTATAGACGAGAAGTAGTGCGAGGATCCCTGCAGTCTCATCCCACGGTCTGTATTCTCGATGATATAGTGATCCACATTAGCACACGTCTCCTGCAGATTCTGTACAGACAGTGCCAAGGAGTCCTTCTGGCTTGATCGTCGAACCACAAAACACTGGAGATAGATGGGGAGTTTTATCAATATAAACAGATTCAGAATCCTTGGATCAACCTTAAAATGGTAAACTTTCGAAAATTTAATTGAAGTATATCAATAAATCCTTTAGGATTTATTTCACAAAAATCATTGAAGTAATAGATAATATTTTGTAACAAATTCATTGTTTTTAAAGCAAAATCTTTGCAAAAACCAAAGGAACTGTATCAGAAGAAACATTTACGTATTACTTTTCATAATTTCTGTCATTAGTATAAAATAAATTTTAACTTACTCCTGTCTCTCTGTCTTTGAGTAAATGGACGGCCCCAGATCGACCTATATCCGGCAGCAGCCATATTGAATGTGTTTTCGAGAGACGCTCAAATAAACTGATGGGTCGCTGGTCAGAATCTGTCACTTGTTCAGATATTGGAGAGTTAGAGGAGCTTCTCATCTGCAAAAAACAAATAGCGGTAAAATAAATGAATGATTCTTGAAGATGGAAATTATTAAGACAAGGAATAATTTTGAAAAGTTTCAAGAGATTGCATGTACTATTTTAACCTTTGTGAAATACAGAATGTAACCTGAGATTTGCGATTCTAAATCCCGTAATCAATCCTATTAAAAAATCATTATCGACCCTTTAACTTCATTACATATCTTAAACAAACATCTTTAGACCATACTGTAATGTTAAAACTGTCAATAGAAACAAATTTACTTCTGTTATCAATGCTTCATATGTGTTATCGTCAAAGATTAAAATTATATGAAAATCAATAAAACCAAAATGTTCAACAATATTCAACAAAGTTCAATATTATTCAACAAAATTGAAATTAAAGGTACACAATTGAATTATTTGAAAATGATTGTTCTTCTTGGAGGTAAGTGAAAATGTAACAAATAAGAACTGAAAAAAACTTAAGAAAACGTCCCAGCCATTTTTAGCATAACAGTGGGAAAATCTGCCAACTTCATAAGATATGTAAGCATTCTAGGGTTCTCCAGTTCTTTATAAAACTATTTTCATGACATCTAGGCTCGCAGGTACAGGATTAAGAAAGGTTTAGAGTTTCAACGAGTCTATGTAACAAAATAGATTCTTTGAAATCAGTGGATCTATGAAATATTCCAATCCCTAAAATGTTTTGAAAAATGTTAAGTTACCTTGACAACCTGCTCCACATGATAGAGGGGCATCTCCGGGGAGACACTTCCTGGAGTTGTGATGTCATGGCCGCTGTCTGCATTTGACGTCTGCTCGCTTCCAGTGAGGCTCTGAAGACTCTGTTTGCTTCCTCTGCCAACACAAGACACCCGTCTCAAAACGTCTTTCATGCAAGACATTGTGTAACATAGTCCTTGAGCTTTAGATCTTCCTATCACAATGTTTCTGAGTTACTAAGTTTTGATCTTAGCATATTAATTGCTCACACAAAATAACTCCCTAAAAATGTTCTCCATGCAAGACATTGTGTAACATCATTCTTGGGTTTTAGAAGTTCTGAACTTAGCATTCACTGAATATCCTTCTCAACTAGTATTTCATTCAAGACAATCCAGTAATTGATAATCTTTAAGCATTTGAAGTCCAAATTTCTATCGACAATATTTTGAAATGCTCTGATAATGCCATATTGCCTCAAAAATTAGGACTGGACGCCATATCCAAATGACAAAATATGATCAACTAGCGATTAAAATGGTTCCAATCTTCTAACACTGTATGCTCTCAGAGACTCCTCAGAAATTAGGACGCCATATCCAAAGCACAAAATATGATCTACTAGCGATTAAAATGGTTCCAATCCTCTAAACACAGTATCCTTTCAAAGACTCCTCAGAAAACAGTATGACAGAAACATGACAAATAAGCCTCCAATAATTCAATTTCATGTCTCTTTCTACGGGTCTATGTATAGACGTTCAGCTGTTCAGCATGCAACATTAATGAGGTTGTACAGTTGTCTTTGCTGGCAAATGTCAAACGACTAAAGAGCCGTGTTTCTTATTAAAATCAATGTCACAACCGAACAAATATAGATTATCCATTTTCTTGTAATGATCACTTGGCCCTAATGTTTTCATTTACGTCACAGGATTTATTTTTGTAGTTAAAATGATACTCTGTAAAGAAATAAACTGTTTGTTAAAGATATTTTTGAGATTTGGCAAATGATTATTAGAGCCAAATGACTTAACCGCCCTATGTTAATGTTACAAATGAAAATGAAAATGAAATGTCAAATTATGGTAATAATTATTTTTATGTTTACATTATATGGCATAATTTCATGTCTGTGATAATGAAAAAATAAAATTGACAGTATAGTTTGGAAGGCAGTTTGATAAATAATCAGAACATTTAAATTTGTTAGCCAATTTGTGAATTATTAGAAAATAAATCTTTCTCACCCAATAAAGTTCCTCATTTGGTCGCGTGGTATATCGTATGGAGATATATCCTGGCCACCGGGGGCGTCATGGAAACCAAAACATGGCCTTTGATTGGCTGCTGGGTTCTGTAGAGGGTACAGGTGGCAAAGGTCAGTCAATAGTAGGTCAAGGTCATTGGCGATATTACTCAGCATCTGAAATTAAAAATGATATTCTTAATATCCAGGTTACTGAGAGTTATGTCAGATTCAACCCATGATCCCAACGTGAAGTCGCAGAAATTTGTTGTCTCATGCTAAGTATGCGTAAAAAACCATGTCAATTCAAAAAATATTTCCTGTTTTAAATTTTCAATACAAGCATAAAAGCTGTCAGATGTTAACAAACATCAAATAAATGATTGGGTTTCAAAAGAATGTGATCAAGTGTTTAATTTCCTTGAGAGTTGAAAATTGAATAAAACTATCCAAACTGAAAACAAAACCAGGATCAAGAAAAAATTATTTTTGTGTTGATTGACAACATGGAAAGGTTGACGTCACCGTGGTTAAATGGATAAGCTAATTGGCACGGTCAGTGCAGACAGTTAGTGCCTGACTCTGAGGGTGTGGGTTTGAATCCTGCAAGGAGCTCATCCCAAGATAAATACAAGAATTTGTACTATTGCAGATAGTGCGACCCAAATATAACAATGTCACAACATAGCTCCGCAGAGATGTTCCATCTGTAAACATTACCAAAGCAAATAGAAAACCAAATTTAAATTTCACAGATGCAAATAATAAAAATCAGTTTTCACAAACGATTTTCTAGCAAAAGCACATACAGGCTTCGCAAAGGAAGAATAAAGTTCACTTCCTCACTGTGGAATTTCCTTCCTGCTTGACTGTGACACTGATGATGACCAAAATTATTTTATTCAAAATGCACAAATGACAGCAAATTCACAAAAGCAGACTTCACCAAGGAAGAACAAAGTTCACTCCCACACTCTTCCTGCTATTGGAGCCTGACGCCGATATTTACCATCGTGTTAAAACAGAGCAAACTCTCTTCTCCACTTAACAACAAACAAGACAAGAATACTCGCAAGGCAAACATCCATCGACAAACAGATTATGTGTAGAATTTTCCGCTACACGTACTCGTACATGACCAAGTTTGTTCGGAAGTTTCGATCACCACCCCCAAGCATACCTCACACAACTGTAAACAACAAACAATTTTAGTCGTGGGCCAGGATTTTTTAAAGTTTAATATGATTCATAATTATTCAATGCTAGTTTTTAACATATAATCCCAGGATGTTAGGAAAAAAAACAGAAATATCTTCAAAAGTTTGACATTGAAAAGTGTGTAAAGATATGAATGATATGCTTTGAATTTCTCATGCTTTAACTATAATAGTTCAGGGCAAAACTATCCTTTATTACAAAACACACTTGAGTACAGCGAACTTTATTTCTTAGATAAAAACTCATGTGTTTTACAGTCATGGATCAGAACTATCTAATATTGTACACGTCTGATTAGCTTTTAATGTGAATCTCTTTTGAAACTTTTCCAGAGCATTTTAAAGTTAACAAATAAAGAAGTTGTCACCCTGTTATTCAGAAAACTTCTCTTGTATTACGAATCTCTTTGTTCTGAAGTTTATATCCCTAAGCAATCTTCTCAAAACACAAACAACCTTGAAACAATTTACAAGAGCGATATACTGTATATATTTGTTACAGCTCCTATAGCACGCTTCACTTGGAATTCCTGTTATACCACCCTGAACATAATTTGCAAAAAACAAACAATCTTGGAACTGTTTATTAATGAGTTTTCGGTCGATTTATAAGCTATTTTGCGAAGGATAATATATCTATTTTCCATAATATTTACCCCTGATTAGAAAAACATACACACTCACTGAAGAGGAAGTACTGGTATCATGGGCGATCGCTTATGTTTGTCGGGAAATGTCGAATGTACCAAATATTAGCCGTGTATGAAAAAGGGTGAAACGTAGCCAGCACCAAGGTAGAATATTGTAATTATCGATGCCCAAATTAAAGGCAAACCGTATGATATTTACAGTCCTAACAAAAGGTAAGGCGCATTCTTGAAATCATACGTAGCAGTATACAATAGACGTTTGCTTGCCTTTATCTAACCTAACGTCTATTTTTTTCTTACTTGTTGAAGTTTTGAGTGAGACTTCCTTGTACAACCACGTTACCACGTTACCCTAGAAAGTTGGCGGATCTGAATGCGTATTTGAAAAATATTGTTTGGGCCGTTAATCGGATGAGCATCCGTGTTCACTCAAATACCTTGGTTTACCTTTCTTTCCCTATAAGACTGCAGGTAAAAGGTTAACGAACAGCTTTTTATTATTTCCCATCTTCCACATCTCGTTAACGTCTTCTTCAAAGTCAATATGGTATTCCAAAGCAAAACATCCACCTATTACTAAATGCCAATTAGCTGAGAAATGACATAAGGAGGCCAAAAGTTCCAAAAACTAAATATTTCCGCAAGGGGGGTCTAAAAACTCTCCAATGATTACCAAAGAAAACGTTGCAAATGGATAGTCGAGGAATGGGAAACAAAGTTGTTGTATTTTGAAACTTGTCAGTCGTCATGGCAGAAAAAACAAGAACCCATCAAACAGATGAGTTACTTGAAGTGTGTCAAAAAGTTTACCTGTAAACCTGTCAGGTACAAAAGTGATACCTGTCTCGTAAAGAATTTACCTGCATGCATGACACTTCACCTACTGGATTAGTTTCCTTCAATAACTTCAATGTGTGTTCAAATTATTAATGAAAAATGAAAGAGAACATGTTCTATGAATAGAAAATTTCTCAAGAAGTTGACTTTCCATAGAACATGTTTTCAGTCATTAACCAGCTACTAAAATGCTTCTCAAAGAAGGAATATTAATCAAGAGTTTGAAGACTAAAGTTTATTATGATAATAAAAGTCACTTCTTAATACCGGTAAGCTATTTGAGGGTATCCTTCATTACAGAAGCAATTAAGTCTTTTCAAAAACATGAATTTTTCAAAAGCTTTGAATTTGTTAATTTTTGGTTAAATATTTCCTCTATGCCATAACATAACTTGTAAGTGGACTTCTAAGATGCTACTTGGGAGTCAACTTTTTTCAGATGTGTCTTCCAAAATACTAGTGTATAAAACCCCAGAACAATGATTATTATGATATATTATGATATATTTTTCTTCCTTTTTCCTTAAAATCCTTTATTTATGCTAATTAACACTTCATATAAGTGATCTTTCACAATTCTACTTTGGGTTAACTTATTTCAAATGTATCACCTCACGGATAACTAAGTTTATTACACTCTCGTTGAAGATACTACTGTTGTGAAACATCGAAATGTTATTCAACACTGTTGTGAAACATTGCACGTGAAAGCGATCGCAGTCGGAACTACTTTCCAGTAGTCACATGGCCTTTGGGTTCGCACTGGATTTCTTGGGCATGTTTTTTGCACACAACGTCGTTACGATTAATATTGTACGGACGCTTCTATCACAATTTACCGTCAACCAGTATCACTTGGTTGATTCAGAGTTAGTTCCCTTGAATCTCGTTAGCGTTTTCGCGATTTGACCGCCATTTGCATGGCTTTGTCATGCAACTTGACGTACCGTAGTCTAGATTCTAAATTCATAAGGAATAAACTTCATGTTCAACCCACGAATCATGTGACAATCGTCAGTTGAGTATTAATGCGACTACATTGTAATCATATAAGGTACGTTTTGATATTTTCTTCTCCTTTTTGCGGAATGGGTTTGATTGTTTAGAATGTAAACAACTACTGTAACTTCGTGTCGACACGTAAGTTTTCCAGGTTGTGGAGGCATTGTTCATGTCTGTCTGTTGTTACAGAGGATACTATGCCAAGATATATGGATAAAAAAATCTTCAAAGTAACTGTCAATGTTTATATAGCCTAGGCCTAACATTTTAACGTTCACTAAAATGTCGGAACTCCATTTTCAGGCCTTCTGTTAGCAATTTGTGCCGTCAATGTTAACTTCATCAGCAACAAGGACACTGATCCCCACAATTTCGCTAGATAAAACTAGCAGCAGAACTGTAACTTTACTCCCCAGTATCATTGTCATCTTGGTGTTACAGAGCCTATTTTGGCAAAGCAACCGCAGCTACGTACAGCTGTTACTAACTGAATCGAAAACAGTCGCATTCCGATGACGTCACACTCACCTGACATCATTCATAAGATCTAGCGAGATTAATACGATGTTTTTGTTTACTCGCCAATTTGCGATTCTTATTGTTTCAACATAAACACAATGTAATGAGTGTTTTGAAATTGTTTTGATCAAAATTGAAACTGTTATTAACGGATATTTGCTTGGTCTATTTTTGGTGTTTAGTGAGATGGCGTTATGCGTCCATGGTAAGAGATGTATCCCTACGCACATCTACATGATTGAAGAGTGAACTTTAATTACATATTTCATTAATTTAGAGCGTGTAATAAATAAAATACTAAACTCCGTCCCGTTTAATAACATATTTATGAAACTCGTGGATGGTATTGGTATCTAACTCGCTTTCGCTCGTTAGATACCAAAACCATCCACTCGTTTCATAAATATGTTATTAAACGGGACGTCGTTTAGTATTCTCTATTTATATACAGATTAAGAAATTTTCATAATTGACATTTAAGGAATATTCCAACATAATTTCAAATAATTTCCTACAAAAGATTGAGTTATCAGGTAATTTCTCACAAAATATATTTGTATTTGGTTAAGAAATTTTCATAAATCAACATTTCACAAGAAGATCGTTCATCTACGCTATCAACACATCATAAGAGTGACCTTTCACGATACTACTTGAGGGCAAACTTATTTCAGATGCGAGTCTCTGGACGTGTCTAAGCGGAAGTAGAAAAGGTCAGCCATTACCAATCACCTGACCTCACCTGGCTGGCAGCGTTTCTCATCAACAGGTGAGCTTCATCATACCTGGCTACATACATCTCATCTTACCTGTCGTCACTTACACAGACTGCTACCAGTGCCATTTAGCTTTTCATAGGAAATTTACATTTTAAGGCTAAATTCGGCTGCGAGCTAGAGGGTCCGAAAATTCCGCCGCATGGGCTGAAAGGGGTAATATCGTAACGGAAGAGTTAAGCAATGGAAGACTTAGCGCCAGATCATTCAGAGTCGTCAGTATACAGGAATTACAATTCGTTGAAACAAAGTAATTTGGGATTGGCTACAAGCAAATGATAGGCTATAATTGAATGATCAGGACCTGCATATAAAAGTTGAATAGATGAATATTGTTTCATCCATTTTGACAAATGTATTGAACCTTAAACCTGCATGCAGTATGGGAATGCCAATCTTAAACCTCTGACCAATTTTGCTTTTTAATGAGTTACGATTCCTAAACTTCGGTTTGGCAGTAATTCATTTGAGAAGTTAATGATATTTCTGAAATTCTTCATTTTGAATATTCTTTTTATTTGTTATAGATAAGAATTATCTAGTCTTATCTCACCTTATATTTTTTAATGCTTTATTAACTAAATCTTATCTTATCTTATCTTACATGATACGCATGATAAGCAAGGTTAAAATTTGTGCAAAATCACAAATTTATTAGGATCTGTAACCTTATCTAATCCAAATCAAATTCAATCTTTTCCTCACAATTTGATATCAGATATTCTGTAGGAAAACTACATTGTGTCTACAACAGATACCTGACCACAAACGACAGATTTAAACCAAATTTCAAGTACTTAAAAAAATTAATTTAACATTTTTAATACTTCAACAATTGCCAGTGTTTAGAAGAACTGAATAGAGTCTACACTAGGTAATTGATCTCAGCCCGTTACACACAGTAGATAAGGTATGTACAAGGAGTTGGGTATTAGCTACTGTGCTATCAAATTGCAATAAATTATTCAGTGAAAAACTTTGTGTCCTTTTTAATGTTGCGGGGTTAAATAGATTCCAAGCATAACAGATTATCATGCTGACTAAGGAATTTTACAAACATTTTAACCCTATGAGTTCCACTCTCAAAATAATTTCAACTACTATAAGCTATGTTAACCAAGTAATTACTCATGAATTTTACAAACATTTTCACCCTTTGAGCTCCAGTTTTAAAATCTAGTTTTTATGTAATTTACCTACCTTAAAGGGACACTGCGTCGAGGATAAAAACGAGTCTCACTTTTATCTATCTATGCTGATTAACGTGTCTGCTAAGGAGTTACCCTTTGCTTCACTGTCTACATGGAGTTGTTTTTATTACTAATTACTTAAATTGTCTGAAAGTTGGGGTCTGTGACTCTTTACCAGACACGTTAATCAGCATAGGTAGATAAATCTGATTTCATATTTATCCTCGACGCAGTGTCCCTTTAAGCTAACCATGTTGACCCACTGATGGAGCTGCCAGAATGGATTTTACACTTGATATTTCATCAGGTTAAATCTTGGACGAAGGTTACTTATAGTTGGATTAAAAAAAGTTCCTAATTCCTTTCTTCATTGAATACAATTTGTTTAAATCTATCAAGTATTAACCCCTTACCAGCTAATTCCAGGTATGTCTGTCACACCCTTAGAGTCAGGTACCAAAAAAATAGCCATAAAGGAATGTTTTGCACTAATGAATTCAGCTTGGGCAGATCTTGAATATCACAGCATTGGTCATAAAACCCAAAACAAATTTGTAAAATGCATATAGATATCATACATTCCCTAATGAAGCTTGAATGAGAATAGTGCCCTGTTTTTACAAATCTATTCACTCATATATATATCAAACTGTCTACCTGCTAACATATACATAGCTTCATAGATTATTTGCATGAATAATTAACCTAACTTTTAGCAAATTCTTAATTTGATTAAAACAATCAACATTTCTCAGACATACATTTTCATAAATTATTGACATTATTGATTAATCAAACATATCATGTAAACACATCAAAAGCAATATTCGCCAAATCTGCTGGCTGTGCAGGAAATACAGAAGGCAATTAACCCATTTTTTCAAAAGGATGTGTTTCGTACTTTTGTTTGCACAAACCATTATTATAGATTTAATAGAGCATGACTTTATAAGGCCAGATGTCAATAATGGAATAAAGAACTCTAATTTAAGCCGCACAACATTTGTTTCAATATGGTCACGACTCAAGCTTTACGACAGGTGACGACAATTCATATTTCTCTAATGCAAAATCAAGACTTATCCAAACAGGAAAGCCATAATTTTTGATAATTTATTTCCAGAATTGCTGATTACACAACAGGTGATGACAATAACATAATTATTTTATCACTTTTGATTGTAACAGAATTTAAATCTTTGAATTTTTTTTCTAACATTAAAATATATTTTGATGATTTAAGTACAACACAAGATATAATTTTTCAGATAACATTCTTTTCATGCATTTTTGTTATTATATGTACACCTGGATTTCATCCACCAAGCATGACTGTGAATCTTTTGATAACTTCATATCGTCCCATAACAGGTGAGAACAATCGCAATTTTCAACTTGTGCCTACCAGATGGTGAAAGCACTAAACACAACCTTGCCCCTTCATCAGTGAGTTATTCTGAGACGGTAATAATTGCATCAACAGACGACTCTATGGTTGGACGATATTTCGCATTTTCTGCATGACTGACACGAGGAGATAATCTAAAATGCTAAATTTTCCGCGCAATCTCGTGCACGTTTTTACCTACCAGTAGTTAGTGGATACAGATCTGTCTTGTGATGGCGCGAGTGAGAAAAACAGAAGGGGTTAAGTAGTGGTAGGCAATTAATGTAATAATTTGTTACTCATATGATAATTTTCCCGTGACTTGATGAAATTATTTCATGATGAATAATAGCATACATACAAAAATATGTTCACTCTATTAATTTATTATGAAGATATTCTTACTTTTTAAGAATTTACATTTTAAATATTTATTTTTTAAATTACACTTGAAAAGTGACTTCACAATGTTAATTTGTTTGTTCTTATCAATGTTGTTAGACCAGAAGAACATTAATTAGGGAGCAGGTTTGTATAATGTATACTATTAATTCATTAGAAGATTGGTTTTGGGGTCAAGAATATTTTTACTGAAATTTCTTTCGAAATATTATATAAGCATTTATCTAAAGAAAATTACAATCTTGAATGTGTGAGTATTTGAAATACAGATTCATCTTTGAATAAAATTTACAGCTATATAATAATTATTCCTAGTCTCATAGAAATCAGATCGAACCTAACACTTGCATGTACCTCGCTGCGTTTTGAGGTACGAGTGTTAGGTTAGATCTGATTTCAATGAGATTGTAATTATAGCCTGCTGATTTTTCAGCACTGCATGTTTATCTCCTAATTTTCAAACTATCAAGTTTAATACTTCTTCATGTTTGTATCAGAGATGGGATACCAAGCATTTACAGACATATTAAATTTGTTGTATTACTTTGATTTGTTTAAAGCTACATGGTAACCCAAAACAAAGCAAACACCCATTACAGAAAGCAAATTTTTTTTCATTGACAAAAATGTAAAGGAATCAAATTAACCGATCAAAAGGTCAGAGCGTCAGTTAGAATTTTCTCTGATATTTATCCGTGCATCTGAAACAACATCGTACAAACATGAGCATGTCTCAGCTTCTTAAAAAAACGTGTAACCCAAAGCAAAAAATTCCAACCAAACAAAAAACCAAGAACAATTAATCACCTGGCATGCAAACGTTCAAAGTTGCCATCTTGGAACTGATCTTGAAGGAGGTGTGAAATGTCAAGTCAAACTCCCAACAGTGCCAGGGAGAAAAGATGGTGCAAGGAGAACAAAGGTATGGCAGCCATAACAAGAATAGCTGAGCTTTTCAGAAAGGTAATTATGGTGCCAAAGATTGATCCCTCGTTACAGGTAAAACTGTTGGGAGTTTTCAGGTGAGGGGCAAGGTGTGTTAGAATAAACTCTGCTGTTACCAAAAAATTGGGTTACAAGCAGAGAATGAGGTAAACTCTATAAAAAACAAGGCCAATCTTTAGTATTATTTGAATATTTAAACGTCAAAATAAAACAAAAACCTCCAAAGTTGCAAAACAGACAAAATTTACCAGATTACAGGCTGTAAGACATGAATTATTATAAGTATTATACTGTTTGTTTGTTGAAAATACCACACCCATTATAAACATTGTATTTAAAAAGTCTACGAAATGAGCAATTAAAATCGTAGTCCTCAAGAAGTTAAAATCATGGATGATAAAAAGGAAGGTAACATTATATTTTATATGGAATTCAGTGAAGCTTTGAAGCATAAATATGATAAGAAATCATCAAAAGACAAAAATGATTTCAACTTTCGAAAAAATATGAATAAGAATATCCAATTTATTTACAAAGAGATTCTTTATTTGATCATGGTCATTTTATCAAAAGGTAGATAAAACTTGATACTGCAATTTTTGTGACAATACATGCTGTTCGACATAAAAGACGAAAGGGTCACAAGTTGACCTTTCGCACAATGTTCCCACTGTTCTGATAGTGTTAATGTATTCACGATCATACCACCACCCACTACTAATACCTATATGTATTAACTTGAGATTGTTACCTGAGATACACCTGTAATTAGCTGCCAGGTGTGCAAACATCATTTGTGATTGACATTTCAATATGAGATCAAAGACTAGATTGCCTGTTAACTTTTTTTTTTATGAGAAAGATACATACGTGCATATCTATATTTTGGCTAAAATCGTCTGAAAATGCTCTTAACAAAGACTTTTTGTTCAGAAAAATACATTAATATGTGCAAATACATATACACCTTTTGTAAACTAACTCATGATAATAATTTTTGTGAGAAAAATACTAATAATATTTTTAAAAAGTAGGAAATTAACAACCAACACATTAGCAATTTTAGAACGTAAACTTACTAACACAGAGTAAGCATTCTAATATGTATCAAAATGATATTTTTCAATTGAAAGGGACATATGATTCAACAAAAGTTGTTAATTGCCTCTTGTCTATTTCAGTAGAGAGATGACTTTTGATTTACAACCTGTCTTCTTGATATCAAAACTTGTAAACAATTGGAAACATCAAAGTTAGGCTGACCCAAATACACATATCTTTTGATAGAGAGAAGAAAGCATAAAACGTTGTTTACGGCTGGGCTTAGATTTCCTAAACAATCTCACATCAAAACAGACACTTGAAATCTAAACATAGTTAAATCACAATAACAATTGTTGCTTCAAACAAACTAACACTGATTTTTTTATATTGAAATTATATTTTAATTATATGACCACATAAAACATACTTAGTGATTATGTGTTGAATGACATATATTATATTATATTATATTATATTATATTATATTATATTATATTATATTATATTATATTATATTATATTATATTATATTATATTATATTATAAGCATTAAAGGTTGCTTATCATTTGTGAAATACACAAACCGGCCATTTAAAGTTTCATACACCATATAAATTAATTTTGAGTGTTAATAACACATCAACATAAACCACTCCAATCACTGAGTCACATACAGATCATAGAGATCATAAAAATCTACACTTCTCATACATCATCTTTAACACATCACATTATCATTAAATCATATAACCACATAGTTAACAAATCACAACATTGTTGTCATAAATAACACTAACATTTCAAACTTTACCTTGATAAGAAATTCTCCATTACTATCCATGACAGAAAATATATAAAATCTCCGATCTGCGATCACTTCCGTCTTAACGTACCCACTCCCCTGAATCTGTCGTAATAGTAACTCACCTACGCAAACGCTGCAATAACCTAGATTTGATCCATATCGTAAAAGTTTATAGGTGTGTGAGTGGAACGTCATGCCATCTAAACACAGTCGCATACAATAGTGGATACGGCCCATACAATTGCAGATACCGCTTGTCGAACAGCATATAACATTATATGAAGGTTTTGTTGACAAGCTATTGAACAGCCTGGAGGCAGTGCAGCACGTGTGGACTATTTAATTGAAAGTCCCTAAAGCTTGCGGGCCTACCTTGAACCAATCCCCTGTCGCTTCAGGACTCTAACGTAATCATCCTTAAATTCTTTCTTTTGTCAAAGTTTTCAGACGAGTGTCAAACAGATAAAAGTACTCACCATCTTAGTGAAAGTTTCTTGAAAAGAAGACAGAAAAGTTGAGACTGTAAACAGGCTACTCGAAGATGCCCCGTAAAACAAATCAGCTATGTTTACCCTGCTGAGGTCACCTGAGGTCAAGACAAGGCAAGGTGAAGGTCACTATGTATGATCATGTCCCCATTCAGGTGATAACAATCCGTCAGGTAACAAAGAGCTGCTGTTTCCTAAACACGTCTGCTTGCTGATGATCATGTGACATGAGCAGACGACATGTCCACACAAACAAAACTGGAAAGATTGTGTTACAGTTTTCACTAAAAGTTGAAAATATTTGAGAAATGGTGTGAAAGGCATAGCCTGACCTCGATTCAGAGCCTCAAAAAACAAAAGAAAGTTATTAAATCACTGATGCATTAGATTTACCAATGTGACACTTTTAAAGGCTCTAAGCCCCCAAGCCATCGGTTTGAAGTAAGAAATCGTCTTATGCATGGATGAGTTTGAGAGGACGGCCTGAGATGCAGTTAAGTCTTGTATTCAAGACAGACAAAGAGAAATATATCATGCAAATACTTTGTAAACCTGAACCCAGCCTTGCAAACCGAAGTGTCATATTCTGTGTTTAACTTCATAGCAAAGAATAACTTTTTAGCGAAGACATAATTAAAACTAAATTGCAAAGAATAAAATCCTTGTGACAAAAAATAGCAATAAAATTTATCTTCTGATTGTCTCCTGTTGGGAATAAAAAATGTTTTCCTATTTGTTAAATTATAATTCTATTTGTTATGAATAAAGAATGATGACATTTGGCTGAAGCTGACAGCCATTCTACATCAGATGCTCATTCAGTTGTCACCATTACCTACAGAACTAAAATACTCAAAACACACTTTACATTCTCTTTAAAACATTGATTTTTAATCCTATTTATGCTTCAACATTTTCTGGGTGACTTGACTTAATGACAAAATAAAAGGAGAATTGTATTGTGCACCCTCAGTAAAATCAGTATTAAGATTATAATAATCATATTTGACAACAACCAATTTACATTTTCAGAAGAGAAAACATTAAAAAAAAATTAAAAACTGCATTAATTTCTATATTTCAACCCATACTGGACTTTTCTAACAGTCTAACCCCACCATTAGAATTACAATGATAAAAGAAATCAGCGCACGAACTCGTATCTTATGAATTCACTATGACAAGCCTCACAGACTTCTACGTATGCCGCCAAGTCGCAGAAGCACCAGACCAAGCCTATGTCTTATAGAAGCGAAAATGTTTTATATCAGGCCAGGCCTATCTGGGTATGTATAGAAATGTGCGGTAATAAAGTGTTCACAATTATATGGTTCAATGCCACTTCAACACCCAGTCTATCCCTCCCTGCTGATACAGTGAAAGCTATGTCCTAGTGTGGGGTAATTGGGGTAAAGACACCCCATACCCCGTTGCGGGACGTCAGGATCAAGAATTATTAATCTTTAAAATCAGTACTTACCTTTGTGACAATGATATATTTGTAATTAACCAATTGATAACTATGTTATTTGGCTCATGAATAAAGTATCCATCAAGGAAATCAATTCAAACAATTAATATTTGATGATAAAAGCCTACCATTAGCTAGTGAACAATCCCTGACTATTCCCTGTGATTCCTGTAAATTGATCACTCTGAATGGCTTGGTGTTAACTAATTCAGCAGCTAAACTGTTAACAAGACAAAGGCAGAATGACTTAGATACACCCAGCCCTCTGCTCTCTCTCCATTGAGCATTATAACTGTTATTGGCACAAGTTTACATAAAATGTAACCACCATAAATTTGTTAAAAAAGAAGATTTCGAAGCTGACTTTCGAACTCAATCAACACTATCAAATAAACTTTTTCATTACAAAATTTAATTTACCTTGGTTAAATAGTTTTTGAGAAAACTTGTCCCGATTGGAACTTCACAGGGGTTATTTGTACAATATGTTTTATTTTTAATTACAGATTAAAGGGAAATATCTCTGTAAACAATAATATTTCATAACTGACTTCGAACTTGCTCAACAGCATCATGACTTTATATAAAAATCAAGGTTCTAGTGTTTGTTTAAGTAGGAATAAATTGAACATTGTTCATCTTCAAAGTATTAAAAGGGGAACAAATTCTTACCCAAAATAATGAGGAATATTATATTCTTGATAGAAGCATAGCATAAGAGTAAATTGATAATGAAATTGATTTCAAGTTTGTATTGATTTGTTCAGATTTTAGTCATCATGAGATTTTCATAAAACTTAATCCATGAAAAAGTTTAGCAGAGTTATCAATACATTTCTTAAGCAGCTTTCTCACATAACTAATATTTGTTTTGTCAGATTATGCAAATCTCCGTTGATCAGGATTAGAAAGACTTGGATTATCCAGATTTGTGATAATTCCAAAATTAATGAGCAAGATGAAAAACATTCTAGACAAATTACTACGGTATTATTTCGTTGAACCTGAATTCGAAGGGATCAATACCCACTTTGTGAATTTATACCACCTGTCAATACATGAGTGCAACATGTGTATTTGAAAGAATTTGCTAAGATTTATTTTATGAGATAAATGTTCGAGAAAAGTCTGTTGCCCCAAAAATATCACGGTTGTATCATATTGTCCTTTAAACAGTAGCTGAAAAAGAGGATATAGTTATGATATTTAATTTGATCATATTTAATTATGAAACACAGGCTTCTCATGATGAAATTTTGAACTACCTCTGCCAATTAATACACTCAAATTTGATGGAGTATTTACAATACAAACTTATTTTTAGAAGTAAGGTTTCTCTTTGAAAATTAAAAGTGATAAAAACAACTTTTGAAAATATGATGTTTTTAATAAGAAAATTTACTTTTTGGACTTTGTATGATAGAGAAATTTGTCCATGTAAAAACAAATTTCGATAAAAAAAAAAAAAATTCTCCCTTGTAACATAAGTTATAATGTCAACCATCTGGATACATAATATTTTGACACGCTCCATGAAACTTGCCAAAATAAAGCCACATTTATTTGTATTTATCATAAAAGTCATACGTTATGTTTTCAGAGGTTGAAAAGTCAGCGCAGTGCCGACTTCCTGTGGCCCTGTTAGGAGCTGTCTGGAGTGAAATAAACGCCAACATGCTGAGATAGGCTGGCACATTGCCTAGTGCCTGTCAATCATCTCTAAATACGGTAGTCTCTCTCACAAGGTTAAAAAGCTATAACAAACTTTTAATTTTCTTTTGAAGGACATATTTTCAAAAATTAATTTCTTTTTGGTATAATTTATATTTTTGACAAGACAATGACTCTACTGTTTCCAATTATTTGAATTCTGAATTCAAATAATTTGGATTCATGCTTTTGATAATAACTCCTAATTTAAGAAATGTAAATGTTGAAAATGATTATTTAACAAAACAAAGTGCTAATTGAAAAATATTGCTAGTGTCTTATAACCGATAAATAAACCCTCAAAATCAATTTCAGATTTTTGTCTTTGGAATTCTTTAAAGTTTAAAAAATTTAGGAAAATTAAAAGATCAATAAGTGTCATTGATTATCTACAAAATCAATATATTGGCATGTCAAGATTATCTGAACAAGACAGAGGGAGATATATTATTGAGTATGTAATCTCAGTAAGAAGGATCTTTCAATACTTTTCTTTATACAACTGTCATATTTAGTTCAATTATTGATATTGCAATCCAAGGAATTAACAAAGTAATTAATCAATAAACAGAATTCCAATGTCCCTAAAAATAGTAAATACAAATTGAAATGCAGCTCAAATCAATTAGACAGACAGGCAGACAGTTAATTAGTAAACCTTTATAACTACCTTTTACAACCCAAATTTCAAATCCTGTGTGAGAATACAAAAATAAAATTACTAGAAAATAGTATATCTATCAATGGTTATAATTTATAACTGTTACAATTCTGATACCAACTTAAAAATTAAATTACCTTCGATAGATCAATAAGTATCTGAATTCATTTACAACCATATCACCATCTAAATCCCAATCCTAAATATAAATGCAATTTACCTGCAAGTCATTGTTAAGTTGGAGCCTCATTTCTGCTATTGACATACTCATCGACTCAGGTAGGTTTGGATATTTCCCATACGGATCGTCAACACCAGGTATCATTGTGTAAACTATATCCAAAACTTGACCAGGTGATCACACAGGTAAAGTCCAGGTATTGTAGATAAAGTCCAGGTAACGGTCAGTGGTCAGAGTGATATGTCCCAAGGCTACTGACCACTGTTATATAGCATGCCTCGAGCTGATTGACCATGCTTGATTGCACATACCTGTACAACCTTTGAACAATTCCAGGTAAAACAATTAACACCTAAGCACACAGACAACTACTGTTGAAGCAGCCGGGCATACACTACTGCTTATCTATATCCATTAAGACCCATGTGTCTTGTGTAAACAGGTGAGGTGGTGTGGTGAGGAAGCCGTCTCGTTAACCTGGGCACACCTGACCGCTCCGATCACCAGACTGTGACCGATTCTATTGTTGGTCAAGACCAAATCAGATTAATAAAAGAAACATGCAGCCAGAGAGTCAGTCTCGAGTCAAGTTCACTTTGACATAGCTCTCCCCTCTCCCACCTGAGCTCAGGTAAACTTTCTTTGATGTTTCCTCGTTATTTCCTTATTAACCTGTCTCTAGTGTCATAAGATTAGTGGTCGTCTCATCACTTAACATCAAGGTGCAACACCATCCTCTCCACACCTGACACCATAGGCTTCACACTGACGAGATTCTACCTGTGACTCACCTTGAAATCACCTGAGTTTTCATTAATAATACACAATATTCAAAACGTCATTTTTGGTATCATGTTCCCATTTTTAGATTTGATATCACATTTCAGTGATAATGCAACACAGTATGTGATATAGAATTTCAAAAATTTGCTACCTTTAGTTTAATCACAACTCCCGAAAAATTTAGTATGAATAATGTGTTGCATTTGTCAATGAATTCCGTTGAGTTCATTACACGCTTTAGAGTTGCATCACAATATTTCAGATTTTAAAAAATTTGATATGTCTAGTTGAATAAAAAATGTCAAATCATTTATATTGATATGTCACTGAAACTCATTCGTAATCGATGTAGCCATTCCCCAGAAACACATGGTAACAAAGCCAGTCCACATATACGCATGTCAATGAAGACCCTCCACAAATATGCATGTCAATGAATCCAATGTAGAGATACACATGTGAAGATCACCAGTTTCTCCCGAGTTCCAACACAAGAGTTCCAACACAAGAGTAGCACATCATGCACAGATCTCAAAATGTCAGACGTACATCCAATCCAATCATTTATCCAAATCTGACATATATCTCACACCTGTGTTCATTCTCCGAACTCGAAATCCTGAATGTCCTATACTCCAAGATAAGCACACTACATGAAAACCAAATCTTGAATGTCATCTACTCCAAGATAAGCATAGTACATGAAAAACAAATTCTGAATGTCCTATACTCCAGGATAAGCCCTTTTCCCATGTAAGTCAAATCCTGACTGACCACAAGCTGAATTCCCCGCTGACCAGAAACCAATTCAGCCGATTAGCCCAACTTGAACCTGTAATTGTCCATTCTGCACTGATGTAATATCTCCATTAGATCCATTTGACCAATAGACTTTACCAACTCAAGCTCAGCAGGCTTCTAATGGGGAATTGTCCTCCTGGTTGGTCCGTGGCTGGAGACAAGTTAGCCAAAGCCAGTGGTCAGCCGGGCTACTGGTCAGTGGTCAGCAAGCTAATGGGAAGACATAGCCACTGGCCGAGCTAGTCAAGTTGACAACATAAGCCTTCTTACCACTAATGAAACATAGTCACAAAACCAAGATCCAGACTTGAAATAAGGTTAATGATAAATGCCAACGGTGGATATCCCGTGCTGTAAAAACTCCATTAGTTGGAGAAATGATGGCCATCAGGCCATTGTAAGAGTAGAAAATGTCTCTTGAAATTAATGTGGATAAGAATGTTGTTTGGTGATAAAGTTTACAAATGACCTCCGTGGTTTGTGAAGGTTTTCCTCTTGTTCATCACGCAATGAAATCAAATCCAACAATTTCCAGGGACTAATCTATAGGTCAAGTTTCCAAATCCTTAACATGTCATTT
Source organism: Gibbula magus (assembly GCA_936450465.1). Lineage (NCBI taxonomy): Eukaryota > Metazoa > Mollusca > Gastropoda > Trochida > Trochidae > Gibbula > Gibbula magus. Next base: position 38,663,757 of record OW388291.1, read on the forward strand.
GTAATCCAAAACAGCCCATTGTGTGATGTTGGGTTAGAAACCCCTCCCAAGATATCTGATATTTCTTGAGTGATGAGATCTTCTTTCATTTCTCTCCAAACCACCATAAAGTGTATTTGTTTGGTTATGTTTTTTATGTTCCGCCTGCCGAATTATCCAGATGCATGCTGGGCAACACCTGCCACCTGCAGCAAGGATCGGTTCAATAACAAAAAGGTTCTACTTCAAAACTTTTGTAACTTTTGAAATATTCAGTGAAACTCTTGCCCCTCATTAAGCACTTGAATTCAGACACAATGTAGATAAAATTCCTAGACAATGTAGATAAATGTCAAAATGACACTGTTAATAAATTTATATGACAACACAGGACCCTCTCGCTGCTCCTATAAACACTAGTCCAAGATTCTTGTCCCTGGGAGATACCATGGCCACAGACCCACACAAGCTTCACTGGAGTCAGAAACCAACAGAGATCAGGTCCATGCACTGGAGTTATATTTCAAAATGATGACTTCTCCACTAACCATGGCGACCTCTGACACATGTAGGTGATTTCTCCTCCAAGTTTTTCCTCCGAAAAAAACATGAATAAGCTCTACTCCGCTGAAAAGTCAAATCGGCAGACGCCAAGTCAGCAATCGTCTGCTTCATTCAAGGTGTATGCATGCAATACTTACACTCAAAACAAAGCTTGTCAGAAATAATTGCATGACTTCAAAGCTGAAATTTAGGTTAGACCCGGGTAATAACCTTTCTGTTTTGTGCAAGTCCCAGTTCAACGGTAAATAATACGTCTGCACACATACCCTCTAGTTGAGACCTCGTACCTGAGGCTGCCAGACCTAGTGTCAACAACAGGCTGGGCTGATACATAGCCTGATAGCAACACGATCATATAATATTGTCTTATGAGTGATGTGATACCAGCACAGAATGTGATACCATGATAAGCACAAGATGATATGAGATTGTTCTCAAAGCAATGTGATACCACTTCACTTCACTGAATTCTCTTCAATGATATCAATTATGGGCCTAGATCATAGTAACCTAGTATTAAGTCGCTCGTCATTGAAAAACATCCAACAGTATCTTTTACCAGGTGTGTACTTATGATCAATATGTAGGCGGAGCCAGGGCATATGTTTACACTGTAAATCATGTTTGTATGAAAGGTTGAATCACACCTCACCTTACTTGTATTTTGAAAGGTCAAATAAATCATTTAAAATTAAATTCTGATATTCAATATACCTGATGATATTGGAAAATAAATCATTTTCACCATTTTACAAAACTGTGCACATTTTGAATCTTTTTCATTAAAATTCATTTAAACATGTGAAAATGATGATCAAATTCAATTGTTGGTGATATTCCATACACAATATAATAAAACCAAAAAATTCAATGCATTTTAATATTTGCAAAAGCTATAACTAAATTCATGCAAAATTAAAAACAGAAGAATGGGAAATAAACAGTGACACTTCAACTATACCTCTAGCTCTGGATATTCCGAATAATCAAATGGTTCCATGATACTGCCGGTAATGGATTCAAACCAGGATCTAACAGGTATGAGCTAAGAATTTTTCAGACCACCTCCGGTCACATAAAAATTCACACTTCAGTGTCTCTTCGTCTAAATCAACACACATCCCAAATCAGGGATTTGAATCAACAAAAGTGGAATCCCCTTAAAACAATCCATTCAGACAAAGTTTTTGCATTCCACAATGTTTTCCTCATTAGACCAATAATAGCGCATGTCTAAACAGCGTCCTCCGTGGCTAAAGCTAAAGTTTATAAGTCTTTGCTCACAGATAACTAAAAAGCTCAGATATACTCTAACCCTCATCCTTGACAAAAGCCTATCATCCTGTATTAGCTAGATAGTCTGTCACAGAGACCCCAGAGCAGAAATTAAGTCAAAGAACGTAATCAAGTCTAGCTTATGGTATAGAATATCCATTACTTCAACTTCCCGATTAAAATTTATTCTATGAAACTTTTTTTTATAAGGCAATGCTCCTCTAATAATTTAAGCTTGCAAGTGTATATGAATTCCATGTGCGTGTAGAGAGGTATAGATTTTCTGAAGAAAATTCTAGACTGTATAAAAGGCTCTATAATAATAAAATCCATAGTGCAAGACTTGAGCATTATGAAGACCTTATGCATAATTAAAGCTCCAGCAAGTCTATCAAATTGACAAGTCTAGATTGATAAATAAATTCAAATGAAAAGGTCTCAGAGATGTTTACATATTATTTGAATTTAAATTTAAAACTTATCTTATATTTCTTTTAAATACTCTGTATTAGTCTAGACAGATGATTTAATATACTATACAGTAAATGGCACTTTCTCCACAGACAAAAATGTCAAGAACCCAATACATTTTGCCTCATCTGCATTTCTCTATCCTCAAAGTTATATTTTTTCAAAATTTATGTTCATAATGTACAGCAAGTCTAGCTCGATGAGATTTATTTTTTTCTTTGAGAGTAGGGACTAAAGACATTTTTCTCTCTCGCTGGAGGACATAAGGAAAAAAGATTTGTCATCCTAACTGGACACATGGTCAAATAGGTCAACAAGATATATGGCTAATGCCACTGGTCAGAAACTAACAACTGACCACTCACTGACCATTGACCGTATATCTAATGCTCACTCAGCCATTTAAAGCATGGTTGTCAAATATGTCACAAGTGCATTAAAGCATGTTTAAGCAAATATATTATAACTTACCATAACCTTATTAGTCCTAATCCTACCAAGCTAATGTGCACTTTAGTGGTATGTATTATTAACTAAGTCTGTCACATAATGAGGCCATCAGCGTATGACCAAGCTTCGAAAGTAGAAAGACTAAAAGTGTTCTTTTGTCAGTAAAAATCTTTAAAACATGAACAGTTCACTTGCTGTCAGCAGGCATAATTTCATACACTGAAGATATGCTATGCATTGGAGTAAATATGCCCCCTGACTGACAAACCGAAATGACATTGTTCTTAATTTGTACCATCTCCCTATGAGCGCTCCCAAAACAAGTTTTTAACAAAAAATATGAAGTATCAGAATGTTTGCTCCCACCGTACACTTATTTTAATGAATTTTCACTGAAGAAAGGTCTTGATATTAACCTCTTACTTCCGCTGCAGTGAAGGATACACGGGTAATCAAGCCCCCCTGCAACTGTTGAATTCTGTATTTTCAGATACCCCACATTCAATGCGGCCACCATGTTTCAAGAAAGAAGAAAATGTCATTTCAATAGGCACCCCTTTTACCAATTTTTTAAGGACCCAGGGTGCATAAGAAGTCAAATACAGTACACCTTCTTTCACTGGTGCCAGTAAATTCTTTGACAAAGAAAAATGATCTGAGATTACTATTACTTTCAAGGGTAGTTTATTCACCCTTTGACCTCAGCTAATGTTATTTATACAGGGAGGAATCCTGCTAGACCATTCTGCTCATTTTGAAGTGAAACATTCGATTATGGAATGCTTGAAATATATATATGTAAATGTTTTAAACTTTTGATATTTCAAACAGAAAGTTGTGAGCCAAAATAAAATAGAATAATGGAAAATCATTGAAAAAAATTATTAAATTATAAAACAAATCCCCCAAACCCTTTCCAAAATACAATTTTCTAAAAAAAATGTGTATAGTTTATCATTCAAATTCTACAATCTACCTCTCCAAAAACAGTCGTCATAACACAGATATAAGAAAATTAGCTTACTCAACGTGTTGAATGGATTATAAGAATCACAGTCAGGGTCATTTAGTTGATTATTCGAATAATTAGCCTAGCAGAATACGTCTGTAAGCCTGCAACATCTGCAAAGGTTTTCATGACTTAAATAGAGTCGATGCAACGAGTACAAAGCTTCCGAGGAGAATTTCACGGAGTTAGATAACCACAGGAATACCTTGGGACGATAACGTGCTTTGCACCTATATGTACATTAACAGAAATAGGCACAGAGAAGAACTCGAAGAATTTCTTCTGCACTCAATAGTTTGTGAAAAACTTTTTTTTTCACCTTTAAAAAATTCATACCATATATTTTAAAAGATTGAACAAAAATTTGTGTCATCTTTTTATATATATACTGCTTTCATTAAAATGTCTGCAATAATTTCCCAGCGGTGCTGTTAAACTAAATTGCTGTATTCTCAAAATTTAATATTTTAGTTGTTTGTTTAGGAATATTCCAAGACCAATGTATACGAATGAGTTCCACAAATCCATGGAATTATATTGATATATACAAATCCCCTCCAACATATATATTTTAATTCTTATGATATTTCATAAAATAGTTAATTAAAGATACCTTACATATATATATAATATTCTTACCCAAGCGGGCACAGATATGCCGGGTATTAAAGTTTTCATAATGGTCATGGGAATTACAGTTTTTCTAAATATAACTTGCGTTTTGATTGGTTGACGGAACTACTTTGCGCTCATTCATGAATTCCTTAGCTATCCTGTTTAAGCTAAAGCACATAATTGAACAATTTCGAGCATACCTAATTGAAGTCACATGTCAGTAAAACTTATTAAATATAAAATCATGTTCAACCTAAGTTTCCGAGACCGTAATTACAGTACTAAACTTGCAAGGCGAAGCAACATGCAAGAGTCGCCGACTGCACTGCCGTGACGTCATTGCTTTGTGACGTCATTAACCATGACGTCATTTGGTGACGTAATTACACTCCTATCTTGCATTCCAACAGTGCGATTGTAAGCTCACGTTTTCATTAATTTTCTCTCCTTCTGCGACATAGTTTACAATATAAACGAGTGTACTATGTCCGTAAACCGTTTTGGCAATAAAATTCAACAGTTACTTTAGAATAGTTCTGGAAAAATAGAGCAAGTTGGAAACTATTTAGATATGCGCATCCTGAAGGTGTGAAAGAGTTTATGAATGGCGTATGACTACAATTTGTAATTTACAGTCGTATCAAAGATCGTGAATTGGGGTCTTGTTTTACGATTTTTACGTATTAAAATGATCTTGGGTAAGAAAAAGAATAACCAACTCGGTGCTCGGAATTTCGAATTATCTGTCCCTCGTGAATTATTATGTCAAACTCCTCGCTAAAGCTCGGAGTTTATCACAATAATTAACTCGGGACAGATAATCCGTAATTCCTCGCAACTCGTTGATTATTCTTATATACTTACATCAAGTATATCAAAAGAGTATTTAGCAATAAACTTTTCATTTTGATTAACAAAATATAAGTTCAAATTTGAGACAAAATTCTTGTCGTGATGACAAAAATGGTAAACTGAACTTTACCTCATAATCCGGCACCAAGCCGTAATCCAAACTTCTCAAAGACATCTTGAAACAGTTAGAAAATATTGGGAAAAGTTCCAGTAGAAATCCTCATAAGCATTAGTTCCTGGAGCTGTTCTTCCAGACAAATTCATGCACACAGAGTCTCAGGCTCGTCTGCGCTTCATTCATGTTTGACATAGTTCCAACTGATTAACACTTCAAAGAATTGGTAAAAAGTTTAAAAAAAAGAAAGTTGAATCACTGAGGTACCAAGTTCTAACTCATTTTTACAGGAACGCTGAGCGCTGTGAGTTTACTCGTAGGATCTCTTGAAGGGGAAGACTTTAGGATGGATCATAAACAAATTTCATTTTAAGACTCAAAAGTATCTTATGTACGGTTCAGAAATCAGCTGCAGAGCAACTGCTAAAATTCTTCACACACAGAGTCAGACCACAAAATGTTTGATCCTCAAAGCACAACTCATTCAATCCCGCAATCCTTTCAAATATCCTGAGAGTCCATTTGTAGCATCAGAAAAATCATCACAGATAGAATCAAAAACAAATTTCGGCATTGAATGCAAATATTCCTTTTTCGTCCACAGCAAGACCAGAGTCCATCTATCCCCTCTGGTCAAGTCAGACTGACCGCTCTATCAGACCCCTCCTTCGTCCTGAGTCTGTAATCACCTGTCAGCCAGCCGGCCACTCAGTACTGACCACTGGTCACTTGAGACTACTTCAGACCTGCTGGGAAGAGGTGCCATCTCTCAATCACCAACGTTGTGCCACAATTTGATGTGTCCACTTGCAAATGCTGTGATTCTGATCTATGTTTTATGAAGATGCTGTGATGCTGATCTATGTATTATGAGGATGCTAAGGTTCTCTTGTATGTACTTCTGCTGATGATGCAGATAGTGCTAACTGCTCCTTGAGTGTAGCTGCTCCTGCGTGGAGTCTCACACTCAACCCTGTATGGAGCTGTCACAGGCAATCCATCAGGCAGATGTCAACTTGGGGATTAATTATATGAGTCTGATGAAGGAATTATGGCTTGAATTGACAACAGGATTTAGTGTCAGATTTAGCAGCTTGCAATGAGCAAAAAATTCCATTAAATGGATCATATGGATTAGTTGATCAAAACATTAAAAACTACAATAGGATGTTGTAATCATTAGATTCCAAGTCTTGATCAAAATCGCCAGTTGTAAAAGCTCATCTGAATTTGCACTCCAATGTCTCATTGATCAAATCTGAACACAACAGTGACCCCCATATGTCAAAACATTCTTTTAGAATCTGTACAGACTGAATTTCAAGAAGAGCTCAAACTCAATTGGGCATGAAGACGCCAAGCTGTTGATTTATAAGTAAATGGCTTGTAATACACCAGATGACATTAATAAAATCTGTTAACACTATTCAAACATCCATAAAGAGGAAAGAGTTCACTGAGCGACCTGCAGGGTCGAGTTGACCCAGCACTCCTTGCTTGTGTAAAATTATCACTTGAAATGAAACTAGTCAATCCTCAACTAGAGCATTCTTGTCTTGACTCCAAGTTTAAAGATGTCCCAACTTTAACCCTTTGCCTGTGGATGAAGTGACATTCATCATTAGACCCTGGTCGAACCATGATCATTAGAAAAACCAGTCCATCAGAAATGGTCGGACACTTGTTAGTTCAAGAGATTAAGTGTTAAAGAATGTTTTTTATAACCATGGCTAGGAATTCTTGACTTGGCTTTGATCATTTCCCCGCTGCACAATGCTTGGTACTACCGTAACTAAGCAACACGTTAACCCTTTACTCGAGAGTTCCTGATAGTCTTGGTAGGGCCTTTCTTTAGTCGTTGGCTAATTGCACTATATCCTTCGTTAACATGTTGTGTGTCCTGTAACCTGGCCACTCGATTGGTTGGAGCAACTCGATTGGTTGAAGCAACTCGATTGGTTGGAGCAACTCGATTGGTTGGGAGCAACTCGATTGGTTGGAGCCACTCGATTGCTTGGAGCAACCCGATTGGTTGAAGCAACTCGATTGGTTGGAGCAACTCGAGCAACTCGATTGTTTGGAGCCACTCGATTGCTTGGAGCAACCTGATTGCTTGAAGCAACTCGATTGGTTGGAGCAACTCGATTGCTTGGAGCAACTCAATTGCTTGGAGCACCTCAATTGCTTGGAGCAACTCGATTGCTTGGGAGCAACTCGATTGCTTGGGAGCAACTCGATTGCTTGGAGCACCTCGATTCAGCAGGTAAAGTGTTAAAGATGTCCTCAGTTTATGGATGAGCACAAACTGCCAGTCCGATACCTGTCTGGGCAAATCACGAGATAATCTGTTTCTCGGCAGGACTGATGTATTTCTGCTCACAGTGTCTTTGATAAACCCACAGAGATTATATCAAAGTATAAGTCAAAGAAATGAATGGATTATTATATCAAATCCAATCGTGTTGGAATCTGGTTCATCTCAGTTGAAGATGTATTTCACGTGATAGGTAACCTGAAAGAAGCTGTAAATCACGGATTTTGCGATTTCCGAAATCACAAAATATTTTCACATTCATTTCTAGAAATCCTTTCTCGGTGTGATATATGATAACATTCCATGAAGTTGATGTCTATGGCAATCACACAAATTCTAAACGGCATTTACGAATAAAATCGGGGATGCCATACGTGATAACTGTCTATCAAACTATGGCAATCATGAAATTCGCAACTTTGCAATTATTTCCAGTTCCTTTCACAATATGTCATCAGAATCAGGTTCCATCGACTTTGCAAATCGCTGCCATGTAATGTATAATCTGCACGTAAACTACAAACCACAAAATCACGATAGCTGTCTCTCAAACCAGACAAACAGCTCTTCGCATCATCCCATGTATGTTATCCATGATGTTATCAATATGTCAACGTGATAACTGTCAAATACAGCTCGTATCTCGTGTTATCTTTGATGACTACTCAATGCTTTTGCATCACTAATGTCAAGGACCTGGTTTGTTCATCATGACCTAATGTATGGCCTGACATTTTGAATGAGTGTCATTCATTATCATACGGTGACAGCATGCCATGTCAAAAACAAAGTTGTGGAAACATTAGAACAATATTGTAAAGGTACCCTCCAATAAACTTCAACTACTGTACAACCTAAAGTGGTACAAAAGGGTTGTCTACATTTCATGGTAAAAAGTTAATTTTGTAAAAAATAAAATTAATAGGTACTTGAAAAACCAAATGAAAATGAATTTCACTGATGGATGTTAAAAAGAGAACTCTAATTCTGGCTAGAATTGACTTCAAGTAATATATTTTCTCAAAGTCTCCAGTAGTTTGTTCAAGGTATTAATTTTGCTGACCCATTCCCCATACTTATACCATGCACCCATTTCCCATATACTTGTAAATTGTACATGACAGTGTATTCTTATAGCTTATAGCTTTGTTGAAAGAGGATAACAGACTACAGAAAATGTGTATTATACAAGACTAGACTTACTGAATAGTGAAAATAAAATGAACACAAGCTCTCGCATTTCTAACACTGGTACACAACATGGACACTATTAATCAGGACGACATCATAGTCCTGTCCCATGACTGCATGTGTAAAATAAAGACCTTACACAGTCTATATCCTTATTCAGTAAGTCTAGATAAAGTGGAAACAGTGTTGTATATGAAACTAAAAGCATAAAGAAATAAAATCATGGAGATGAGGGAATAGTAAGTATTAAAATTTCATAGATTAGATTTAGTCTAACAATCTCAAGGAGCAATGATTTGAAGTCTACAAGAGACAACAGCAGAAAACTAATCTTGACCGCATCTTCATGCAGTGACCAGTCTGACCGTTACACATGCATAGGTCAGTGCTAATCAGGGCCCCTGGCAATTAGTGAGTGACCAGTGAGTATCCACTTGTAATTAGTGACCGTGAGCCCACATATATCACAGCTGAGGGTCATTAAGTTATCACTATGAGCGACAAACTACAAAGGTCACTGCAATTTGGACCTGTTGGATATTCTAGAATGTGTCTACTCTCCATGTGTTTCTGATTTTACATTGACAGAGGAAATAATGAGCGAAAATGAAAAATGGATACAACAAATGTTGAACGTGATATATTTTACCAAATTAAAGCCAAATAATGCTTGAAGTTCACATAAAACAGTTTAATGTTACAGAAACCACCCAATGGCATTGAATAATATTTTTCAAATTCCAGCATTCATAACAGAAAAATTAAAGAACTTTTAAAAACTAAATAATTTTCTTTAGATTTACGGTGGGGGAGGAACTTTAAATTTTCACACCTTATATAAACCAGTGACAGTAACAGCTTTTTGAGTATTGTTAAATAAACTTTGTTTGAATTCCAAAGTGTATATAATTTCTCCTAATTCCAGATTTGACCCATGAAATGAGCAACTGTTACCCATTGGTCACTTTGATCTCCTGGACGTGTTGACCAGCATCCAAAATGACTCGCAAACTCAATGTCCTCATTTGCTGACCTCTAATTAAAGGGCAATTTCAGCAACACTATTTTCATTCCTTGACCAGCCCTCGGGGTATTGGTCAATTCAAAGCAAACACTGTCAAATTACAGTGGTCACTTCAATGGTCAGTTTCAACACTGCGACCACTTTCTAGCAGTCACCAACGTCTGTAGCCTCAGGACTGTGATTCTTTCAAATTGTGTCATCACATTCAATCAATTTTATTTGGTTTTGATTGGGTTCCGATACTTCAAAGTCATTTCCTATTGGTCAACTCTGTATCAGTTCAGCCTCAGGACGAACAACCGAATTGTGATTCTTTCGTAAGATTTAATCAGTTTTATTGCTTTTGATTAGGCCCTGATATTTCAAGGTGAAGAAGATGCTGATTAAAGAAGGAGGGTATTAAAAGCTCATTAAGGGATACCTGTTCAAACCACCTGCCCCTAATGCAATTAATGTACTCCTTTCTTTGATACTGTGTACCTCATCAGCTAGTCCTGTACCATGATCATCAAATATATTTCATTATCAAGTAAAAACACATCAGGGTTCAATTTTCCATAAGATGTAATAGGACAAAATCCACCTGATTTAATAAAGCAATAATAGCAAAAATCAATTTATATAAACAATTGTAGATTATAAAAATACATATATATTTAACAGAAATGGCAATATATAATATACATATCAACTGGAAGGAATGTGTTTATAAAAACAAATTTTCAAAAGAATTATAACTACAATACAAATCCATCAGACACGATCACAACCCACTGCCATTAAAATAATTAATAAAGTCAGTTGCCAATACCATAAAGACCATGTCAAATCAATTTCATTTTGATTATTGACATTTCTAAAGGACATCTGTTGAGAACCAACAGGTTTGGACCAACTGTTAATATCCCTAGCTGTCACTGAACAGAGGGGATGAAATCCCTTGAGTTTGGCTGTTGAGTTAGAAAGGGTCTCTTTACAGATCTGGGACTTTACTGGGAATCCCTTAGGGTTTATCCATTGATCTTGAAAGGCTCTTCTTACAATCTGAAGACTAAACATCAACACTCAATAAGATGACACTTGAACAACAATGAATTATCTCCCTTTGTTGTCTTCCAAAATGGACGCCTAGTTGATGGCACTTGGCAGAAGACTCTTATTAAAGTGATTCTGATTGTGTTTGAAGGTGAATAAGGACAGTTTGGAAAGGGTATGATACTGGAATAGAAGTGGTGATAATTTATTGGATATGAGAGATTATCAAAGGAACAATAATTGAGTTCAAAGATGAATTTTGAATTCAACAGATACAAAGTGTTTATATATAGAAGTGCAATATTAGTTTTCGTCTTGACATCAATGACTTTCATAGGTCTTTCAAAAGCAGATTTGTTTTCAGTTTAAAGATGAATTTTGATGGTACTGGTTGGAAATGCTAATTTTCTATTTGGATATTATTATGGATCAGTCTCAACAACAGATATAATAGAATATAATAGATAATTCATAGAGTTCTGAGACAGATATATACATGATAATTCATAGAGTTCTGAGAATGGTGTTGCTAACCGGATGATGTAGGAAATGATTTAAAAGAATTTACCAAATAGAATGAATACTTTAGTCTTCAGACAGACAAAAATAAGTGATATAGCATGTTAGCATACTCTTGCAAAGGTCATTGGGTATTAATGAGTTTAGTACTGGTATATGATCACCGAAATATTCCATAAATTAGTCCATCTTTAGATGCCATTCTGGATTTTTAATATAGCATAGGCCTACTTATTAATACTCATTACACGGGTCAAATAATGTTAAGAAGCTGTTGGATTTCAGAAAATAATTGAACTTTTTGTTCAGTAAAAATGTTGCAACATCAAAATGCTAATTTTGAAATGACACAAAACAGGTAGCCTGAAAAGGACTGGATTTTGGCACAACATTTGATTTCAAATTGTCTGAAATGATAAGATTGAACCAGAATAGAATCAAATCTTGAAAATAATCTTCAAGTGCACGTAAAAGATAACTTACAAAGTTAATGAATCCATTTGGACTTGAATTCAGAAAGTGTTAGAGAAATATAAGTACCCTCAACCTCCTGGATCAGTTTTAAAGGTATGCTTACTGTACTAGAGAGGGCAAAGGTTTAGAAATGTCATATACAGAAAAAATATTCAAAGAATCTAAGTAAACAAAACAAAAAGAACTGGCTAAATCAGGTTTAAGAATTGTTTGTGGATTAGTTATCACAGTAGATGGTACGGGTCAAAAGTGTTGACTTTCAATATCATTGCTTTCTCTGCTACATTGGAATAACGGTAAAATGTAAGATGATATGTGATTGCCTGATATCACGGGGATATCTCTAATTCCTCAGCTCTATCTGCTTGTATCTGGCAACTCCTGCCCACAGTGACAATACTCACTGCCATGATAAGATCTCGAGGGAGATTGGGTTTAGTCTGTGCTCCGTGTCCTCTGACACAGGTGGCCATTGGTAGACCTGAATCTGACACGGATAATAAACCGGACCCTAAAGCTTTATCTAAAACATACTCCTGTCAGATGTTATCAGATAAATTCTACCATTTGTATTGCTGGTATAAACTCACAAGTGGACCACAGTGTCCTTCTTCAGTTTCGGCCAATGGTTAGGATGCTGTCTGCTTCAGTACAAATGTCTGGTTTCCAACAATATTGAAGTTTGCTTCAGTACAAATAGCATTTGCTTTATGTAATATTGAAATCTGTTTCAGTACAAATGGCATCTACTACATACAATATTGAAATTTGCTTTAGAACAAATGGCGTCTGCTTTATGTAATACTGAAATCTGTTTCACTATAAATGGTTTCTGCTACATACAATATTGAAGTCTGCTTCAGTACAAATGATGTCTGCTTTATGTAATATTGAAATCTGTTTCAGTGCAAATGGCGTCTGCTACATACAATATTGAAATTTGCTTTAGTACAAATGGCGTCTGCTTTATGTAATATTGAAATCTGTTTCAGTACAAATGGTGTCTGCTATACAAATCACATAAAGTGATGTCTGCTTCAATGACAGAGAGGAGAGTGTCAGTGCAATAAATTTTGACCAATTTTTTAATTGTTCTACAAAAGTCTCCATCTTTCACTCACACTGTTTTGGCAGGATGACATGTCTTCATCGAAGTGTCCACAGCTTCATTACTCTAATAATTGCTTCAAAATAATTGATGATAAAGTGGTGCATTGAACTTAACTGTTTGATTGTGAACAATCTGCACGCTTGCCATCATAAAACAAGTAGCAATACGGTGATCTGCTTTCATAGAAGATAAGTCTGCTTCAATTGCTCATCTGATTACATTCTATGAATTGTTTTACAGAGGTAAACTTGTTGTTAACTTAAATCTTCAGTTATCTTCTGTTGTTCTCTACAATCAGCAACTCCTAATATGTTGACGACATTTGCATCTCTGCTTCTAAACAAGTTTAGTCTGCTTACATTAGATTGAAACCTTGAGTTTTGTAAATTTGCTCCCATACAATTGGCAATTGTTGAAATCTCATGAGTTTTGTCTTCCTGGGAAGACTCATGGTTCACTACAGTATCCTTTTATCAGACAAGTTGGCGTCTGCTTTCAGAGAGGTGACGTCTGCTACTATACAATTGGCGTCTGCTTCAACTGTTTCGCCTTCTAGCGAAGATAATCTCATTAATCCTGTTGAGTGGTCAAGCTTGTTGGGTTGGACTGACACGACACAATGGCAACAATGTTGCCTTTTGGGGTCAATGACTGACCTTTGCGGTCACTGGAAAAACTCACGCTAGGATACCACCATGAGAGCTCAGCTCTTATCAGCAGCAAGTGTCGCCATTTAAAAACAATCCTGTGGATATATTTTTTCACCTGAACTGTTCTCATTAAGGTGTTACTTCATGAAATACTTTTCTTGACCTCAAATGCCTTTCATTTTGATGACATTTACTAGTATTTGAAAAATCTTTTAAATGATTAATCATTATATGTAAACATATGTTCCTTCATTCTCTAGACTCAGTCTAAGAAATATTAGTATTTCAATAAATGAAAAAAATTTAGCTTCTTGATAATGCAGATGTAATTAAATACCTTTTAATACAATTATTCTTAAATCACAAAATAAATGCTTTACAGATTTATATTAGTAATTCAAACAAACTTTTAATCCTCTGCAACAATGTAAATTACTAGATACTGTCTAACAACAAAATCTGTTACATCCTCCAACAGTTACTATGCAAGCTTTCATTCTTTCTGGTCTTCTCTCTATGTGCATGTCATAAGTCCTGTGGAAATATTTCAATACAAGCCAAATAAATGAAAAGTCGGGGTACTATTTCGTATCAAATTTATCCAATTTTGCAACCGAAACGGATCAAGTGAACCTTTTTATTCCGAACAAATTGACATTAATTACGGTATGTAATACATGTGTAGTCTGCCTCAAAGAGTCTGTTTATAAAAGTTTTAATTCAAATTTGCCCGAGTCAAAAAATTAAAATCTCTTGAAAAGAAGTCTAGAATACTTTAATAGGGTCTGATCCCCATTTCTCTCTCATATCTATGATATTTAATTATTATGATTAATAAAATTTAAGAGACAAAGTGTCAGTCTATAATATATATGTATCCATAGTATATACAAACACACACACACACACACACATATATATATATATCTTTAAACGATTGGAAATGTACTGAAAACATGGAAAAGACAAATTTATGTAAAGTTATGATCAACAGGTTGGTATGTTACTGAGTAGATGAACTCTTCAACCTAAGAAACAAATAATCCCCACTATATATAAACAGTAAGTACACGTACACAGTTACCCTAATTAAGTTATCGTTCTCAATGGCTCCTCTTACATATTATATAAATGAGAAAATTCTATTAGCAAAATAATTTCTTCCTCATGCTTATGTATTACTCCACTTGACTTTCAACAGAAATTAAGATAATAAAAATTGTTTCTGCCTAAAACAAATTATAAACAGATTTTGTTTTTATTTCAAATAATACAAAATTGGGTGTATATAATATACAGTTCTCAAATCTATTTTTTTATAAACAGCACTGAAGAAATGAGATTTTTACCATTAAAATTGTGGACGAAAATTGTAATGTCTGATTATTATACAGGAGAGGTGAGGTGATTTTAGTTTAACGCCGCTTTTATTTCACTTATATCACAGTTGCTGGTATTATTACAGGGAGAAAGCCTGCAACACCATAGTGACTATGCATTGCTGTGAAACCTGCCAGCGTTGGCTGGAACTAGCGAACCATGGGTGGTACTGCCCTTAAAAGTTTGTGTAGTAGTGCACCTAAACCTTACTGCAAACAGTTCTCTACTACAGTTAAAGTTAAATTAATAATCGCTGTGGGATTATTCAATGATTTACGGTAGTTATTTCTTTCTAGTTTATTTTCATTATATTAAGCATTTTCAACTCATAATGATCCTTTTACCTAATTTCTAATTTAATTATAATCGCTATATAAAAACCAACATAAAAGCATGTCATGTCTCCTTGCACGTAACTAGATTGTAAAACTTAATTACACCGCCGTTTACCGCTCTAACAACTTGTTATATAACAAGGGGACTTAATTACCTAACCCAGTCTCTTAATAACATTGGAAAGGACAATATACACATAAATACAGACAGACGAATAATCTAATTCTTAACTAGGCTCCGCATCATGTGGCAAAATCTTGTCTCGCCTTGAGAAATTGTCGTTGTCACGTGTAAGCATGCGGCAACGAGTGTATGATCTAAAATGAGGCTACATCAGTAGGCCGCTGTTATATAATCACATTGTTGTAGCGTAGTTACTTGTCGACTATTTTTTGTATTTACTTTTTTGTGTTGTGTTGATTTTTGTGCGAATAAGATAGTATCTTTATCTTAAGATGAATTTGTTGATAAACTTTACACCATCATTATCATTTTTGTTTTTTTATTTTTAATTTATTGTAATGACTTTGTTACTTTACCATTTTTTTAATGTATGACTATATAAATATTCATGGTAAATATAAAAATCATTCAAACAATAATGTATTGTATGATTTTCTATGTTCAGAATGTTTTCTTTAAGATCTTTGTAACACATAATCTGAATAACCTTGAATCCTGTCTGGTATAGTTTTGGGGGATTTTTTAAAAATTGCAATTTGGAGTAACCAAATTAAACTTTTGGTATGCCTAAAGTATTATTACACTGTGAATACATATACAAATGAAATATTTCCCTAAAAACGTGACACAGTTTTAAAAATCAGTTTTCAATCCCAGTATGCGTGATGCCATTTGATAAATGAAATATTATAAAACCACATCCTTGTGTAAAGTGCACATTGTAATACAAATAAAGTGGCCGAGTCCCATCCTCTAACCATCCCAGTTAAATGCGTGATAAATAATTTTATTCATTCTTTCCCATGACACTATGACATGATTTAGATGACTCGAACCATTAAGATTATAAAATAGTTCATATTGATAAAGAGTTCTATTTAACATTTAAAATTCAGTATTTTGACTTAGGTTTAGTGTTAAATGGATATTTCAAGAAGAAAAAAACACTTTTTAAAAATTGAATTAAATAAAACCAATGGGATATGTTCATTTTCAGCTTCATGGTGCGGGTATATATATTGTTTGGGAATTATGTAATATCAGAGTCTTACAACACAAGATTATATTCTAAAATAGCCTTTGTTCTGACATTGACCTATCCTGATGTATTCCTTTTGTTAACGGTGTGGCAATAATGTATCAGCAGCTGAGGGGTTAAACTTGTCACTGCTGCAGTCACCTTGGTGTTCATACCAGAAAAAGTGATGTTATCTAACTGGTAATGGGTTAAATGAGTTAATTGACAAATTTTATTTAATTGAAAGTTTAAAATTGTAGCGATAGCGATTGACTTTGGTATATGTATATACATAAAATTTGATTTAATTATCAGCATCCTAATCATTGGGTATATGAACCTGATTATTTTTTAATTCAGATACAAAATTGATGAATAATTTAAAACATTAAAAGCTTATTGAAAGCTAAAATGTTCATAGATAAATTTTCAATAACAATATCATGTTCTGATATCATCATGGGACAATCATAATAAATTTTGCAAAATATAGAATAAACACCAAACCTTAAAATCTAGCTCAACCCTTTCGTATAAGGACGTTGACATGACCAACATTTACATAGTTTATATTTTAAAACGTGTGACCAACTTTCGCCCCTATTTTTAATAATTGTAAAGGAAATAATAACTCCTGTTGTCAGAGAGCCATTAATTCCCATTTCCTTTGTGTAAGTTAATGAATGACAGCTTTCAACTGAAACCAGACTGTTATTTTCACATTTCAAAGCGCTATTAACACGACCACAATGAAATTCATGCCATTCATTACCCATATATAACGCTAGTTTTATTCAGACCGACTGCTATGTACACAGCAATGAAATCCTTGCCTCTTTCACTCATACGTATGGTACTAGTTTAATTCATTCCCACAGCCATTGACATAGATCTGTGAATGAGGCTAAAATCTTGCTTCATTCACCTGGTTGACCGGCGGTCAGCTCAGTCAGGTAAATGCAATCAAGTGACCCAGTACAAATACTGACAGGTGTAAACGCTGACACCTGAATGTATGGAGTGAATGGGTTGAAGCTCACCTATTTTTTGTAACGTTTTTTTCTCTCTACATTTAAGGCTTAAAGGCTCTTGACTTTTTCCAGTGTTATTTTGACAGATACAAAAGAGCTTTTACTTTTTGGATTTAATTTGACATGTATTATTCTTGAATAGAAATTTGTCGACACCTGAATATCATGATTGAATGGATGTCGAATTATCATTTAGTGAAATTTAGGTTCTTTTCTTTTACATTAGAAATGCGCACTTTCCCCTAAACCACTCTTTCCTTTTTGAAAGTGAATTATTCTAAAATAGTCAATGAATTAAGATGTTCATTTCTTTTCAAGCTAATGACATTTGGACTAAATTTCTATTACAAGCAATTAAAACCAAAAATCACTCTTAGATAATTTTTTTATAATGTTGTTAAACATTTCGAGAAATATGTTACACCTCTACTTGTGGTCTGAAACTGTTTCACAGTAAATTTTGAGTAAACGTAAACAAATGTTTGCAACCTTTTCAATATTTCAGCATTTTAACACTGAACTTATATTAAAGATCTTTTTGGCTGACAAGCCAAAATAACCTAGTATCTAAAACTCATATTTCCAATTTCCAATTCCATGAACTAGTTCCATGTCAGGTTGAGGTTTGCTAATCATTTGTCATAATATTTGCCAAATAAGCATAATTTTTAAGAATCTAAGCATATTTTTTTTAAAATCAAATTTCAGGTGCTGACATGTTAGATTGTAATTTTACACCTGTACAGGTAAGAAAATCAAGGTAGATTACAGATCTTATCATGGTGAAGAAAACGCATTATACCCTTGACAATAAAATATGCAGTGTCATGAACTGCAGAAATACATTACAATTATTCCTAGACAGACAAAGCAAATTCAAAGCACCTACTGTGATCCCGTATATCACCCATTCAAACAATGCAGCAACTGTTTTATAGAAAACTGCATTGCATATAATCTTCACCAGAAAGAGGATATGTTTTTCCATGCGAAAGATTTTGTAAAAGATAAAAACAAATTAGACGTAAAAATTTTGTGCTTTATATATGGCCGGAAGAGGCTGTGTAGCCGAAATCGTTCCCCATTAAAATGGATGATTTCTACTTCTAAATCCATTATTTTTTCCCATATTTACTACCTGAGAGTTGGACAATCTTCCGATTGTGAACTTTCTATATAAAAATGATATTTTTAAAAGAGGAGATGATATATGCTTTTCCAAGCAAAAAATTTGTTAGGATGAACCTGTTTTGCTTTAAAAAAAAGTTTGTTTATGTATTTAATAAACTATTTTTAAAAGGCATAATAAATTCTCTGTAATGAAGAGGGAGATGTTCATTAGCAAAGATTTGTCAAACTGATTGGGGATTTATATTTACATATTTACAGGATTCAACACCAAAAGAAACAGTCAACCTCAAAACAGTACTAGAGCCAACAACCAAAACGTGATGAAAGGGTGGCCAACTGTTTGTGTATACTTCACGTTCAATTACTTATATAATGTATTTGTTTGGTGACGACAGGTTACATCCTTCCTGAATGTTGATGAGTCTGTGTTTGTTCTGATTCCTCCCTCCTCCAAGCTTCCTACATGCTTCCTCATCTTTGCATTTCTAGGGTCACTTTCCACTGTTTTTTTTTAATGTAGTGGGTACACTCTAAAGACCCAGGTTCGATTCCTGTTGGAGACACCAAAAATTTTGACCTGGGTTCCGTTCCATAACAGCGAGCGCTTATAATCGCTCAATGTAGCGCTCAAGTAGCGCTCAAGTAGCGCTCATTCTCTCTTGAACGACACAGTGCAAATTCCTTGAAGTTTGCTCGTCTTGCTACGTAGCGCTACATTGAGCAATCTCGTTCAAGAGAGGTTTAAAAGTAATCGCTCATTGAGTGATTACTTTGAAACCTCTCTGGAACATGGCCCTGGTTTCACACTGTGTTGTGTCTCTGGGTAAGGCACTTAATCCACATTGCACTCAGTCCACCCAGCTGTTTAAATGGGTACCTGAACATGGAAAATACAGACCTAAGATCATGCAGAGCACTTAGTAACTGCACAGAAAGTACAATTCCTTTAAGTAATGATACAGCCTTCAGCATGCCTGTCGGAGAGGATTGGACGCAGTAGTCCTGCTCCATGACTGTGTATTATTAAGAGCCTTTAATACAGTCTAGATTTTTATTCAGCAAGTCTAGATAAACTGAATATATATAGAACTGGTAGTATTGAAAAATATAAAACCATAAGGATGAAAGTACAGTAACTAAAAAAATTCAATAGACTAAATTTTAGTCTATGGACGCTGTTATAGGTTGTTAAATATGCATGTTATTAAAATAAACTGTTACAGTCTAATGAGTCCTATGATGACAATATCATGGCTTGAATTTTCTTTAACCTGAAGAGTGCAAAAGGAGGAAGACTGCTACCAAGTTGAAGTTCCTGGATAACCTCCAGACCATTTCCTACAGTAGAAGCTAATATGGCTGATCTATGCCAGAACCTATTACCTGTAAACATCTTCTCCAGTCCTTTACAACATAATTCTCTTCCTTCTTTTTCGTTTTTCCTCATTTCCATTCTCTCTCTCACCCATGATACATGAAATGCTAATCTGATCCTGTAATGTTCCGACAACATGCTGAATTCGTGTAAGGCAGCAGAGCTAATGGTGTGCATTATCTTGAATGTTCATTAAATCCCAGAAAAAAAGTTAATTGTTTACGAGCTGAATGGTTTCAATTTCAAAGTTTTTATTTTCGTATACAATTCCATCATTTCTTACCAATGAATCTTGATGTTGACTGAAATAGAATATTTCTTCCTTTTTCACATATATTTTTATATATTTGATTGTCATTATTTTACAAGGTTGTAATAGTATTATATTTCAACCCCGCCTTGAAGTGTAATGATATTACCAAACTGGGATCTCTACCTTGACAGTTTTGATTGTCATTATTTTACAAGGTTGTGATAGTATTATATTTCAACCCCGCCTTGAAGTGTAATGATATTACCAAACTGGGATCTCTATCTTGACAGTTTTGATTGTCATTATTTTACAAGGTTGTGATAGTATTATATTTCAACCCCGCCTTGAAATGTAATGATATTACCAAACTGGGATCTCTACCTTGACAGTTTTGATTGTCATTATTTTACAAGGTTGTGATAGTATTATATTTCAACCCCGCCTTGAAGTGTAATGATATTACCAAACTGGGATCTCTACCTTGACAGTTTTGATTGTCATTATTTTACAAGGTTGTGATAGTATTATATTTCAACCCCGCCTTGAAATGTAATGATATTACCAAACTGGGATCTCTACCTTGACAGTTTTGATTGTCATTATTTTACAAGGTTGTGATAGTATTATATTTCAACCCCGCCTTGAAGTGTAATGATATTACCAAACTGGGATCTCTATCTTGACAGTTTTGATTGTCATTATTTTACAAGGTTGTGATAGTATTATATTTCAACCCCGCCTTGAAATGTAATGATATTACCAAACTGGGATCTCTATCTTGACAGTTTTGATTGTCATTATTTTACAAGGTTGTGATAGTATTATATTTCAACCCCGCCTTGAAATGTAATGATATTACCAAACTGGGATCTCTACCTTGACTAAAATAAAATAGACAATGTTTTATTTTAATGATTTGATTATTATTATTTTTCAAGATTTTAAGCTCTGTTTATACCTTCGTGTGAAATGTAATTGTTTTGCCATATGGTTGAATTTGTTTGGCAAAGAGAACTGTGTACTAAAGAATACAATATTTTATCTTTAAACATAAAAATATAACATTAAGAATACATCAGAATTCTATTGCCGGAACATCGTAAGAAAATCCTTATTCCCTAACGATGACCTAAATAAGGATATTCTAACATGTGCATCATATGACTTTTGTGTAACGAGTGTGAATTTTTTATTACCTGAGCAAGAACTCGGGTCATAAAAAATTTGCATGAGTTTCATTAAAAGTATTACTTCTGAAAGAGGCATTCAGAAGAGGCATTCTTTAGGAGGCAATTAAAAAGTTTTAAATCCATAAATTTGCTAATTCTCCTTTATTCATAAAAGTAATATGGCACACGTTTGAAGGTAATAATGTCTTTATTAAACCTTAATTCATTGATGCACATTTCTGCAAATAGGGACACAGTAAACAAAGAAAATGGCCAGATACAGTGACGTTAACTTAAAGGTACAAATATCAAGTGTGAATATATGATGTATATGACGCTGGCTATGTACCCTTTTTACTATGATTTTACAACTCTTACCATTTAAAATTTAATTGACTTGTGATTAGAACAAATTAATTTCCATGGCTTACAAGCACAATAATTTTGCCAACATATCAGGAATTAACAACAGTTTAGGTACTCAAAAAAGAAAAAACAAACAAATCTTGATATTTGATATAATGATGAACTTTTTCAACCAAAAACAACAACCTTCAAAGAAAACTTCCAAATCTAAATGAGAATTTCCAATTACTTTCCCAGATTGTTATATATATGTTCACATCTGCTCAAAGACATTCTAAGGTCACGATGGGGTCAAACAGACAACACTTTTGGTCACGCTCGCCTATCAACAATCATGTCCGCTTTTACTTCAGGGAAATGACTAACATCAAGGAGATTCCTGTCAAAACAGTCCAACCAACTCAAAAAGGCCTTATCTCTTCTCTTTCCCAAATAGTTTCCATAAAATGCAAATGTTTTATCCAAGCTCAAGGGGCCTATGTCTAGATGTTTTCTCCGATCTGATGGGTATATCTACTCACGTCTAGGTCCATTGTCTACCAATCCGCCCAAGATATCAAAATTTGAATAAATTCTGTCAAAAATGTCCAACGTTGATCGTCACCTGTCAAAAACTCCTGATGTCCTGATGTCAAAGGAATATGCAAGTCTCTCCTAACAAAAGGCTTTTTACTCAATTGTTTTGAATTTTTACTCAAATGTATTTTGATCCTTATGTTTTCAAATTATGATTCATATGTTTCAAATGTTTAACTATTACAAAGTACACTGAGGAAGTAAATGCAATCTAAATGCAAAACATCTTGCGAATCAAATATTAATTCCTAAACTATTGCCCTTGGTTACTTCAGAACACAAACTGTGCTAATGAACTCAATTTGAACAATGGGTCTGACAATTCGATTTTAAATTTTAATTCAAAATTCAAAAGTACACAAACCTTTGTCCAGAGTTATATCCTGTGATCCTAATTTTCAAAATGAACGTCTCTTTGTGTAGACTAGATAATATTTCAAATGTCTTTCATCAGTGACCTTTGCTCGAAATGGCAACTGTTGGCAGTAATGAACTCATTAAATTGATTGTCCTAGAAAGCTGTTTCATTCATATATTTAATCACAATGCTGCTAGGTAGCTTTGCCCTTTTGCGTTTGAACTAAAACGCAGAAACAAGCATTTCAAAGAAAAGGGGTGCAACTCTTTGTTTGTGTTCAAACTTTGAGAATTTTAGGATGGGTGGAAAAACAAGACTTGTTGTGTTGAATGTGCAGATACCACTTGAAGTGAGGTGAACTGAGGGTTCAAGGAATATTTTACTTATTACAGCTTATAGTACATTACAGGGAGAAAGTCTGCAACTTCAATAGCCATGCATTTCCATGAACCCTGCATGAATGGGCTGGAACCAATAAAACATTGATGATACTGCACTTGGCAGCAATTTTGTTCATTGCACCATAAACTATGTCTGCACAGATTTTTCATTGCATCACTCTCAAAATGGTTAATTTAATTACAGAGTCTAGTGAAGTACAAGGAGAAAGTCTGCAACATGAATAGCAATATAATCCAATAAAGCCTGCATGTATGGACCAGAAATAATGGTATGTCTCTACAATATGCTTCACTATTACAGCATCTCCCATGACAAGAAGAAAGTCTGCATCATCATTTTAGTTATATGTATGGCAGTGAAGCCTGCAAGCAAAGGCTGGTATTGGTAAGGCCTGGAAGATACTGCACTATATAAACAAAGATTTCATGCATTGCACCCTTAACTATATCTGCACATAGAGAAAAATGTTATACTGCAAATTGCTACAGTTGCCGGTTCACTCTCAGGAATAATAAATGAAATATTCATCATAATTATAGTTATTCATTGTAGTGAAGCCTGCAAGCATGGGCATGAATTAATAAAGCCTGGATGATGCTGCACTTAACAAACATTGCCAGGATTACACCATATTAAACTCTGTCTGCACCTAGAGAACTATTTTACATGTAGATTGCCATAGTTGCTGGGTCACTCTCATGAAATCTGAACTTTACATTAATTTTCTATAAAAGAAATATTCAAACCAACTTCAGACCATCTCACAGTTCCTCCTATATGAACATATCCTTGGTCTTATTCTACCTTGTATTGTTAAAACTTCTCAAATGTATCTGTTGAATAAATTAAACCATTCTCAGTGGCAAAGTTACAGGAATTTCAACTTGTTAACAAAGGAATAATGAATATGGCTGAAGATCTTCCTATTCCATGACCAAGGTCAATTTTGACTCCTCAATCAGATCCGAAAAAATTCAAGATTTTACTCCCATCTTGAGTTTCGTAACAGACATCTCTTCACTTAACCTTCATGATTAACTCTTTTAAATCTTTCCTCAAAATCAGGGAACAAATTACTACTATTTGAATGTCTTCAGGTTGAAAATATTTCTTCAGAGAATCATCAAGTCTATATCTAAGGTAAGATGTTGGTTAACCAGAAGTCAACTTTAAACGATAACCTTTCATTCAAACTACATACATTGCTGGTGTGGTGAGTGTGGAGGTTGGTGGGAAAAAACTTATTAGATAAGAGATAAGACCCATTTCATTAGTTAATCTTTTCAATTACAAGAGTTCTTGAATGACCCTTAAGTTGACGTCTGCTTTCTGGTTTGGCCGTCTGTAGTAAACTTTTAATGCATCCCTCAGCTGCTTACTGGTTGGTTGATTTTACCAACGTGAGTGTCCAATTTACAGGGATAAAAACTCACTTTCAGGAAATAATCCTGGGTCGGTCATTGGCTAAAAGTAGAAATGTTCTGGAAACCAAAGGTTGTTCCATTGAAATACAACCTGAAGCGCTCAGTCCATGGTGGAGCTGAAGGGGGAGGCAGAAGGAGGGTGTGGGGATGGGGGAGAGAGGAAGGGGAGGGGGTGGGGAAGGGGGGGGGGGGGGGGGAAGAGTGTAATAGGAGAGAGGTCACAAATGTGTTTATGCAGATGAGGTGCTATACAAAATGCATACCCTATTAATAAGCTTCACATTGCCTTGCATTAAGCGTAAATTGAATTGAGAACATGATGCATTTTATAATTTTACAGCAGAGCCAGTGGGTGGTTGGGGTTTAGGGGCGTTCACTTTCGATGTAATATTAACACCCCGCCCCACCTCCTCTTTGCAACACGCAATCCAAAGGACCCAGCTGTGTTGATAAACATGAAATCAAAATCTTTTGGGATATACAATCAAACATATCTCAATTTTAATATTATAAAGTATTAAAGAGACTAGCAACCAGTCCAGTCTGCTTCATGCCAGGTCAATTTGCTTCCCCTCTCGCTGGCCTGTCAGCAGCCATGTCGAACACACACATGCAGGAAATGTGCGTGTGTAAACTAACATGTGTCTGTTATGGCAGCCAGACACGGGGCTTGTCGAGATGTCAGCCTGAATCTGACTACCCTCAAAACATCCCCCTGATACTATACGGATCGATTAAAGGTTACCGTAAATAAACATGGCTTCAATTATAATCAAACACTCCCTTTGTTTATTTCTTAGTGGTCTGCAAGCCTGCCGTGAGTTACACACCACTTTTATTATGTTCATGATCTCTTAATTGAGGAAGTCTCAGTTAATTGAATTAATAAAATGAGGAATTTTATCCTCCTTGAAGGCTTAGCATGCTATTTAAGTTTACAAAATAAATAGGAACAGCTATGTGTACCTAACAGATGTAGAAACATTTATTTTGTGAAAAGATCGTTCTTTCTTTAATTCAAAATACTTACTTTGTAGTCTAAAAAATTTCATCACTTAAAAAATCTGTAAACATTTAAAATACTAAATTATTGCCCATACATTCTGAGTGGTAAATTTACAAGAATAGCTAGACTCATTAAAAAGGGAATATCCAGAAATTAACATATCATATAACTTATTCTAAATAACGATCTTACAGGAATTGATTTATATCAAGGAAATAAATAGCCACGGATTATTGTATCATGACTCATTCTAAGTGGCCAATTTACAGGACTCACAATGAGGAGAATAACTTGAGAATCACTACTGGAATATCTAAAGACATGTTGATAAACAATTTATATGACCTATATAATGATCTTTGCTCAATGCTTATATTTTACAGAGAGAAATTTTTATTATCCACATCGTCAGTAAATGATACCAGTCTAAAAATCTGAATGTTTTACTCGTAAACTTGTAGCCTGTATACTATTCAGAAATTCAAAACCTCTGCCTTCAGGGAAAGAAATATTTACACAGAAAATATGCTTACTGGAGCTGTGACACTGATAAGCAACTGTGACACTATTCCCCTCATCACTACTTGTGATAAGATCAACATGAGGTGTAAAGTACTTTTTTAACAATGAACTTGTTCGATTTTCAGATACAATCAACAAGTCTTCTCAAGGAAATACCACTATCCCCTCCCCAACAAAAGATTTTGACATTTGTGGATTCAAACAATCAATCAAAGAGGAGTTGTTGACTGGAAATTATCATTTATCTGTATCAGGTGACCTGTATTTATCACTGGTCAGTAAAGGGCAGGTTGACAGCCTGAGGGCTGTAATTGATGTCACAAGTAGTTGTCAAGAGAGTATAACTATGCTAAAAGCAATGTTGCAGCCATTTTGATCAAAAGGTGTCACATATCTTGTACCCTCATTCGATGCTCCATTTTTAACGGCATATAATTTGGCAAGGTGATACAGGGTTTAACGCCTCTTTGAAGAGTATTTCCCATATATTTACATATTGGTGGTTATCATTTTTGCAGGAAGAAAGTCTGCAAGAGCATAGTTGCTATTGAGGTAAAACCTATAGTGTCAAATGAACTTAGCAAACAAATGGTTTTTCCATTGCAGACAAATTCTGGACCTGTTGATCTGAATGTGTGCACCACTTTGCATTTCATTAAATACTCAGAAAAGACTTCATTAATCATAGAAGTCAAGGATATGATCCACATCATTAATCATATCCCCCTGACATGATTTTCCTCTTTACCACACACCAATAATCTTTCATGTATCACGTATCATAACATGATAATAATCATTGATAACACCACCTGTCGTTATGATTATGATAGCAATAACATCTGCCCAGGTGATGGGATGTTGTAAAGAAGGGAGATAAGTTGTAACTATGTGGCACTTCTGACATAATCTCCTGCATAACTTCATTTATAACAACATGGCATTTCTGACATAATCTATGAGAACTTCAATAAGACATTCTATGAAAATCTAACAACTCGAGGAATTTAATGTTTGTACAGAACATCTGGAGTTATCTCCTCTTTGATGAACTCTCTTATCAGCAACTGCTGAACACATGCCTGATTGGGTCTGAGTTTCTAGGGGTTTGGTCTGCTCATCTGCAGTTACAATAAATACTCATCTTTGTTTTGTCTAAACCTGAATTTCAGAAAGATCAATATCAACTACACCTAAATATCTGTTGTATCAACCTTTGAAACTTTTATTCTTAGAAATTCATATCATTGTTCTTAGGAGATAAACATTATCAAACTGAATTTCTGTAAGATGAACAGCCTAAAGAAAGTTTTATTCTTTGAGATATCTTTGTCATAAAAATAAAATGAACATCTTCCAACCTGAGTCATTAAGACCAATTTTCTTTCCACTTTATCTTTGAGGTTAATACCATTGTTCAGCAACTGAATAAATGTTGAACAGAAACAAGAATCAACTTGTTTTCTATATGAAAGAAATACACTGTAACTTGAAACAATAGAAAGATTCTGGCATCACAAGTGTAAATATCTTCAAAGGGATACAACACAATGTGATGTACCTTGATATATCTTGAGGGGAAATACTCATCGACCTGAACATCTGAGCACAACTATAAATCTTTATTCTTCATGCTTACAAGTATATGTTCACACACTATCAATATCTAACCTTTGAGTATATAAAACCCTTTCTTTTCTATGCCTACACTACACAGGAATCATAATAATTCACACACTGTCAATACATATTATATGTAGAGGCTGAAAAAGAAAAGTCATCAAATGTAACAGTATTTGTTATATAAAATGATGAAAGACTCTTTGCAAACTGTTTAAATAAAGTCGTGAATTTTTTTTTTCTTTGTGAATACTTAGAGGATGGCATTTAAAAAGGTCATATGGTCAATGTCTAACAAAACTAGAACTAAAACATTTTGAGTAATAAACAATTTTCATTTTAAAGAAGTGTAAATTCACACTCTCTGAATATACTTATTACTCCATTATTCCAATGTAATTATTAAATAACACGTTAAAGCTAATGCATACTGAAAAACAACAGGTAGTCAACATCGATGCCACGTCTATTAATCTAAAACTTGAATAAAAAGAAATTGGGTGAAAAATTATGAACAAAAACTTACAGATTTGAGTTTGATCATTATCCCCTGAACAGCAAGCCAACATTGAAAGTTTCTCCGCACTGACTATAGAGAGACACAGAGGTAGCGCATCACCCTGCAGCACACACTCACTCACTACTACTCTCACACACAGGTAGTTGTATCTCCCCTCTCAGACTCTCCAGGAACCAGCTTGCCGCTATCACCCCCTGCCACTTCCTCATATTCTCCCCCTCCCTAATCTCCCCCTCCCTTATAATCCCCCCTCCTGCAGTGACCTGACTAATGGCTGTGTTGGCACACTTATAGTAAAACGGCCTCCCGAAAATTTACTACTACCACTACTCCTGTCACTGATACTACCATTGATGCTTAAAACTTACGATTAGATTGGGGTTGATGATTATGTTATTACTCGGTGAGTATATCTTCTAACATCTATTTCATAACTTATGACAATCAGTCAACAAATATTTGTTTCCTACTGCAATTGCCTTCAGTTTTACTTGTGGTTGCAGAGTACACACAGTAACATTTGCCAAAGATAATTTACTGTTAACACTATCTTTTTGATAACCTTAATTTTGAATTGGAAGATTGGTTGAGACGGGTATTGAATTTCTACCAGTATGGTTTCCTATACTTCAACATAAATATGTTGAGATGGCCTTGTGTGAATCTACTTCCTCCATAAATTTGATAACTTAATTTTAAATTAGTAGATAGGCTATCATAGAGCAGTAGGACTACTGCTCCCCCACCCTGTATCTCAGGAACCCTTTCCCACCAACCTTACTCCCTCCGTACTAACTGGTAAGGAGATGAGATAGGTCTCGGAGACTTCCTCAAGTGCATATACTACATTTATCTACATTATAATTTGATTCATAAATTTGAAGATTGGTCAAAAGAAGAAGTTGATAGTTGGAAGTCGAAAGCCATTCATTATGTGTTGGGCGTGTCCCTTTCTTTTACATAACGCAGAGGGGGTTCTCAAAACATTTCTTTAACAATTTTGTAACCACACCTCTTTGGATCAGACTATGTTATATAAAGAATGAGAAATTAAGAAGTTAAAATCCAAGGGATCAGAAATAATGCTGTGAAGATTATTTGCCAGTTGGATCTGAAGGTAAATTAGAGTTGGACAAAAGATGACAAATGTATAAAAAGCAATGTTGCCAGTCCAATGTTTTCCTACCCAAACCTGAGTAACAAAGGGAGTGTGATCATAGAACAACATTGCATCCTAGAACCCTCTTCATGCCAACAAAACATTTTCTTTGATTCTGTGAGTCAATCAAGGGTTTTAATTTTGTTTAACCAAACGTCAAAAGAAATGAGAAGGCATTTTTCACATTTTATCCCCTTGTAGAGTTGGGTTGAATATTGACAGTACATTAGGCACAACCCTACACAATATGGATGTCATTTATACTACTTACATATGTTGGTATTTAGACCTATGTGGAAATCCTTTGTGTGTAATTGTGGAAGGGAGGGGTCCCTGGGGACTATTTACTTACGGAATAGGAAACTTCCTCCATTACAAATAAAACTCCCATTTTTATTCTTCCTCACCAGTTCACATTCTTGTGAGCTACTTTCTCCCATTTATAGATAATCAATGATGTATGATTATTCTATCTTGATAAAACATTTACAAATAAAATCTTCTCAATTTATTTCAGAATAAATAATTTCAAATTTGCAATTTGAATAATTCATAATGAACAACATCACAGAAAACTTTAAGAATTGCAAAAGAATACTTCAAAATCAGATAACAAAATATATAAGAGTCTATATACATCAATTAATTCCTATATTCTCATTCTTTTGATATTTTCTTTTGATAACAAAGAATCAATGTGACATTAAACACTTACATATCATTCTTATATCCACCAAATGGCAAGGCAGGTCACAAGTCTCAGGTTTGTAAACAGATCCCCGAGTACAGGAACCTATCCCTGATGAGTGTAACACCCACACCAGTAGACTCACCATTACCAACAGCGCCAAGCACTTACCTCCAGGAACCACTCAAAGACTTGTGCATCCTATAGCAGGAAACTTCAGCCTACACTCTATAGAGATAGATGCTATACCTGCTTATTACATAATATTCTGGATATTACCAACAATGCCATGTCCTTAATTACAGGAACTTCTCAAAGACTCCTAGAGGTGAGGAGACTTAGGGTTTAACGTTGCTGTTAAGAGTATTTCACTTATATCTGCTAGGAGAAAGCTAGGTCAAGAGGCTCAACCTGCAACCCCATTGTATAGTTAGAATGCGGCTCGCTGTGTGAGAGAGCACTGGACGATAGAGGTTTCGATCTAGGAGAAAGTGTGCAACACAATGTGACAATGCAATGCAGTGAAACCTGAAAGCATCGGCGGGATGGGTGGTACTGAGCTGAAATTTAGTGTAGCATTAAACCAAACCTTACTGCAAGTAGAACAGTTCTCAACAGCACTCTGTAACTTCTGATCAGAAGCCAAACACTGAGCTACAACCCCCCAAACCCCAAGAGATGTTCTATGTTTGGAGATATTAACCCTCCACCTGCTGATGCAGTGAATTTCCAACGCCGCCAAACAATCAGTTCCAGGAACCCCTTAAGACTTAAATCATACAATCAAGACCTTCTGGTGATGTAATTTTAGAAACATATCTACAGACCAATTATGGTTGGTAATGTTAATAGGTTAGACATATAACTACTGTACATGTGTTTGTAAACGGGAGGTGTATCTTTTTTGGTTTCCGCATATGTTTATGGCCTTTGGCTGATTTTCAATGGAAACAAGTAATTATCATATATTTGGCGATTGGGGATGAATATACATGTTGAGTGATACTATTTAAAATGAAATCAGCATGTATGGTATTTTGGTGATATCAAAGCAAAACGAAATATAAAAAAAACATTGAATGTCCATATAACAACGACAGTTCCTAGCCCATTCAAATACTAATACTAAATACTAAATCTACAATTAATATTCAAAAGTCTGATTTAATTAAATAACTCTAAAAATAATTATCATACAACTTGTCAACTATTTGGAAAAAAACCCAAAAGAATCAGCGCAGTTTATAAAATGTAGCCCATAGCTTACTCTTGGTAAAGAAGACAAGGATATTTATGGATAATCAACTTCTTTATTTAACAATGGCGACATTTTGGTATAGATCCTTATACCATTATCAAGCATTGTCTGCAACTTTTGGAGCAACATTTTTCAACAATTTTGCTATTCAAATTACAGACTCTTTTTGGATAGCTTTTTACTTTTAAATCTTATTTATACACAGCAAATATACATAAAAGCTTATTCATTTCAAAATTGAATTTAGATTGCAACTGGTAAAAATTCCTTTTGTTTTGTCAACCATATAAACCAAATTTTTTAGTTAGATAACCTTTCACAAAAACTAGGTGAAACCATAAAAGCTGTGTGGGAACATAAAAGTCAAAATTAATGTGGGCCTCGTTGTTCTTATGTCCAATTTGTCTGTGCTTGACATTAAATAAATCTGTCATAAGCTTATTTTATGACATGAACAGAACATGATTACTGAATTAGTTACTTTCTAATTGATAATTTTTAAAATATATTTCATATTCGAAGTCAAAATTCATTTAAAATAATTCTGAAGCTTTTTCATTGTAACAAAAATCAACAAATAAATCTTTAACATTTATTAGCTTACATTCAAGACTATTTATAGAGTAAATCACCTTCTAATTGATAATAGTTTAAAATGATTATTCAAAGTCAAATATCAACGCACAAGACAGAATAATCAAATAATAAGAAGATCTTAGAGTAAATTACAGAGGATATTTTTTGTGTGTGAAATCCTTTTCACAATTAAAGTGAGAGAAAAAAATAATTTCCAAAAAGAGCACAAAAAAGTCTGTTATTACATATTTGTAGAATATATGTAATCATTTCTAAAAAATATGAGAACATAATAATTTTTAAATGTTGCAACCTTTAAAAACAAATATTTTAACACAAAAGGTTTTGCACAGAAATAGTTAATAATCTGTTTGTAGCCTCTGAAATCTACATGCATGTTATCTACAGAACATACTTAAAGTACACCAGTCTATTATGAGTAACATGTTTTATTTCTGTTATGTAATAAAACAGTCGTAACTGTCAAAGCTATTTCCAAAAGCACAATATACAATCAACTCCAATATAGCAACATATGTTTTACAATAGAGCTATCACGCAAAACGATAACAATATAGCCCAGGGATAATAATAAACATGTTTGAATTACAGACTCTGGCAATCTGTCATTGAGGATGGTCCAGTTACATGTATGTAAGATGATATAGGGAATTATGAAACATTGTCAATAAAAGCTGGTTGATGACTGTAGTGTGCCTTATCTACTCTGCAATTGTTTATGATTACCAGCAGGTGCGGGGAGATGAGGTGAGTGGAGCTTTACCTCAAGAGCATTTCACTTATATCACAGCTGCTACTATAAGTGTAGGGAGAAAGCCCACAACACCAAGGTGGCTATGCATTGTGGTGAAACCTTTGAGCATTGGATGGAACAATCAAACCAAATTGCACTAAAATTCAGTGATGGCTGTGCACTATAAACCATGTGAACTGCTTCATAGATGAAGTATTATAACCCCGACCCCCAACCAATAACCATCAACCACACCTAACCCCCAGCCTATAACCATCAACCATCTCCAGCCCCCAACCAATAACCATCAACCACACCCAACCACCCTCCCATCCTGCTGAGAAACTCATGTATCTACCCCGGCCTACCATAGAAAAACTTGAATTGCATCAAAAAGCAGCGAAACTTACACATTTTGAGACGAATTTGCATCACAAATTAGCGGTACGGAATGAAATGAAGCGAATCTGCACACAAGTGCGACGATCAGCAATTTTAAACAAACGATGATGTGCAATTAAACACGCTTTCATTACCTGTCACTTTATTTCAAGGCTTAGACTTGAACTCTGAACATCCCAAACTGAACAGTGCCATACTGAATTCAAATGGTATTATCTTATGTACAAACATGTTTATGATCATAATGTTAAAAGTAAACATCTACATACCTAGCACAGTCCCCTTGTTATCTAGC
The DNA here is from genome assembly GCA_936450465.1 of Gibbula magus. Lineage (NCBI taxonomy): Eukaryota > Metazoa > Mollusca > Gastropoda > Trochida > Trochidae > Gibbula > Gibbula magus. The sequence continues at coordinate 38,697,207 of OW388291.1, forward strand.
TCCCCGGACATCAAGCACATCTTACAGAATATGTTTTCTAAGTTCCATTTCAGTGACATTTGTATATATATAACATTTTAAAAATAGATATTTCTCACAGTCCTATGTTACAACAATGCGACTTCTTGGTTACAAATCACTGACACTTATGAAATAAATTTCATATATAGATATTTTTCACAGTCTTTACATTCACAGCTTTCAATGTGAATGAAAAACACACAAGACTGTAAGCAGAAAATATTTTCCCATGAAGATGTACATTCAAAACTATTTCCCATGAATGCGTATCAAACTAAACAGCAGTAAATATTTCATGACTAATTTGTAGTTTGTATGTGAAACCAAATCATAATGTAAAATCACAGCATATACTTCAAGTGCAGATGACTCTATTTAAAAGTGCATACCACAATTGAAAATATTATATACATGTACAAACTAAAGGTGAGATATAAGCATGAAATTCAAATATACTTACCACACATGCATTTTCTCGCTTTCTCAGGGGAAAAGAATGTTATTGAACTAACATATACCATTTTGTAAGAAAAACTTTTCGTCTGAGTGAACGAATAGACCAAACGACTATATCTCTCATAACAATGACGACAGCTTTTGTTAAGTTAATCGTCAGCGACTCTTTTGTCCCATTTATATACATAGATCCGGGTGTATTGTTCCACATGAATGATTTTACTACCAAGTAATGTAGCGCGACTAAAACCACGTAATTGCAGACACAATGTTGACTTCCGATAAATCCGACCAGATCATGTCGTATAAAAAAGCGACTGTTATTAACATTCATCTTATGTCAATTTTATGTTTCCTACAATAGCTTATAGTGTTTTAATTGTTTTGAGGTTACTATCAGAAAACTTGCTGACTTTACTAAAAATGACTCAAGTGTATTGCATAGTCAAAACTCAATAAATCCTCCCTCTATATAATTGAAAAGATTCAATGCTAAATATCCCACTTTCCCATAATAATCTAAATCCTATTTAACCATCTAAACCAAAACTTAACACAATTAAGAAGTCCTTCTCCAATTCAACCACAAATTGCCAAATAATCAATTTTCACTTCGTCATGAAGAAACCACAATCACTTATCTGTAACAGAAGGCGTTAATCATGAAATCAAAACCTTTATTCTCATGGGCAGAACAAAAGCGTAACTTTCCTAATTTATCAGGTGGCTCCTTTCATGCTCGGAGGGTGTAAGCTAATTTATAGTCAGGAGTAATCTGATGGATAGAGTCAGCCATTGCTTTGTTACAGAAGCTGATAGAAAACACTTGCCTCAGTCTGTCATCCAGAATGTTTGGGTGATGATAAAGGTTAAGACCGCTTTTTTTTTTTTACCTTTAATGTGACACTTATCATCAAAACTAGATTTTGCCAAATGGGTGATAATAAAATCTGATTTCAGGTTTAAGACAATATCTTTTACCTGAAATGGTTGCCATAGTGCATCCCCACGAACTGGCATAACATTGAGGAAGTCAGTATGTATGTATACATAGATGACAAATACAAATCAGTAACTCCAACCCCAATTCAAAGGAAAAAGTGCACAAACCTTTCCAAACAACTGCAATCAATGGCATTTCGTACTTGACAAAACCCAGAATCCACTGGTCAGAGATAAAAACTTCCTTACATGTCCAGTCATGACATTTACAATGTACATCTCTGTTTGTGATGGGTAAGTGATGATTTTACACTTTAATCAGCACCATAAACTGAAACCTGATCCAAAGAGTGACATTTAGTTTACACCAATCATAAACTGATCTATAGCCTGCTCATCAGTGAGGAGGCCCTATTAGGGTGGGTTTATGAAGTATACCTTTTTACCTTTTTTTAAAAACAAATTCAATGAAAATCAAATTAATTTAAATTATGAATATAGTTTAAATGAACATTATGTTAACCATTGCATATTAATCACTGTGGTTCAAGTATATGATTTTAATTGAAAATACATTAATTACTTTAATTTCCAAAAGTTTGCAGTTAATTAGAAATTATAACTGGGGCGGGGTTCAGTCTATTGTATATACTGGTGTAAAGTTTGAAAATATACCCCCCCCCCCCCCCTTCAAAGTATACCTATGTAGATTCTGGGAGCTCCCAAATTCTACCCGGGGATACTTTGCAGGGGGGGGTTTAATCTGCATATGGGACCTTACACCCGTTAAACATTTTTAAGTTACACATGCTTCTTGACGGTTGTATTTTAAAGAATAGATGATAGTGTTATACATTTTTGGAATTTTAAGTAATAGTCAATAAAAAAAATATTACCAAGTATATCTACATTTGAGAAATAAAAGTAACTCATTCTAGCAATTGTGGCACTTCAATACATTGTTAAAAATATAATTCTTAATCTCTCTTAATTCCTCCGACGGAAGGACTGACGGACAATAAAATTTCATGCTTAAATTACTTGAAGATGCATTTTCACCAGATATCTAGAAATAGAAGGATGAATAAATTACCAAGCAATGGGAAGTTTGTTACCTTGTGCCTTATGGAATCCACAGGAAGATTTCCACACAAGATGTAGGTATAGGCGCAACAGATAACGCAAGCAGCAAGGGTAACGTGACATAACTACCTCAAATACCAAACATTGTATCCAAATTTGACTCCAGATCGGTGTCAGCTCATGTACAGCATACTATGTTGTACAGTTTCAGTCTAAACCGATCAATCATTTAATATATTTGCTGAATAATTTTCATATTAAAAAAAAACATAAAATATATCATGCTCTCAAACACTATGAAATGAATTCCTAATCGGATTATTAAAACTGTGTAGGAAAATATCTCTTTCAAATAATTCTATGAAAATATACATTGCATTTCTGCACTGTTTAATTTGATCTGTGGATAAAGATAGGGACATCACATTATTTATTTACTTAAATAATATATAAAATCACAGATAATAATCTATTTATTACATGTACACATAATATCAGCTTCATCCCAAAACATCTACAAAACATTTTATTTTGAATAGTTTTCAAAATATTAGACAGTCACAGAATATGAAATACTTTAAAGACTCTTGAGGCATCATATAAACATAAGACAAATAACTCCATTTTGGAAACTCTTGAGACATCTAAACTTAAAGCTAAACTTTCACGTCAAGTTGATTGAAATATGGCATGGAGTACATTCTACTCAAGCTAGACTGTCCCCACTTCCCTAATCTTGTAACTCTCACATCAAGGAGGTAATATACTTCATATTCAGAATCAAACAAGTAACATATTGGGGGCATATCATAAACTAAAAATCATTTTCATGAAATTGAATGTTTTGGAGCTGCATAAGTTCGGTTAAAGTTAAAAGAGCATTTTCCAAGAAAATTCATAATTTTGATATCCTGTGTAATTAACAAGAGGTTATTATTTTATGCATATGAAATATTGAGAAATTCTAAAGATATGTTTTGAGATGGTCCCCCCTTATGATAAAATCCATTCATAGTTTAACATTTATAAATGTGGCATGACAAGTGATGGATTGGTCAATTTGTGAGTGTATTGATTGTTATCTATGTAGTATGGAAAATCCCATATGATCATTTATAAAATATCTAATATTTTTCAATTCAAGCAGATGGATTTTTTTTAGAATCATACACGGCACATAATTCATCTTCATGGTGAAACAACAGATGGCAATTTGCAATTTCAAAAAGACTCATTCAATACAATTTGAAGGACACAAATAATAGTAAAATCCCTCCAACCCCAAATAATTCACTTCAACATTTTTGTTCAACGAAATGGTCATCATAACTTACACTGATTGTTACAGGTAAAACCATTAAAAATTATTAAAAATTGTTTTGAAATATTACAAATCTTCAAAAGAAAATCCTTATATTCTTAAAATTCTTTAACATAATATATCTTCAAAGTCAAACTCAAAGTCAGGTGACTATCTCTAACTTCAATGAACTAAATATGTGACTATCTCAACTTTTAAATCAGTCCTTTTAACTTCAATTTAACCTTCAAAATGCATCCCTTTTCATCTCTTGTGTTCATAAAGTTATCAGTATTGACACCTGATATCTTAATTAGCTAAATCCCTAATTAGCAGCTGTAATTACAGTCAGGCCGGTTGGCTGGAAGCTTTAAAAGATCGTTACACAACTCCATCTCCCACCTGTAAATTGGGAGCCAATTGGTAATCGAAAAGCTGACACTATGAATTGCCATGAAATCAGATACTGTGATTGTGAATTACAATGAATTTATTGGCACTTAATAGGGATAATTGACATGGCATGCTTTGTCGATTTCTTGACATGATATGGTCATTGAACTGTGACAATTGTACACTTGCATAATGTGATATACTTTATTTCCCTTTTTTCTTCTATGAAGATTTGCAAATTTATAACAAATAATTGTATTTATAAAACTCTAGATATCTAACTGTGCAAGACCATTGTCTTTTATGTCTGAGTGGATGATTGAAATGAATGTCATAAAACAAATATTCTTTTGAAAAGGTATACTTTTCAAACATTTTCCGATTTTTTACATTCTTGTTCACCTATAGAGAATTTAAACATGCTTGTAAATCTTGTTTTCATTTGTTCTGTTGAAGTTGAAAAGTGTGTAAAATTTCCTAAAATACTACTTTTTCAAGAGAATTAATTAAAAGATGGCACAATCACATTTTCCCTTCCAAAACGATCTTACAAACAATATCTAAACAAGTTTGACCAATCCAATTAAAATTATTAAATAATTATGTTTATAAAAATTACTTTCCAATTTTGTATTTATAAAGTGAACAAAAAGCCAAAAGAAGATGAAAATATCTATGAAAACACATTTAACAAAAAACAATCTCTTACCTGAAACAAGTCAAATCACTTTTGAAAACATTTTCAAATGCCACTTAGATCCTGAAATCTCAAACTTGATCAAAAACAGCATTTACTTTTCCGGGTTCTCCCTGTCCGATTCACCTGTGTCGACACTAACAATCTCTACCTGAAGCCACCTGCCATTTACCGGTCTAGAGGTAAATATTTACCAAGCCTCGGACTTACGCCACGACGTGGATGTTTCTCACCTTCTGAGATCAAAGAGCTCCTAAACTTGGAGCAGACGAACTTCAGGGCAGAGCTCGATCATTGCCGACTACACAAAGGAACAGTGTTGGGAGCTTGTTTGTTAGGTACCTACATTCTACGCTATGTAAATGCGGAACAAACAGATATTGATGTCGACAATGGGTTGATTGTTGCCCTTGCTATTGTGAATAATGAGAAATAACAAGTCTCGAGTCCCTGTGAACAGATCATATTGTTCGCTAAATGCTTTCCTCTTTGCTGATAATTTCTTCTATGTCTTTCACTTGTTAAAGTATACCCTTCACCCTAACGCTTCTCAGAAATTATAGTACTATTGAAATGTTTGTTTCAATGTTCACGAAAACAAATAATTTCATTCCAAATTAAACATATTTTTCATTGTAATTCATCTTTAAAACTCAAATTAGATAGCATCAATCGCAAATTGTTTTTGTTTTATAAACAGGCATGTTAAACACTGTCTTAAAATTGAATATATACTAACTTGTTTTAAAATCTAGGTATTTCAATTAACATGACAGCTTAAAAGTTATTTTGAAATCAATCTGGTACTGTTGACATTTTTCAGCTGTTAACACAAAAAGCAATGGACAAAGACAGTTTCCTTGCCACACACCTGCTACTCAAACCATTTTTCAGCAAGGTTAACAGATAATTATCATAAATACTCTTTTTGTTATTATGTTTTGACAACGCAGCATGAGGTAAATCAATCTTATATGGAAAAGTTGCCACGGGTCGAGAAAGGCATTCACTCCTCTTTAAACACACCTAGTATGCATCTCCTGTTCGAAAAAAAAAACAACGAAAAGTTACAGTGACCTCAAATCCATTCAACGATTTCATAATCCCTATGTAAATCAAACATTGAAAGAAACTATTTTCTTTGCTCATCCTTTACTCACCGTTGGCACGATCCTTTGTTTATTTTTCGCAAGACCTGCTTGCTTTTCCTAAGGATACAGAAACAAGAAAGACTGACTTTACATAATGACAAAGCGTATTTCTTTGTAAACGTTGTCGACAAGAGGATGTCAAACTACTACAGGTGTTACAGAAAATATAGGATATGTTACGCAGACATGCTTCCTGTTACAGGATGTATCATGGAGAATATAAGTAAATATATACCAACAATCAATCAAAACTTCACTACTGTATAAAAGACGCTGTAAACTGTAAAATTGAGAATGACTTGACACTAGTAAATTCAGCAGCTTAATATTATGCGTTGATGATATATGAAACTTCAGCGGCTAATGTTTTAATGTGATATGCATCCTAGGTTTTGACAACGCTATCATGTTAATGTTTTAATGTGATATGCATCCTAAAAGTCAGACACTCAGGAACGGATTGGCAAATTTTAATTCTGCTGGTAAATAGTAAACCTGCAAGCTGGTAGACAGTTGCATGATTGTTTTAAGCAACTGATACACCTACACTTTTTTAATGTCACATCATGTGTAATGATATATGAATCCTGAAATTCAGACACTCAAGAACGACCTGACAAACTCGATTCAGCAGGAAACAAATTCACATAAGCTACAAAAGCCCTACAAGAAATGTAGACATCCGCTTCGTGATTGTTTTAATGCCACTGAGACACCGATACCTTTTTTTCAATATATCCTCTGATAGCTGGTTTTACAATCACACTTTCAGGTAAATCCTGGATCAGTTTAAAGGATAGTAACACCAGCATATTTGTTGTAGATACAATATCTATTGGACATTCTCATTTTCGTATTTATGCTATCAAAACCTGATTTAAATACAATCCATTTAAGACTTCCTCTGGATGTTATTTTGAATCAAATTAATGGCATAAATGCTAACAACCCTTGAAATTAATCTGTACTAAAAACTATCCCAGTCAACACAAATGAGATATGCAAATGAAAGAAATGTAAATTTGCTTTTAGGATTTAAAGTTTGGAATTTTGTTCTACACTATATCCAATGATTATGATTTTACAATCATATCAGTTATAATAGGTTAATATTATATTTTACACCTCTTTTAGCTACATGCATTCTCCAGTTAAACCAGGTAGTTTCAGGTAAAATCAGGTAAATTTTACTGAAATGATGTTGATACAATTTTTGTTTTAAAATACTGTCTTTAAGTAGGTAAGGGTTCAAAGGTCATCTGGAAAAATCTTGTAAGATCAAAGGTTGCAGAGATATGATGAAAAACCGGAGTCATTTTTAAAATATATGGGTAAAAGAGTACTTTATAAACTGGAAAACTACAATCTGTATGGAATAAACAAAGTTCTAATGAATTAATCAATTTTATGCTTGCCATGTGTGGAAAGTTTAGTATTCAGAATACATAAACTTCGAAGCATATGACAATTAAATCTATTTTTCAATTCAGCTCAAGGTTAAATTTCGATCAAAAATCTACAAATGAATTAAAAAATGAGGATATTGACTTAGAATATTTACAAATAAACCCATCAAATTCACAGCATGAATAAAATTGAATTAAAAGAAATTTCTATCTTTCATCATTTATACACATTCAGATCATCGGAAAACTTACATTTATTAAATCAATTAACTTCACAGCACATGTATGAATCATTTATTTCATGAAGAAACAACATGGTGTTTCATTAAAAACGAAAGTTGTGGCCATGTACAAATATATTTTTTTAAATTAATCATTCACTAAATATTCTTCTCCGGAAACTAATATGTATAAAGTAAAGTTAATAGAATCTACATTACATAACGTGTGCATCAATAAATCAAGGAATGAAAAAGTTCAGGTAAAATCTTACCTTTCACCAATTAACGAACGTCAAGGTAGATATGTAACATTCTTATCTCTGCATACCTGTTTGAGTCAGTAGGTCACTTCAGAACAAACATTGACATACACTTATTAAGTGCCACACTTAATCCAGATAATCCCTAAATAATCACAGATAATCATCATCAGAAGCCGCTAATCCCCAACTCTGACCATTGACTTAAATCTACTTATATCCACCTGTCCGCTCAACAACAACAAGGTACTGGTCAGTCTTGGAATGTCCAGCAATATTAGCATGGTCAAAGTTAAAACCAGTTGTTGTATAAATATCAACATTTATATCTTTTAAAACAGCAGATTGGTCATAAACCGCTTGATTTCATGGGTATTTAACTTATTGTTGTATTATTGAAAAGTATTTCATTCAACATTTTTTTTTTTAGAAATCGAGGATTTGAACCTCATCTCGGATCTTTTGCTTTTTTTTCAATTCAAAATGGATTTCACATGAAAGATTATTTTCTCCAAATATTCTTATTACAGAGATGCACAAAACTTGTGTTCTTCATTTACAACATCGTTAAAGGAATCCTATCAAAATCAAGAACAAAAAAACTCATCTAATTAGAAATGCAAAAATCCCCATGTAGACATCTCCCAGTTGACAAATGATTCAAGAACTTATTTATCATAATTTCTAAAACAAAATTAAAACAAATCATACAAAAACTTCATTTAAGAGATGCTGAAAACCACCATTGATTTCAAATAAAGATAAAATCAAAGGCATTCAAAATATCCAAATATTATCTGAATAAAAACCCATAAATCTTCATAAACTTGGAAGACCTACCTGGGTTTAACTCAGAAGAAACTTGTAGTGGGTCTGATAGGATCAGAAGCGGCTGTTACACTGACGTTTTATCTACGGAATTTATCAGGTGAAACAAGAGGAAACAGAAATACCTGAAGAATCGGTCTTTACCTTCAACATTGGCGCTGAAAACGGTTCTCAGAGACAATGCAATCATGAAGCGCCATTTGTCTCAAGCAAGAAAGAATTCTGATGTGTACCAACTCTGATAATGTTTTCACAATGGTGAACAAGCTCATTCATATCAACAGGTGAAGGGAGATAACTCTGTTTATAAGGCTAACCTCGATCCTAAAACTCATATGCCTCTTGAAATTTGATGACAATGTGTGTGTATAATATACATGTAGGTAATCTATAATATATATAATAAGTATATCAAAGTCTTGTTCTTATGATCAGTGTATTAGAAAAGCTTGAAAAGTAGCCAGCACAAAAACAGTTATTTTGTTAATTTAAACATTGATATATTGGGGTTCAGCACCCCTAGCTATATATCCCCAAAGACCAGAGTCAGGCCTACTCCAAATATGGATCCACACATCCCCAATTACCAATTTTGGGGACAACATGAAATAGACAATTGCAAATTAGATGTATCAATGGAACCATGAAATAATTAGGTACTAAGTATTATATATTTTAGCGAGCAAGAAATCAAGTTTGTTTTTTTTTTAACAAGCAAAGCATGCATGATAATAATTAGTAGTTAGAAAGCAAAATTGTTTAAAAAAAACATAAGTAACGTATTAATAAATTGATAAAATGATAAAATGCAAAAAATGATAAAATGATGAATGCAAATGATTTTACATTCTGAACAGTTTATATTTCCTTGCAAAGTTCCCCCCAATTGACTATGCTTTCGATTTCAAATGAATTTATGAAAGAGTTAAAACAACTTTATTTCATAACTTAAATTTCTTGAAACAAATGCTCATTGCAGACCTGTAGCACCAATTTTAGGACGGGGTTGGGGGGGGGGAAGAGAGATAGAATTTAAAAGACTAAATGATACTAATATATTCTCAATATAAGCACGTCATTAGACTCTCCTTCTGCGTGCACAATGAAATGTACTGAAAGACAGGACCCAGTTTCATACTCACACTAGCCAGAAACACATATAGGTACGTTGGGTAAAAGTTGCAATACTTGTCTACGCGGTATGCTCAAACATCCACTTGCACAATCAGAATTTTAAAAAAATAATGTCTTTCAGGTTGAGAAACACTTTGAAATAGAGATGAAAAAAATAATTTCTCCCTAAAATTTGTTGGGGGGCTAAGCTACGGGCTACGGGCCTGCATTGTAAGAAATTAACTCACAAGCATGACATATGAAAGAAGTTGTTTTGTAACTTACCTGATGAAATTTGTAAGCTTTTGCGTTCTAGATAGAAACGGTGAAAATGTTACAATAGAAACTAAGATGAGTTTAAAAGAAACAAGGGGGAAAGTGATTGACAACTACAGAAATCAACTATCTAAAGAATAACTATAGATGGAAGAGAATACATGATAGTGTGTATAGAATTAATAAAATACTCCATAATCAACACCCAGACACAACACAACAAGTTGTTTCCATGCGCAAAATGAAAGTTCTATTAGAGATATGTGAACAGGAGAAATGGAAACTGCATAGGAGGATAATAAGGCATTTGGACAATCATGCCTTGCATGACACATGGAGTGTCATTGTGTTTCACAACACTTGCATAATGTGTAGTATTATTAGGCTTATTTGTCACACGTCAAGATAACTGTCACTTGTTTCTATGGCAACAAGATTCATGGCAGCCATGGCAGTTTTTAGTTCAAAATAAGAACAAACATGTATTTATATATATCAACACAATTACAGTATTTTGAAAATTATAACATGAAGTATGTTAAGGCCTTAGAATTTCCAAATTAATCTGTTTTTAAATCATCTGATTTGAGAAAAGTACAATCTGTTATGTTTGAAGTGTTTAAAAGAACTTGGAAATTAATACGAGAGGATAAGGTGAGTAAATATAAACTACAGAAGGAACTTGATGATATCTATTTTATTACGTGACGAGGAAACAATATCCCCAAGATGGAGATAAAAATGTCAAATATTAATCAAGTCATGGAATTGCGCAGTTCAAATTATTTTCGACTTTAAACATTTCTGTGTGAAATCAATCTTCTCATATGCAACAAAATATATACAATTATAAGATAAATAGTTGCATTTTAAGGAATTCATATCAAAACTCATTTTGTAGTATATTACCCCAACTTATTTGCAAGATTGCAAATATCAATCAACAAAGGTCAATTTTTAAAATCAACCAATTAGAATCAATAATACACAAAAATCAAGTTACACTTACAGATATATTGCATGTTAGGAGAAAAAGAAGATATTTCAAAATAGCAAAAAGCACATTTTAGTTATAGATGAAAGCTAGTGCATAGTTCCATATTGTTTCATGGTTTTTTACACTTGCTTTATTCACGGACTAATGACTACGTATATGCCTTGTTTCCATGGAATTTAAGACAAGTTGGCATGCTTTAATGTTGAATACAACATAACAGGGAGCATAAAATTAAATGGCGCAGCCCTGAGTGTTTTATGCCCCCTGCTATGTTTTATTCTACGATAAAGCACAAGAAGTCTTCTATTTCTTATATGAGATGCCCTTAAACAGTACTTACTCACTAGTATATAAAAACCTTTGAGATATTATGTTATTTGTATAAACTATATTTTTTCACTAGCATTGGTCAATGAAATTAATACCAGAGCATAAGGTTAGTAAATATAAAATACAGAAGGAACTTGATGATATCTATTATATATATATATAATAAACGTGACGAGGAAACAATATCCCCAAGATGGAGATAAAAATGTCAAATATTAATCAAGTCATGGAATTGAGATATTATGTTATTTGTATAAACTATAATTTTTCACTAGCATTGAACAATCAAAGTGACGTAAAATGTGACGTCATTTGCTAAGCGACGCTCTAACTGACATCCTAAACCACAAGCCTGTTTGATTGACTCATAGAGTACGCTGTCGGTCCCAATGACCGCTTGTGTTTTATTGTTGTGGGTATCTTATATTATGCATTAACCCTTACGTTGCGTATATATATTTTACCATTTTTAGCCCCTGTGGCGGAATTTACAGGCTCGCAGCTCGCAGCAGTAGTTTGAGCTTATTCACTAACGAGCTCTGCTGGCGGAATTTCCAGGCGGCGATTCCGGTACCGTTTTTACGAAATATACCGCATCTACATGGCGAATAAGGACTATATACGGGCGTTCAATACAAATTCAAGTAGCGACACCCGTACACAAATGGCTAATTCACACCCGAAACTTTGAATGAATTTTCTATGTTTTTTCGTTTTTATTCTATTACTTTCGAAAGATTGTCTTTAATTCGGGCCTCGTAACATCATAAATACGAAACGAAAAAAATTCCATTTATATACGGAATTGAAGACAAGATGTCTAGCTTCACAATGATATAAAAATTATTAGAATGCGACCTTTGGTTATAATTCTATAGCTATGTAAAGCTTGTCTTTATTTCCACCTATAAAATCGTCAATACTTACAACATGTATGCGGCATTGCAAACGGTCGTTCATCGCACTTTTCCAAGAAATCATAATCTCGAACCAGTTGACAAATAAGCACATGTCAACCCAAATATGGTTATGTTGTTTGACTTTTCAAATAAACGCTAACCTCGAACCATAACTGATGAAAATATGTTGATTAGTTTGTGTGCCGTTTGGTTTCACATGCCTCTCAGAAAGGTAAAATTGTATCTTTATTTCTGTGAATAAATCTGCGCATTTTATATAGAATAAAAGATTATTCTTTTCGGTTTATTGTGATATAAACATTATGAAAATGCATTCAGTATTTTAGCCGTGATAAATGTTTTAGAAGTTGTGAAAATCGCCGATTGTTTCAAAATTTATGAAGTGTAAACATGACCTTTTTCACGGCGCTTGCTGTGTCTTTATTATTTTTTTGAGATTTTCTAATTTTATATGGGAATGTAGTCCATTGTTTCCCCTTTATTTTGCCGTATTTTTTTTTGAAAACAAACTATTCGCTCACATGATATGAAGTGCGGTAGTAAGGCGAGTTAGCGATTTTTTCCCCCGTCTCGCGAGATGCGAGGCAGATAGCAGTCTCGGGCGAGGCAAACCCGAGGCAATACAAACACGTGGGTGAAAATAGCCTCAAGCGAATTAATGCTTCGGGGGCTAAGCCCGACAAAATTGGCCTTTTGTAAAGCTAATTATCAATGCGTTACGGGTCAACAATGCACACGCAATTTGGTGTGAATTTTACTTGATATTTCGACCGGACATTCACACAGACTTGTTATCGTGGCTATCTGCGAGATGTATGTAAACAAGTTTTCATGTGGCGATATACGGACACACTTCGTCTCGCATTTCGCCTGGGGGGCAAATAGAATTATTACTGACCCGGTAAATGCACTAAGTCCAACGTACGGGTCTCGCCAAGGGTTCTAACATTTTTCTCTATGAGCCTCCCGGATAATTCCGTCGCCCGCATGTTAAGGGTTAAGGGAACTAACCCTCAATTGGTAACATTTTACAGATCATGGTTGACATATGATTAAATTTTGGTGAAGCTAGCATGCATATAGTTTATGAGATAAACTCTCATGGACAGAGGTTTGGGACAGATGGACGGACGGACAGGCGGATGATCAAAATGAACGTTACGTAATACATCCCAGTTTACGCTGTACATATCTGTTTTGTTAAAATTGGATGTTGTACAATTATTCTGAGCGAAAAGTTGTTTCTAAATTAATGTTCATTTTTATTTTACCTATAAGTTAATATGTTGTATGAAGATTATTTGTGGTACTCCCTTGTTAAACTTAGAAAATTGTAATTTTACTAATTCATTATGATGTTGAAGAGCATTTCTGTCTGACATGAGAAAAAGCTCTTTTCTAAACATGAATATAGTTTTCAATATATTTTTAGAAACTTTCATTGTATAAGTAAACCATTCATTCAAGATCTTACAAACAGTTTATTCATCCAAATTCAAGATCCAATTTCTTGTTCAACTAATTGATATACATCTTACCTTGACATAACTTGACCTTTCACCTTCGCACCGTCCATCAATGGAGAGTTTGCAAGCAGCCGACATTCCATTGTGAGCAGACGACATTTCAGTCCGAGCAGACGGCACACCCTCCTTTCAGGCGAGCTGTCCCACAGAGGTGTGACAAGTCCAGGAAACCGTCCCTTCCAAATCACATTGAAAATTTGTCCGTCTTTCGGTGAATGTTGTTCCCAAGAGAGTGGCGTCTGCCTGATTAAATCCTGAAATCAGGACAACATTTGTTAAATCTCACCGACATGCTTATGTTGTCGAGGAGATGCATCAACACTCGTTTGTAGCCTCGGGTGTATGTAGCAGACAAATAAGGAGGAAGGGGGTGGGGGAAGGGGGGTTGGTCCTCCTCAAACTTGTATTTAGACACACAATAGTTTTTTGTTAGGCTCCCCTCTGCATTAGGCCAGGGAGGGAAGAAAAACACTCAACATCACACAAGAAAAACCCTTGTATTGGCTTTCATAATATTTTGTCAAAATTGTGTTATTTGTAGTTATTGTTTATGGGTTAAAGTTTTGTGATTGTGAACAGGACCAAAAGGAAAAAAGGAAAAAAAGAAATTTTAACATATAGAAAAAGAAGAAATTTTGACAATGATATTATGAAAATTATTTTTTTTTAAATATTATTTTGTTTGCTTTTATGACATTTTGTCAAAATTTAGGCACATTTGTTATACTTTGGCTATACTTTAAGGGATAAAATTTGATGATCATGAAATAGGGCGAAAATATTGTTTTATAACCTTTTTATTTCTATCTTAAATCACTATTACCATCTACATATTTCCTGTTTAATATTTGTTGTAATCATATTAATTTGAAATTTACCTTAGTCAAGTCAATAGATGGCTCTAAGGTTTGTACGGAGAACAGTTAAAGAGTGAACATACATAAACATAAACATTTAACATCATGAAAAATCTTCTCGTATTTATTTTCCAAATATTTTGTTGAACAAATTTGCTTATTTAAGACTACCATTTCAAGTTTAAGTGAAAAGTAAAACAAAATCTATTCCAAGATAGAATTTGTATTCAAATACCATGGAAACTGCTATGTGATATTTACATACCTATATCAAAATTTAGTGTTTTGGGGTTAAAAAATTTATTTTTTTTAACAAATAAGACTCATTTTTCGTAAACTAGTATTGAGATAGACAATATTTTGACAAACCTTATCATTGAAACACAGCAATATCAAATTTTAGGTTTCAGTTACAACTACTTCATAAGAAAACTTCACAAATTGCCCCCCAAATATTTTTAAAATCAACGTGTGCCAAACCTAGTTATAAAGAGTCTACTATAGAATTTAAAGGTGTTTAGTTTCCAAATGGTAAACAACTTCAAGGGAGATAATTACCTTTGCAACGTGACCGTTCACGACAGAAAACACCTGTATACTCGTCTGGAAGGCTTTCGTCTATCTCTTCACCTAGGTGTATATTGCTTCTACTACCCTAACTTAAAAACTAAAAATTAACCTCAGAGGCCAAATTTTCAATCTATTGTCTTATTTACAGAATTAGAATTATCAGAGGAAATTAAGAAGAAATTAATAAGCTGTATAAATATGAAGAAAAAAACAAGAATTAATCCATTCCTGTTTCGCTTGATGGCTGTGTAACTTCAATCAGAACTACAGCGTCACATTTTTTAAATTTCATCTACATTGGCGTATCTAGCATTTCAGGCCTTTTGGGCTAAAATGACATTGTCAAACACCAAAATATGACCTGGTTTTAAATCATTTGGCAAACTATAGTAATATTCAAAGGATATATCTTTACCTTACATATATTACACCTGGACGTTTGTATAAAAGTTTTGCATGTAAATTTGATGAATTCCCCAGCTGAATGCTCCTTGCTGGATCTGCCACTATTAACACTTCATCTGTCGATTCGATTACTGTCAAACCATTCTAAGTTGCCAGTTAAACTTTATCATTTCTCATTAACAAAAATATTGCTTGGATTGGCCACAGGCTTCAGAATATTCCATGACCTACATGTTAAAGATAGAGTTCAATTGTTGACAGTCCGCCATCTTGTTTTTTGCATTACATGAAATGAAAAAATGCTGTATTTTTGCTAATTAAAATTTTTAAAAATAAGACAACATATGTATTGATAGAATATTCACAAAGTAACAAATATTTTATCATTAAACAAACCTACAATGTCTTGCTATGGCACAGTTAAACTTTCTATACCCTTGCGTTGATGAATGTCTTCCATTCTTATTGTTTTTATTTTTAAATGAATGGGTGTTTATAAAATTTCAAATTATAAAAATATCACCCTCAGTAATAAATTTCATCTGAATTGTGCAATAAGCATGTATTAATAACATAAAACAGGAATGTCCTCTCGAATTAAGTTTCCACCAAAAATAACCCACAATAGAACCTTCTCTCGGTGGTTATTTACTGGAACTAAATCTAGCCCTATGGAAAAAACGCTGGTTAGGGTTTATGAATTCTGTTTTCAACACAAACCTGTCCAACATCAATGAGATATTAATGTCCTAACAGTTTTGTTCAAACTGGACCAAAGTGACCAATGGTCAATATTGAGTGTGGGTCAGTGTCACGTTTGTCCAACTGGTACCACCACTGACCGGTGATGGACAGTACTTGTGGAATCTGTTTACAAGATGACAGAATGTGAAAGCTTTAAAGTCGGTCATAAAATTCTGCTTTTCTTATCATTTTTACAAACAATAAAGAGATCTGAAAGTAAGACTCAACTATTTTCTATTATTTTTACTTGCAAAAAATTACCACAAGAAAAATTATCAATTGATTTACAACAACTTTGATTCCTAACTTTTCATTGCCGTCGGTATCTTATATAGGCTAATAAACATATCAGCATTTTAGTGAGTGAGTTATTGCTTAACACTGCATTGGCTCTATCGCAGCCATTAGCGGCAAGTATCAGCATTTTATCAATATTGATTAAATAAACATGTTATAAATGTAAGATAATACCAAATGCGTTTTTCCTCATACTAAAATTAAAAGTACTTAGTAATGAGTACCGATAATCTAAATAAATCTAAACTATGGCAATGTTGCAAGTATGTTTCAAAATCTATTTACACTTCATATTCAACATGCAATGCACAGACAAGAATAACCACTGTTTTCAGGCACCCAATAATCAGATTATCATTTGTATCTTACAAAAACATTAATTCAAACATTGGCAAGTCTAACTGAATGTTACAATGAAATTGATATGACAGAGTTGTCAAATGTCATATGTTGAACAATACTATCATCATCAGGTTGGCCCTTGTCTGTTTCACTGTCAACAGGGTTATGGGAAGCTTTTAACAAGCATCCATCATAACAAAGTAATTTCTTGCCTCATCAGCAGAATATTTTAAGTAAAATACATTTTCAGTGATCATAGTGCATAGTTTTATCATTTAATATACAGAGTAGTCTCTTTAAAATAGGAGTGTACATCACAAACACCTCAATTCATTGGTGTTTATTTCCACAAGATCTGAAAGGTCTAGCTTCTGAATGCACTTATCGTTCATCGAGTCAATGTTTACAGACTCGAAGTCAACAGTTTTATTAATTTATCTTCAAAGAATTTGACTTCTAATCTTACTTAAATGCAAACCCTTTTCTTTGATAAGCACAGGTAATCAAGGTTAGTCTCAAACACTTCTCCTTGTGACATCAATCAAACGTTTGTAACATTTTATTTACTCAACTTTCAAAGTAGCAAAGTACACACATACCAAAGTAAGCCTACCTCTTATCTATGTTAAAGGTAACAAAACATATATGCTTATTTACTTATATGAAAATCTCACCTGAGTAACACCTGAATATACAGGTGTTATCTCGTTAGTACACCTGGTCAGGGCAAGGATTTGAGGTACATAAAGAACAGGGATTAACCTTTATCGGGCTGATCAAGGGATAAATCTGGAATATTAAAGCTGAATTCTACTAGTAAACTGCATAGCCTAGTTTTTATGATGGATGTGTATTATTAAGAAACTGTTATATAGTCTAGAACTCTACATTAACAAGTCTCGCTATCTGTATTTCAAGTTCAAAAAAATTAAATTGAAGAAAGATACAATTTCCGGACTAAATTTGAGTCTTACAATAACCCATAACCCGAATATATCTCAAACATTGAAATTAATAATGCCATCGTTACATGACATGTCTCAATCTGAATTAATCAGGTCAACCATTCTTGGGTGGCTAACTTATAGGAAACAGAACTAGTCATAACCAAGGTTAAGAGGTTAATAATAAATTTTGGCCAATGATATAGAGCTAATAATTTAGTTGGGCCTATGATACAGTGCTAATGATAAAGTTGGGCACTTGCATTTGGTTATGATAGTTTAGTTTAGCCAATTATATGTGGCTAATGATATATAGTTAAGCATGTGGTTTTGATAAAGTTTTGCCAGTGATATTTTTGGTGAATATGATACAGTTTGGCTAGTGGTTTGGACAAAGTTTGTTCTTCAATCAACATCCAAACTCCAAACCATTTAAATGCATCATATACCATAAATCAGACACCTGTATATTTAAAACTATAGTCCTCTATTTTTTCCAACATATGTAATCAATGTATATGATTAAACTTCACTTAATCAGCCTTTCTAATATCAACATTACCCATCAATTAAATGAACAATATATGGAGGACACAGTGGCTTGAAGAAATTATGTTTTAAACATTTATTAACATATAAGTTATTGAAATGTTAATTTTATATTTAGGGAGACATTCATCTTTGTTACAAAGGTTGACTTGACAACACAATTATGGTATCTTGAGTTCAACCCCTTTTGAAATCCTCAACACCATGTTTTCAACAGCTCAGATCTTAGTAGCATGGTTTACCTTACATCTAATAGCAGACAAATTGCTAGATTTGAAATTCTATTCTCTCTGTAGTCAGTCACATATTTCAGATCTGAGACTACATTTTAAGAATTCAAGTTATACACATTTGCTGTTGAACAAAACAGGTCCAGTATTAGGATCATAAGACCTGTTCATGCATCGCTTCACAAGTTATTATTTCCCGGAAAAGGGGGGCGTGACATCAAAACATGGCCCCATATGTATGAAAAGAAGATATTCAAAGTATTTCCACTCTCTAAAATGATAAATAATGAGATTACCTTGAATGATACGTCGGTAATGTTTGTCGTTTGTTAACATTACAAACGATCAAAGAAATACAAACTGATTTTCCTTCTAACTTTGATCCAAGGTGGCGTCAGCAAATTCTTTTGAAGTTTTGAAACTTTGTATAACACTTTGAACTAGTTGTAATTCCACAAGCATTGAGTATTATCCGATAACGAACCAAACGAACTGTACAGAATACTTTTTATCAGAGTTGACACGCTCGATACCTTACCTGTTGAAGATAAGATCCAGTCACAACAAAATACAGGTAACCAACCCTTTGAGTTTGAGTTTGAGAAACACCTGCAGTCAGTTAACAGGTGTCGTAGCGTCTATCCATGCAAATTCACAGTTATATTATCAAGTCCTCTCTTTGGTCGGGTATTCAACTATCATGATCATCATATTTCAACAATCATAATCACAGTCAAGTCAAAGGCGTCGAATTAAGCATGGGAATCTCCATGTGAACTAAATTGTGAGGTCAATGTCAAAACGAGGCTGTGACATCGTATAGGTATTCCCAGATTGACATATCCTCCAGTGCACACAAAGAATGCTTATAGGAGTGTCGATTTAAATGATAATAACCCAGTTTTTATCTGTTTCTAGACAAAGCATGTCGCATGCTGAAGACATGGTATTTATACGATGTAATGTACTTGTTCACCTGTTAGTCAATTACATAGCGGTGTAGATGACACCGACACTGACTCTTTTCATAGCGTTTTGAATAGTACGTTATGCACAATGTCATGTACTGCAGTAGGCCTACTCACTTAAAATTAAAAAAGAATATTTCTTTATAAATGTACGGTACTTCGTGTATGATTTTTTTTTCTATTTGGAAATGCGAAAATTATTTGTGAAAGTGTAGTCTACACTATTTAAAATATATCCTTTTTTTAAATTATATTAAATTAAGCAGATTATGTTTTATTTAATGCTTTAGTAATGTTTAGTATTTATTTCAATAATACATTATGGTTTAAGGTTGAAATTTACAACAATTTACTAACATCGATCGTTGACATGTTGAAATATGAAAGTATATGAAACGGTGTTATTTTATAGCATCAAAGTTTGCTTTGTTTTCAAAATTGGGATTTGAAATTTCATTATGAGATCTTCAGATCTAATATGTGAGTAGGGCCTACATATTGCTGTATGATAGATTAACAAACTTTTAAGTATCAAAAGAGAAGAAAATGTTGTTAATTTTGTATTAATTCGAAAATCATTGTTCAGTGGATGAATTTGAGTACATAACGTATAACTGAATTATCATTATAGGAAAATATTGCAAAACCATGTTCTTAAAATAAATAAAAATTACTTAGACTGACGGGTCGAAAAATAGTTTTGATAAAAAGAGTTCACTTGCAATATAAGTGTGTGCGATCACGACTAATTCAATGATATTGTGATGGCTATAAGACGCATGACTGACAGTGAATACAGCAAACTAAAGGTATGAATACACCTACATGAGCATAACTATGGCTCTTATGTGTACATGTATCTGTCACCAGCAATAAATAGGTCTATCGTTAAAACGATTCTTTGACATCATACTTATAATTGACGTTCTATAAATAAAACACATTAACAGTATCTATTTCAACTGAGAAACTGTCGTTGTTTGATCGCCTTTCTGATATTACACGCTCTGATAAGTATGTTGGACAGCATAATTTGTAAGGCTAAAATTAATAAATCTTGACTCCTCCGAAAAAAACAAATGGCAATGTCCATATTAATGTTCGATGCATTAGTGTAAATAGTTTGGTGAGACATTTTTCTTGTCAGTGGGCGATGTTTCTAATATTTTATGTACGCATCTATCAAATTTCAGTTATCTGAAGTTTTTACAATTGTGTTCGAGATTAATTCACCGTATCCTCTTCAGTGTTTAAAGGATTAGGAACAAGTTTTTAACCTATCAGAGAACTACTCCCAACCTTTATATGAACCAATAACAAAGAAAATACAAATTACAGATCACTTGAAACACTTATTATAAATATGATGAAGAATAAACATGACTTAACTTTTTTGTTAGGGATAAACTACTTTGAATGTGGTTCCATAACGATATTTGGAAATAATAAACTATTGTTGCTGGGGTTCATGTTATTTACAGACGTGACACTCGCCTATCCCAATATGCTCTGACGTCAGCGGGATATGTCTATAGGGTTTTATGATCAGCCATAATGTTAATGAATCTCGTTTCCATTTGCTGTCAACACCATGTCGATGTGATGGACCTTGTGGGTTAATTTTGTGCGTTTTCAGATCGGCATGTCATATTAATAGAACAATTGTTTATTGAATGACGTATGTAGTTTAGATTGGCCATAGTTTATTTGATTATTTGTTCGTGGAATATATTGCAGTATATTATTTAAACGGCGTTATTATCCTCGTGTAGTTTTTCTTATTTCAAAAGAATTATAATACTTGTTAAATAATATGCAAATTAACAATTACAAACCCGGTATATCCGAAGAAGAAGTTTTGTTTAGATTCTCAAAAATAAACGTCTGGAAATCATCAGGCCCGGTCTGTTTGAGTGGTGTTATATTGAAAGAATGTTGAGATCAGCTGTCATCGATCTTCTGTAAAATCTATCATTTGAACTCTCTTTGGACACTAATATTATACCCCGATCCTGGAAGTTATCCGAAGTGCTCCTGAATCATGTTAATCCGCATTTAGATCCTTTGTAATTCGCTTTAAACAAAGTGAGGCGAGGCGAGGCGTAGAAGATGCTACTATGTCTCTGTTTATCAACATCTTGAGAAACCTGCTGCCTATATGTCAGAATATTGTTTGTTGATTTCTCCTCAGCCTTTAACACCATTCAGTCTAACATTTTGATTAAGAAATAAATTGATTTAGATATATGTCCCTCTCTGGTTAAATGGATAGCCTCATTCTTGTCTGACAGGTCCCCAATATGTCAAAATGAAAAGTATTTGTTCCCGGACCTTGTCTATTAACACCGGTGCTCCTCAAGGATGTGTATTGTCTCCAATACTTTTTACTCTGTACACTAATGACAATGTAAGTTCTCAAACAAACTGTTCTAGGAACTCGCTATAGATTTTCGAAGGAATAAACCAACAATGGGTCCAGTCATTATTAATGTTGATATTGTTGAAGTAGTTAGTTGTTTCACACATATTTTAGAACTCAAATTGATAATAAGTTGAATTTCTCTGAAAATACTGATCGTATTATAGCAAGTGTCAATCTCGCTTTCATTTCCTCAGGAAGCTCCGATCTTACCACATTGACTCAACTATTTTGGATCTTTTCTATAAAACCTGTGTTCAGTCTATAGTCATGTTCTCTATCTAATGTTGGTTCGGCTCCCTGTCATTAACAAATAGAAACAAATTAAATAAGATAATTAAACAAGGAGAGAAAATTTCTTATCGTATCTTTAAGACATTAGATGATCTTCATGAAGGACAGGCTGAAAATTTAGCTTAAAAAATTATCAGTGACCTTTCACATGTTCTACATGTATGTTTTGAATTGTTACCCTCCGGCCGTCGGTATAATGTCCCGACGTGCAAAACGTTATAAAATGTCTTTTGTACCAAAGTAATGATTGATTGAAAACATATTGTATTCATTTAAGAAATGAATTGGGCACAAGTTGTGAAACTTATAGAAGCCCTCTCCAGGTAATCAACAACTATTTTACAAGGCTAGAATACATAACAAGAAAGTAAGAAATCTAAAAGTGACGAAGTGGGTAAACATGTAATATACATTATTAAGGCAACACACAATTGGAAATGTTATTCTTATAACAAAATGCACTTTGAATATGGTAAATACGTACATTAGTATTAATGTATTATTTGAACCGTTGACTCTTTCCAATGAATTTATGAACATGGTGAAATATGTTTTCATTGACTGTTTGTGGAAGATTTGGGTTTCCATACAGGATTGTATTAATATCAAATTCTGCCTTTAAATTATAAAATCTTTGCTTTAATTCTAAACGAAGATCAGCATGTCTTGGACATCTCAAGAAGAAATGATAAGCATCTTCAACTAAAGCACCACAAATGCAAAATTTACTTTCAGATAAATTGACACGATACAGATCACCGTTTAGGGAACTACAAGAATTTCTTAACTTACTGTGTAATGAATAAGCGTTAATGTTCCCATCTGCATACTCTTTGTTCATGTTATGTATTCCATGTATTTATTATGGAATTAATGTGCATAATTTTGTATTTATGCTCACTTAGACGTGAAACAAATTCCCTAACGGACAATAAATAATTATCTTACCTTATCTTATCTTAATACCGCTTTCATGACGTGATAATATGTTTCAAATTTACCATCGATACAATAGTATCGGGCTCACGAAAATCTCATTTTTTCTCATTGTTTCGATTGATTATGAAGTACAAGTCATTAACAGAATACTAAATTCCCTTCGATATAATAACTTAAAATAATAAACCTATGAATTATTTTTGTATGAAACTTGCTTTCGCTCGCTTGATGCCAGGTCATTCACTCGTTAATATAATGGTTTTACATGACAGGTCCTCTATCGATCGTTTATTCATGGTGAATCATAATATGAATGTGATGGGGACTGTACGAGTGGTTTTATAATGGTATTTACTATTTTGATAATATGCCAAATTTATAAGTTCATAAGTAACTTTATAATGATTGATAAAAGCGTTGCCAAAGGTCATCGATAATGATATCATTTACTAGTTTCAGTGACTTACCAAGACATGTCCATGCAGTGTATTCCGTGGTAGTCAGGTTTCATACGATACTTTGTAACCTTTATGATATACTAACGCCAGAAAATAAGGGAACGCATATAATAACTAGATTTACCAGAAACATTTTATTTCATCGCACAGGTTAATTATTTGGAAATATCAATAATGTGTGTGTCCATCGTTCTTAGCGATGCACTCTCGACACCTTGCAGGCATACTTGCTATCAGGTGGCGAATTGTTGCTCTTGGAATCTGCCGCCATTCCTGTAGTAGAGCTGTTTTCAGTTCGTCAAGATTGGTTGGTGCTGGCTGCCGTGCATACGTTCTCCTGCCAAGGACATCCCACAGATGTTCAATGGGGGATAGATCTGGAGATCTGGCTGGCCAGTCAAGTGTTCTGATGTTTGAAAGGCGGAGAAAGTCAATGGCAACTCTCGCTCTATGTGGACGAGCATTTCGTCCTGTAACTCATAGAGTCTTCCAGCGTTACGTGCAAACGGAACAACGATTGGTTGCAAAATTTCATCAACATAGCGCTGACCAGTTAGGTTACCGTTCACAATCAACAAATCTGTCATCCTGTCATAGGTTATCCCTGCCCATACAATCACGCTGCCACCCCCGAATCTGTCGTGTTCCTGGACAGTAGCTGCAGAGTAGCGTTCGCCACGTCTTCGCCAACACCGCTTTCTGCCATCAGTGGACCGCAAACAGAAGCGAGACTCATCAGTAAACATCATGTGGCGCCATTGTCTTCGATCACGTTGCACATGACCTCTGGCCCACAGCAAACGTTGACGTCTGTGATGCGCTGACAGAATCACTCCTCTGAATTGTCGTCTTGCTCTTAAATGGGCGGCATACAGTCGATTCTTAATTTTTGAGGTGGAAACACGGATCCTTGTCATTGTACGGAACTTCCTGTTGATTTCTGGGGCAGATTTGAATCTGTCACGGAGTGCAATGAGCAGTACTAATCGATCTTGAAGAGCATTTGTTTTCTTTGGTCTTCCTCTACCTGGCCTCAGTTTTACACATCCTGTCTGTCTGTATCGGTTCCACATTCTTGAAATAACATTTTTAGATTTACCGACAGTTCTGGCAACCTCAGAGAGTGATGTCCCTGCCTCTATCATGCCGATGAGTCACCATTGCTCATTATTACTAAGATACTGTCTTGGTGGCATTTCCTCTTCAAATCTCCATTTGGTTTACCGGCTTGGTGTACCGTTTGCAATGTGACAGAATGCACGTTCGACAGCTCATTTTAAAGACCAAAATGCATGTGATGCACGTGCACAAATTATAGTGGTTTTGGTGGGTGCGTTCGAACGTAACGCCCAGCAGATGACCAGTACCCCTATCTTTATTTTGGGTATCAGAAATATGCGTTCCCTTATTTTCTGTCGGTAGTATATATATTAGAATGGTAACAATGCAAATAAGATCATTGATAGAGTTCTAGGGCCAATCATATCATTATTGTGTGGTTCACTTCACATTGCTGAGCGGCTCTCTTGGGGTGCTATATAGTTTACCCCCCTGTATACTTGTGTCTTACCATTCTTGGTGAGATTGCATAGCAAAAACGACCAAAATGGGAGGATCCTCTTGATAGCGTGTTATCAACACAATCTACGAATACGATAAAGTGATGTGATGGCGCATTTCGTTAAGATATTGATAATTTTGAACGTAATTTGATTCAAAACATTTTATTTCAAACAACATAAATGAACATGTTTCAAATGAAAACCTGATGACTGATGTGTTTTTTACGAAAATAATGATATTATATATTTAAGTATTAAATGAATCATAGTATGAAATATCAAATACTTAAATAATGAAAATGGAGTGGATATAGTGAAATTTAATGAAACGGTGTTACAATGAATGTTCTATAGTTAACCAATGACGTAATGATAAGAAACATTTCGAAGATATGCGGTACTTATGATTTTTTTAATAGATCCACCGTGTTATAACACTGTACCATAACAACGCGTCCTGCCGAGATTAAGTAACGTCTTCATTGCTTATGTCTGGTGTATAAAATACTAAACGGGTCCCTGTAATAAGATATTTAAGAACCTCGCGAATGACATTAGTGTAGTGGTTAGCCTTTTACGCCAACGACTCGGTTCGAATCCCGGTGGAGACACCAACACGCTGTGACCTGGGGTCTGTGTTGTGTCTTTGGGCGCAAGGAAATCCACCCACATTGCCCTCAGTCTACCCAGCTGTTGAAATGGGTACCTGAACACGGGACGTACGGATCTATCGTCGCGCGGAGCCTTTACAGTAGCAAATACAATTCTTCAAGGGTAATAATGTTAAAAAAAAATTCGCTGCGAGCATGCTATTTAGGATGGAGATATCACTATACAAATGGACTACTGTGTACTGATATTTGTTTCGTGGAGTTCGTTATGGCTATCAAATCCGGAATTCACTCGTTCAAAATAAACATGCGGAATCCCAGCAGATTTGCCAAACTGTGAGAAACTTGAGCATTTTGGGATTTTGAGCAATTATGTGTAATGGGAAGAGCAAGGAATTATTATGCGCGCAGTTTTTTCCACTATCTAGCTCCTTGAATTTCGCACAAAGACATTATCTACAAATACATATTTTATTGTTTATTCGATATCCGACATTCATAACGCCTATAACGAATAATTTGAATGCTGTTTTGACTAAGAAATTGAATTCATGCTGATTAACTATTATACAGTGTATAAATAAAATTTAAGTTATATATACAACAAATAAATAAACAACTTAAATCAAACATATTTTTTGAGACAATAACACGTAGTTGTGTATATATATATATATATATATATATATATATATATATATATATATATATATATATATAACTTCTACAGCAGCCACACGGTTTTGTTGGGTTGTCTTTTTAGAATGTCACATTCACGTCGAAGCCAGCAGTCAAAGTGAATGTTCCTTGCACTGTAAGACTGTGTGAACTGGATCTAAAACTAGACTTCGAGCAGCACGTGCAACTTTCTTTAAGATAAGACTCAAGAGCAATGAGGAATTGAAGCATTCCGCCAGTAGCAGTCACAGCACTCACATCTCTTTAAAATCAGACCGTAATTAGTTACAATATAATATAATATAACGAAGTGCAACTAATTACGGCCTGATTTTAATGAGACTGCAGTCAAAGTGAATGTTCCTTGCACTGACTTGTACAAAAACTAGACTCCCTGCAGCACATGTAACACGAAAAGCACGTGCGACAACAGCAAATCCTTCTGAAAGTTGTTCCAACGGCGGGAATCACGAGCAACGAGGAACTCAAATATTTACAACCCCAACAGCAGTCAATGTGAATGTTCCTTGCACTGAAGGACTATGTGAACTGAGATTAAAACTAGACTCCGTGCAGCATGTGCAACATTTGCAACACGAAAAGCACGTGCGGCAACAGCAAATCCTTCTGAAGGTCCTTCCAACGGCGGGAATCTTGAGCGCGTAAACCAGAGGGTTGATCAGACTGTTTAGAAATCCCAGACCAGCTGTATAGGTGAGGACAGCCCCTAGATCTACCTGCCGTGCTTCCATGAGGGGTCGGGCCAGGAGAACCAACAGCATATAGGTACCTGGGGGAGAGAAGCAGTGTTTAAATACACGTGTGTATATGATTTCACACTAATATTGTCAATTTGGTTATCAATATCACACAAAAACACATCAAGTTGTCTTCCCAAATGAATAATTAGTTCCACGTTTGGTAATATTAATTATATTTAGTAGAAATAATGTTGAAATTCTCAGTATCAAAGAAAACATGCAATACTCTGTAACAGTTCCTCAAATAGCTCTCTCGAGATTATTTCAATGTTTCAACCGACATGTCACAAACGGAATTTAGCGCAACTTTTTTAAGGGGTCTCTCGAATGGAAGAGTGAATTGTGATTAAAATAATGTGAGGTAGCCTTGGCCAAATGCATGAAATATAGTCAGTGACCAACGTTCCCTACAAACTGATTCAACCTACCCACGGGAGCCCAACACAGAATGTACATCCCAATGATGATTCCAACAGTCTTGGCAAACCTCAAGGTCGACCTCGGTGTCCCGCCAGAGGGCGTTCTGCATAGTTGGGCGTGAATCGCCATTGCATGTTTCCTTGCTAAAAGATAGATTTGTGGGTATAACGTTACTATGACTACCAAGGGAATGACAAAAATTATCACCACTGTCACAAGATAACTCGTAGAAAACACTGTGAAAAATTTACACGTTTGCTTATCTCCCTTTGATTGGTTCCAGCCAATTACCGGAAGTAGTGCCAAGGTCAGGGACAGGATCCAAACGGAAGTATTGAGCAAGGTCACACGCTTTGACGTGAATACACGTTTATGTCTGAATGGATGCTTTATTTTTACGTATCTATCCACAGTGAGCAATGTTATGCTCAACACGGACGCCATGTTGACGCCAATGAGAAGCCCAAACCGGAAGAGACACTCATGGACGTCTTTCCATTCCAGCATGGTGTAGATACTGTTGTAGATGACGATGAGACCAGTGAGAGCATCAGCCATTGCCAAGTTGACGATGAAGGAGTTAGAGACGTCTTCTTGAGTGGACCGTAGAGCGACGAGTACGATGACGTTCAGGACGATCTCTGCTAGTCCCAGGGTGATCAGGATTGGAAGTCCTACCAGGTCCGCCATGGTCACAGGACTTCCGGTGAAAGCTATGAAAGCGTATGAGTTGTTCATTTTCAATGGCTAGGTTTCTTACCATAATATCAACATTTTCACACAGGCCATAATGTTTAGAATGACACGACGTCCTTATCAAATCTCTGTAGAAGCAAATGTTTTATCGTGAAAGGGTTCTTTCAAAAAAGGAAAATTCTCTGTTCGTATGCGATGAGCACAGACGTCTAAAATGATGCAAAATCCTCTTCAATTTTTCAGATTGAGATACACATGTGTTTAATGGAAAATATAGTTTGTGAGAAAAGAAGTGATATATCGTCCTATAGAACTGATGTCGCCTGGACCGATGTTGAGATACCCCACACGATTTCAGGTGACGAAGCTCTCATTGTTGCAACAATCCATACTTTTACTGGATGTTTCTCAAAATATAATGCCGAGTGAGGGTCAGCTTGTACATATTCTGTACACCAATTGTGGTCAATTTGTCCAGCAATGTCCTTCAAGAAGCTCCAAGTTGTCAAACGCTTTAATATAAATATGTTAGTCGTTTGCCCGCACCAGAGCCATACATTTTAACAAAAGGTTTACTGGCCAGTGTTTTCTGGCGATGTTCACAGATGTCCTGAAATGTTAAGCGTTGTCTGGCGATGTTCACAGATGTCCAGTTATGTTTAGAGTTGTCTAGACTCTGGCGATGTTGACAGTTGTCCCGAGATGTTCAGCGTTGTCTGGCGATGTTCACAGATGTCCTGAGATGTTAAGCGGTGTCTTGCGATGTTCACATATGTCCAGTTATGTATTCGTTGTATATGCGTTGTCTAGACTCTGGAGATGGCCAGAGATGTCGAGAGATGCAAAACATTGACATATATGGCGTTCACAATATCGTCCTGATGCGTTCAGTAATGTCCATCGACGTTGAGTAATTCGAGATATCCAATGATTAAGAGAATGCCTAGATGTTCTCTAATATCAATTTACTTCAAGGATAAAGAGATTTCTACCTGCAAGTCAAACGTCCCTAACTTTTTATTTGATTTCTCGGACAGGGTGAGAATCTAGGGTAATGTTGGTCACGTGATCTGCTGGGACCCCCGGGCAGAACAGTCAAACGTGTCCAATTGACATGGTGATTTACTTCTTAAATGCATGTTGTGGAAATCCTTGGTTATCGCCGCTTGCAGGTCACTGGAACGTGAAAAGACAATATTAATAAAATAAAAACTATATCGATGTACGTACATTCTTACATTTTACTTACCCCATAAACATCGAAAAATCATGGAAAATTAATCTGGTGCAGATTATAGAGAGCGGCAGCATTATTCGATTTACGTATATTTTGTGGCAATGATAACATTAGGATGCTATATAATTTTTTTGTGGGGACTTTAATAAGTACATTGTGTATATTGCAGAAAGCATCCCGTGTCTTAGCATGTTGAACCGATGGCTTGAAAGCCATTAACATTAAATCCATACCCTTGCTTTTATCAATAAATATTTAATAGCACCTGTTTGGGATTAAAATGCTTTTTAATATACAGGTAAATCCTTTTCATCCATCCATGTGTGACTCCTATCACATACGAATAATCTACAAATAGCCTATTTTCTTTCAACATTGCTGAAACGTAGCACACTAATTCAGAAAACGAGTTTATTAAGGGACAACATGTACCGTTACTGGTCATGGTTGGTGAATTTTGTCAGTGATTAACTGACCATAGAAAATGACCCCTGTGGTGACCTTTGTAGGGTGAATGACTTTCTGAACCGTATACAATAGTATAGTATTGATATTCAAATAAAATTAGTAGACACTTATGCATGAATGCATAAACACATTACACATTACAATTGATGTAATCTTTCTGATAATTGGCGTTACTCTATACTTAACATATGAACATGTTTCATATTGTATATGCATAGTCTGAAATATATATATATATATATTGGACAAAAATTATAAGGGATATTTGTAAATTATGAAATTTGTAATAAGGATATATATATATTTATCAACTGACTGCAATTTCAATCATACAAAATACAATATCCCTAACTTATTATTTTCCAGTTTATATTGATAAAGTTACTTCCATTCAATTTGGAAATGCAATTTTTAAAAACGCATTTGTCTTGAATCAACCTGGGGTCGTTGCACAAAACAGCTTTAACAGCAAGGTAAACCTAAGTGTCACCCTTCAACGTTGTACTAAGGCTATCTTGTGCTTTGTGTAACGACACCCTGGCTTTCATGTCCTCAACAAGTTGTTTTCCTCAAAATTCGGTTATTTATCTTCTCTGGCTTAAGCAACCCTTCATGCGTCATACTTTGAACATGGGGCTGTAATCACTTTCGCCTGTCAATCAATCGCTTAAAGCTTTTTGTACCAAAGGGATACTGTATGTAGGGGTGTAACGCTCTAGTAACCGTGATGCGGATAAATTCATTATATTAGTACAGGATAAACACGGATTTAAATCGGTGATAAATTGTCAAATGAATAGAATAATATCAATGGATATTTAAAACTGTTATTTTCCGGCGATGACACATTCGTAGAAGTATAAGGTATGGTTTAAACATATTTATTCAAGGAAAAACGGGATTAGCAAACAAGCAGAGAACTGCTTATGTTAATGCTGCTCCCTATCAAGTTTATACAGATGTGACAGTGACGTACACATGGACATAATACAATAAACATATCAATTCGATATACAGATGCATAAAGGAAACGTGATTATTACAATGAAACGTTTGAAGGCTAAGACAATAATACTTGCAAGGTTATGTCATCATATCAGCAAGGCAACGCAGTCAAATAGAAGTAGAGGTTATCTGAATACCGGGAATCTCTTGGATTCTATAATGTAATTTTGTACAGACTTTAATAACTCTAGGTTTACCTGATCAGTTGAGCCCGAATGACCATATAAAATGGAGGATAAATCAAAACCTTTTGTATAGAAATATGCATGTGATCTTATGTGATCGTAATTAGGACAGATGAGGAAGAAATGGAGCGCGTCTTCAGTGTGATGCCCACAAATGCATTCTGGGCTATTAGATATAAACCTTAAAAATCTGTCTCGATTTAGATCGCTGCACCCAAGCCGAAGACGCGAATGAATTATTTGGCAAAATCTTGGCCCATAGAATAAATCGAAGTGAAATTTAATGGTGTTTTCTACTTTAAGTTTACTTTTGAATTCGCCTAAAGTATTGGCGTTTTTTATATCTGAAGGGAGGGAATTCCAAATATTTATGGTGTCTGGGAGAAATGACGTGGAGTAGAGATTTGTCCTACATTTTATGGTTTGTAGGTCAGAATTATTTCTCAAATTATATCCACTTAACGATGAGACATTTTCTGTAACTAGGCTGGATAAGTAATCGGGAACTAGCTTGTTAACCATTTTATAAAAGAGGTATAATTTTTGTCGATGTCTTCTATTTTCTAATGAAGAGATATTTGTCTCTGAATATAATTTCTCGTGACTTGTGCCACGAACGGCTCCGCAAATAGTTCTAATGGCATCTAAGTTTAATTTTTCCAACAGGAGTGCTTGTTCCTTTGTACAATTATCCCATATATGAGAGGAGTAGTCAAATATTGGTAGAATAAAGGATTTATACATTGTTTGCAGTGTTTTCCTGTTTAAGCGGTATTTAAAGCTTCTTAGGCAGTTAATCATTGGACTGACTTTATTGATGATATTTTCGATTTGACTGTGCCACATACAGTCTTTTTGGAGAGTTATTCCCAGATGTCGATGAGAAGGGACTTCGTCTATGTTGGTATTATCCATTGATAGAACTGGTTTAATATTCTGGGTGAGCTTTCTGGTAAATTGAATCGATACCGTTTTGTTTGGGTTGAAATCTACCTGCCATGTTTTAGCCCATTTTGATATTACTGCTAAGTCATTGTTTAGACATTGTGCGGCTACATTTGGATCATCTATAATTACATATAGTGAGGTGTCGTCAGCAAATAACCGTATGTTACTATCAATGTCGTCTACAATATCATTGATATAGACTAAGAAAAGAAGTGGGCCTAAAACGGAACCTTGAGGGACGCCAGCTGTAACGTGCTTTAATTCAGAACTATAACCGTTGATAACAACACGTTGTCTCCTATTTTCAAGATAACTTTCAAACCACAAAAGAAGTTTTCCGGCAATACCATAAGCTTTCAATTTATGAATGATTCCTCTGTGCCATACTTTATCAAAAGCCTTGCTAATGTCACAAAAAACTGCTCTTATTTCTTTTCCTTTATCCAATTCTCTAGCAATGAAGTCATAGAGGAAAGTTAATTGGTTGGATGGCGAGTCTCCGGGGATAAATCCAGACTGAAGGTTTGTCAGTAGATTATTATCTCTAAGATAATTAAAAACGTACTTAAAGACGCATTTTTCAAAAACCTTTCCTAAGCAACTAGTTAGCGCTACAGGTCTGTAGTTATTGCATTCATTAGTATTACCTTTTTTATGTATGGGTATTACTGAAGCGATTTTCCATGCGTCTGGAAATATAGAGACATTGAGTGAAGTATTGAACAGTTCGGTTAATGGATCGGATATTATTTGGGCGGTGAGTTTTAATAGTCTATTACCGATGCCGTCATTTCCCGTTGCTTTTGTTACATCAACCGAGAGTAAAATATCCTTTACTTCGCTAGAACTCAATGTAATGGTGGATAAACTTTGATTTGTTTTAGTATAAAAATTAGGTAGGGGACGGTCAGGATTTTGTACAGACGCCTGAGTACAGAAAAAGTTATTCATTATTGTTGCTATATCTTCGGGACTGTCAAAGACTAAGTTACCATGTTTAATAGGTGGAAATGTCGTATTGGATGTTGATTTCAAGTAGTTTTTAACAAGTCGCCACCAAAGTTTACTACCATACGATTCGTTTATTTTATGGTCAATTTTATCTAAGTATTTTTTTTTGGCTATGCGAACAGCTGATATAACTTGATTTCTAAGCTTACGAAAAGTTGCCCAATCGGACGGTCGATTTCGTCTTTTGGAGATTTTATGCGCTCGGTTTCGCTTTCGTATCAGATATCTTACTTCACCAGTCATCCATAAAGGGTCATTCGGTCTAATGGTAATAGTTTTATTGGGGATGTGCTTATCACATATATCTAGGAAGGATGTTGAGAAACAACTTGCTGATTCATTAACAGTGTTGGGTGACAAAACGTCTTGCCAGTTGACTGAAGATAAGCTTTCAATGAGATTATCCTTGTCGATCATGCTATAGTTATACATCTTTCTTTTGAAAGTTCTATGGTTGGGAATATTTTGCCTAATTATAACAAATATAGGACAATGATCGCTACATATGGGATCAGACACACCTGAACATATCACACTATCTCCATTCGTTACAAACAATAAATCAATCAATGTTCTGGAAGTGGGGGTGATCCGAGTAGGTTCAGTAATGAGCTGTTTCAGTCCGTACATTGCTTTCAAGGTTTCGATTTTAGGATGCTTTTCACTTAGTATATCAATATTGAAATCGCCGGCGATTATGGTTTGCATTTTCAAAGCTAGAGCATTACATATTGATTGATCTATTAACTCCCAATAATCCTCGCTTTTATCTGCGCGGTAAAAAGTTCCGATTAAATATCTATTGTTTTTGCAAATTATTTGTATCCATTTCGCTTCAAGGGTGGGTATCGATAGGTCTACCATATCATTAACGTAGAGGTTGTTTTTGACATATATAGCTACACCCCCTCCTCGGCTTGGGCGATCTTTACGAAACGGCAAATGGAAATTTGGAATAGCGATGTCATTTTGTGCAATACCGCTATGCAGCCATGTTTCGGTCAGACAAATTACATCATAGGAATCAAGTTCAGCTGAAAGTAAATCTACTTTATCTTTAACACTCCTTACATTTAAATGAACAATCTTAAGATTACTATCTTTGCAAGGGCCAGGATTTGTATGGATATCACCACAACATAGTAATAAGATCAAAATGTAAATGTAGATTGGAGTTTTTAGTTTGTATATACAAACGGAAGAATAAAGTATAGATAATGAAATGAAAGTGCAGAAAGCCTTGCTGGAGACATGCAAGTTAAATAACCCAACCGCCCGTCTGTACTGAGCGATATCAACCGGCATCAATCACAAGGGTCAAATAAATGATAAAAAAGGCGGTTGGGTTGGGAATATAGGAGATTGT
Source organism: Gibbula magus (assembly GCA_936450465.1). Lineage (NCBI taxonomy): Eukaryota > Metazoa > Mollusca > Gastropoda > Trochida > Trochidae > Gibbula > Gibbula magus. The sequence continues at coordinate 38,732,091 of OW388291.1, forward strand.
AAAATGTTTCAGCCAACAACAAGTTTCAATGTAAAATTGCATGTAACAAAACACGTGCGGAGATAAAAAGCATGCATCAAAGTAAACTGAATGTTTCCTAGAAATGTAGTATGTGGAAAACATATTTTTGAAAGGAACAAAAACAAAGAATGAAAGGATAAAACAACAGGTAAATGTCATCTATGTAAGTGTAGTGGTTTGGTGGGGTAAAAATCAGAATAGGTGAGAGTAAGCGACCGCGTCTTGAGAGTTGAGATCACGCCGTGCATGAAAGCATGAGACCCGTGCATTGTGTGTTGCTGTTGTGATACAGTGTTGTGTGTTACTCAGCTGTCATGTCGGATACTTTATTGGAATTGTACTGTGTTGGATTTTCATAATATGTGAGTAATAAAGTATAATTTTACATGAGATGAGATGGATTTGAATGTTATTATAAATAGTGTGTAGATTCGCGTTTATGTATATGCGAGAAACTGTAGAAAGGCGAAACATGTGGTTAAATTTAATGTTAGTGGGTTGTGATTATATGTAAATAAACATGTCCTTATGTTGCTTGAAATCTAAATCTTAGGCATTTAAGAGAAATAAAATGAAACAAAAGAAATAAAAATAAAAAATAAAAATAAATGTTTTGTTACTTTTCAGACAAATAGGTGACAAGTTTATGAATGATTGAAAAGATTATAAATAAAGCCTGGAAAGTAAGTCCAAACTGACAAAAACCCCAATGCAACAACAATGCAAACCGTTTGAACTAAAAAAAAAATTAAAAAAAGAAAGAAAAATAATTCACTTCAAACAGCCCTGAAGTAGATAAGTGGTAAAAATAAATAATCATAGTATGCAAAATAACAACAGAAGCATAACATTATTTTTCATTTGATTACAGCAGCTTCAAAACATACACACATTCATTGTTTAGAGATGTGGTTCATATAATCACTCAACACATTAAGAAGAAAATTATGTCACTTATGAAGTTCGAATTTCGTGGTATGTTCATAAATATAGTCGGATCAGCACTTAGAGTTACTCAGTTTCTTGTTGACTCATGTTTATGACAAGTTTTAGCTCAGTGGCTGAAATGACCTCTTTAAAGTGGGTGTTATTGGCCACCTTCCGCACTGACCCATCCTTGAGTTTAATCAAGATCACACCGCGTGTGACCCAGGTGGAATCCACTCTCCTCTTGGTCACTAGCTCACGTGCCTGGCGTGCGATGTCGGCCCTTGTCCTGGTCAGGTCCTCGTTTACAAAGACTTTCGGAGTTGAGGGGGCGCGAGTTACAGTTTTCAATTTCGACCTTGATTTTAGGAACAATCTTTGCGTTGCGTTGCTGACGAACCTCACCAGAATAGGGCGTGGTCTCTCCTGGGGTGTGGTCGGGCGACGGGGTACTCGGTGACTAGCATCGATGTCCTGGGGACTGACGTGAAGACCGATAGATTCAGCAACTTTAATCACCATGTCGTCGGTGTCTTCTCCTTCTACTTCAAGGATACCCGAGATCCTCAGGTTGTTGCGTCGCGAGTACTGGTCACTACGGTCCAGTCGGTCACTGAGGGTCCTAATCTCCTCGCCCTGTTCTTGAACAGCCTTAGTGAGCGTAGAAACCTTCTCTTCTAGGACAGTGTTCTTATCAATTAGGGATTTCATCTCTTCTCTTAACATGGGCCTTATGATTTCAGCTACAGTAGAGCAGATTACAGTTATTACCTCTTTTCGCTGAAGCATAGTTAAAAGTTTATCGTGAAAAACGTCGTCGTTGACGTCATCCATGCTGCTAGAAGAGAAAGAGTCGTCTGAAATGTTACACTGACGCTTTGAGTCGTCTTGATCGGGTGTGGACACGTCCGAACGAATACGTTTTCCCGGGGCCGGCGTTTTGTCCATATCCACACAAAAACCCGAATTTATTAACACTGGGGATATTTGGGTTTTATTAACGACGTAACAGAGTGATGATAGTGCGTTAACCGACTTTAACACAGGCGTGGTGGACTCACTTTGAACTTGGAGAAAGGTCCCGGGTGGATAATCGATGTCGGTGAACAATCCTTTAGAAATCCAAAAAGTCAGCAGTCATCCGTTCTTCAAATCACATATATATATGAATTAGTATGTTTTTACATACATACCAAGCCTTTGCGGTCAAATAAGAAAGGTATTACACTATTACAGGTGAGGTAAGTTGGGTTTAACGCCGCTTTCAAGAGTATTATGGCAGGGAGAAAGCCCGCAACGCCATGTAGCTATGCATTGCGGTGAAACCTGCGAGCATCGGCTGGAACTAGCGAACCATGGGTGGTACTACGCTGAAATTCAGTGTAGTTCTCTACTGCAGACATTGCCTGGCGGGATTCGAGCCCCGGACCTCTTGATCCGAAGCCGAACGCGCTAACCACTGCGCTATCCCGTCCCTCACACTATTACATGAATATTACTTATGACATCGGTTTTGTCACACCATATCGGTTTTCAAGGAAAATATTTTGCCAATAATGAACATAAGTATAGGAAAAATGTTATCCATTTAAGGTTACGTTGTGTGTTGTTTTTCAAACGGTCTAAGACATACGCTTGGTATGACCTATTTCCATTTGAGAAACAAATAAAGACAATAAAATATATAATTTTCAGTCGTTATATATGATTATGGTGAATGTTTATGTTCATGCAGAAAAAACTTTATAATGATATTTAAAAACTTCCGTTCTGTTGTGAGATGTGGTCCCTCTAGTTGAATTGTATAAAATTGAGACAAAATGAAAGATGTCACCCTTATAGTGTCATTGTTACTTCTTCCTTCCTTAGAATAAAAGCTTTACGGTAAAGAACATAGTTTGATTTTGTTTATATATCTTGACCAATGTGGATTACCCATTTAAAGTTGCTGACTGTCCGGACCATAATAGAAACCACTTGGGGAATATCGTATATTTGATATGTTAGTCCTAACGTTAGAGATAATGAACAAAGCAATTCTTGACAAGCTACAAGGTTCTATTTTAATGAGTTTGGCCTTGGGGAAACCGGAAGAGCAATGCGGCGAAACAAAAACAGTCATCAGCTGTGAATTAAGTCGGAAGATAGACAATACGGGTTCACGTCCTTGGTGAGGAAACAATAACATATGGGTTATATCCGATACACCAGGAACCATATCCATTTAAATCACAGTTTCCCTTCGTGAGGTCAGTGTGGCCAAAACCTAAAATTAATCACGTAAACTGTTACTAAGACATTTTGCACAATGAACATTTAGATTTTACTTTTTTCGTCAGTTTTTACCGATCACGGGGGCTTTCTGTTAAAAGAAATCCCGCTAGTCGAAGGATCGGCCTGGGTAGGACCTTTTTCCGACTTATATACCGGAAAACAGTACATCTCATCTTTTGAATCACGTTTTAATAGTCAGACAACGCCCTCCCTGTATATCATACATGTGCACATACAGTATTATATTAATGAATTTTACGATTGCATTCTCTAACTGCAGCTATGCCAATTTTTACACATTCTGGTCAACTCTCCATACTCTCCTTAATAAGTGATTTATTCATGAATTGGCACATGTGAATGATATACACGTACGCAATGTACAATACCTACATGTAAACACAATGTAATGTTGGGAAATAAAAATGGGAAAAAATATTTATGAAATTGGTTATGTGTAATAAGTATTATTATCCCCCGCCACGAAGTGGAAGGGGGATATAGGTTTGGGCTCCGTCCGTCCGTCCGAGATAAAGGTGACCGCTTTTCTCAGAAACCTTTTAAGATAGGGTTAACAAATTTAGTGTGTGACCTGGGGGCATAAATACCTTGATGGAGTTCGAAAATGGGAAGCGTGCAATTATTTTTTCCAGAGTAATTGCCCTTGTTCCGTATTTTTGGACTTTGTTCATGGTATCTTCAAAGGGGACAGCTTTTCTCAGAAACTATTTAAGATAGGATAACCAAATTTGGTGTGTGGACTGAGGGCATAAATACCTTGATGAAGTACGAAAATAAGAAGTGTGTGATTATTTGTTTCTGGAGTTATTGCCCTTGTTCCGTTTTTTCGACTCTGTTCCAGGTATCTTCAAAGGGGATAGCTTTTCTCAGAAACTGTTTAAAATCAAATCAGTTGTCTGGCTTGAGGGTATCAATTGCACTATTATTTGTATCTGGCGGGGGATGTTGATGACTATGTCTTCTTGTTTATCTATAGTCACGTGACCTGCAGTGTTGACAATTGTGTGTTTGGTGTTACACCTTCCTTTCCATAATCAGAGGGAAATAAAACAAATTCTAAGAAAGCTCGTAAATAAATGCGCAAAGGGATGTTGCAACGGATGTTATGATGACGTCAAATCAAATCTTCCTCCATCTATCAAATCGATGATTGGCTATTTGAGACCCTTGAGATCTACGATAGTCGAGTGTACATACTGGTCTAATAACTAATTTAATTAATTTATTTCCGTGTTTATCTGAATTGTCTCCGACAGAAATCATCAATGTCTGTCAAAACCCACACCTGATAAAATATTATTTCCCCGCAGATTGATCGTTATATTGACGTCACAATAAAGTTCTGACTCTTTTTGTTGCGTGTTACCTATAAGAGGAAAATGTATTAATCGTTATATTTAACTCTATACAATATCTGAGGAAAAATACCAAAATTGATAAATACAGTTTTATGCAAAATTGAAAAAAAAATCAATTTAGAACGGAAATTGTCCTGTATCAAGTTGACATTATAAATGTCATATTTTCAAAGATGATGTTTTATTTTCGATGTCTCCTTTATATTCAGCTTTTTAAAAAGTATTAACGTTTCCTCTGCCACATGTATCGAAATCTGTTTTACAATTAATACTTATTTATATGTTTTTTGGAGGTTTTCTTTATGCCCCCGAATCGGAGATTCCGGGGGTATATTGTTTTTCACCTGTCCGTCCGTCCGTCTGTCCGTATGTGTGTTTGTCCACAAAAACTGTAACATTGGCCATAACTTTGGATTGCTCAGAGCTAGGGCTTTCATGCTTGGCATGTGCATACCTTGTGATGAGACCTTTCAGATGAGGTCATCATATTTGACCTTGTGACCTTGACCTTTCCACAATGAACATTTTCAGAAAACTTTAACCTTGGCCATAACTTTTGATTGTTAAGAGTTACGGCTTTCATACTTGGCATGTGCATACCTTGTGATGAGACCTTTCAAATGAGGTCATCATATTTGACCTTGTGACCTTGACCTTGCCGCAGTGGACAATATTTAGAAAACGTTAACCTTGACCATAACTTTGGATTGCTCAGAGCTACGGCTTTCATACTTGGCATGTGCATACCTAAGGATGACACCTTCAGGTGAGGTCATCATATTTGACCTTGTGACCTTGACCTTGACATTGCCGCAGTGGACATCTTCAGTAAACTTTAACCTTGGCCATAACTTTGGATTGCTCAGAGCTAGGGCTTTTATGCTTGGCATGTGCATACCTTGTGATGAGAACTTTCAGATGAGGTCATCATATTTGACCTTGTGACCTTGACCTTTCCACAATGAACATTTTCAGAAAACTTTAACCTTGGCCATAACTTTTGATTGTTAAGAGTTACGGCTTTCATACTTGGCATGTGCATACCTTGTGATGAGACCTTTCAGATGAGGTCATCATATTTGACCTTGTGACCTTGACCTTGCCGCAGTGGACAATATTTAGAAAACGTTAACCTTGACCATAACTTTGGATTGCTCAGAGCTACGGCTTTCATACTTGGCATGTGCATACCAAAGGATGACACCTTCATATTTGACCTTGTGACCTTGACCTTGACATTGCCGCAGTGGACATCTTCAGTAAACTTTAACCTTGGCCATAACTTCAGATTGCTCAGAGCAACGGCTTTCATACTTGGCATGTGCATACCTTGTGATGAGACCTTTCAGATGAGGTCATCATAATTGACCTTGTGACCTTGACCTTTCCGCAGTGGACAATATTCAGAAAACTTTAACCTTGGCCTTAACTTTGGTATATCCGGGGGCATCCGTGTTTAACAAACACATCTTGTTTCTGTATGCTTATTCAATGTTCTAATGGTGTGATATGGAGCAAACTGCCCAATAGAGACGATGGGAACTATTGCTTATCAGAACGAACTTATTATTAAGATCCACTTGCACTATCAGAATTTTCTTCACTTCTTACAAAGTACATACAGGCAGTTGTGTTTATTGCCATTGTCTATTTAGATACGTCAGACACGATACTTGTAACTTACATGCAAACGTTACGTACATCATCCGAATTTTCTGTAAGTGAAAATTATTTTTTCCCTCACGAAGTTATTTGCAACGTCTTTCAGGTTGAAAAACACTTTGAAATAGAGAGCCCAAAAAAAAAAAAAATCCTAAAATTTGTGGGGGGGGGGGGGGGGGGGGGGGGGGGGGGGGGGTTGCTCAGCCCCCCCCCCCCCCCCCCTGTTGCTACGGGCCTGTATGAATCATTTAAACATGCAATAATTTTAAAACGTTTGACTTTTTTTTTCAAGTTGGTAATAGGCCTACTTCTCACAAAACTTATCACGACAGAGTCAATGCCATTCCCTCCCCACGTGTTGAGTTCATTAAGTCAGTTCTTCCTACGTAACCTCTGTTACAAGTCTCCTATTTCCAGCTTCTCGTGGTGAAAGTTTGCTACATGGAAACTTTTGCTATTTCTATCCAATCAAAAATCGACTGACTCCTGTCTCTAAAAGGGACCTTTAGGTTATTGTTAAAGTCACACATGTAAAACGGTATAAATTGTGTCATTTTATTGGGAAGTACTGATTGTTGCTGAAAACTATCAATTTAATGCTACTTCGTTCAGTGCAATGACAACATAAAGGTGAGAGTCGCGTTTTATGATAAAAAACCGGACAGTGGCGCGCGCCAATTGGTGAACTCGTAAAACATAATTCTGAAAACTTGCCTATAACAGAAAAAGAGATATATGTGAGTTGTTTATGTTTAATAGATCATTTAACAACTTACATATATACATGTATCGGACGTGTAATTTCGGTTCCTGCACATATACAAATCTGCTGTTCGATATTCTGGGAATCTAGTAACTGTCATATATTTGCCGAATATTGTGTATCAATATGCAAATTAAATTATTTGAACTTAAATCAGCACATACGTCTTTGCAAATAAAATATTATGAAAAATTCCCAATGGTTCATTAAGAAGCATGTGCGGATCGTACACATGACTTTTTGTGAAGAAACTCTTTTTGAAGTCTTATCAGTGACGGGAACAGAGCGAATGGTCAATATAAACAACGTCGCTGATTGAACAACTATCTTTGATTGGAACCTATCAGGACAACATTTTCTAGCCAAGAACGTGCAACGAGATGCAGCAAGGCTTAAATGTGCAAGTGATGGAGATAGACGCGAGTAACCGATTAGGCAGCAGTTACTACACTATATCTTAAGCATAAATGTTGTACAACTGTATAACATCAAACTCTGAAGTCAAGATAGTCCGGACGTGAATTTCCCGTATCAAGCGCAAACATCATTACATATAATGATGAGGTGGATTTGGGGTCTACGAGTGTATTTCACTTACATTGGGGCGGCTAACACTTCGTCAGCATTGCAAGAAGACTCACAACATCGTGACTATATGTTGACTTGCTAAGAAACTTGCGAGTGTTGGCTGGAACTAGTGTTGGTACTGCACTTCACCTTAATCTTCCTGCACAGACTATTCAGTGAGAATTGCATCTAAATCTTACATTTCGTCTATTGGTGAAAGACCAGGAGACTGTAATAAGGTACTATTGCTCCTTGTTTAATATGCATTTACTTTTAGACACAAACTGAATAAATGTATAGTAGGTAGAAATTAACGCCATTCTAATTTGTAAAGGAGGTCTGTAAGACGAAATGCATTTTACTTTCATTTTTCCAGGTGGGTTAAAAATTAGTAACGTACATATTTTAAAAGGAGTGCTAAGTTTCCTCGGTTCTCAGTTCAGTATAACCGACTGCCTGCCGACTGAGGCCATATAGTCTTGATGAACGATAATTAATTACTCTTCTACTGCATGTTGGGGAACATATTACTGATTTTTATATGGACAATGTACCAAAAACGTAGGCATTTGGAAACTATAATGGCGCTTGTCCTGTTGCGAGTAGACATACCCTGACTACTCATATCTTTACACACCAAAACAGTGGAACACGCATTCAGAACACAATGAAAGAGAATGAAACAGAAATAGAGTTATATTGCTTTATGTCTGCCTGCCTATCTATAAGCTTTTACAACTCTAGTTCAATTCTCAGTAATACGACCTGTAATGTCAAATTTGATTCATTAAGTAATTACTCTTTTTTTTATCCTTAAGCGTTTTAAATTACTGGAATTAATTACATCTATCCGGTCAAGAATATAAAACGATATAGTTTCATAAACAACTTAATAATAGTTTTGATAAAGCAACACGCTAAACTTGTTGATCTTGCAGATGATGTAAATTCAAACATAACATATTACAACTGTTCATCAGATCTGAACGACAAATTTCAATTTTGACGAACACAAAAAAGTCAATTTATCCTTTTTAAGTAAAATACTTTTAAAAATGTGAAGTGCATTATTCATTGGTAAATTACCAGTCATTAATAAGCTAATTCAAAACCAACTTACCCTCGCCTGCTCAGTTTAGATATAGGCGTTTACTTTAATATGAACTTGAAGCCTATAAATAACTCTTCAGTTGGACTGGCGCAGTTACACAATGTTATAATACACTGTATGAGGAAACAAACACTTGAATCAATCGTGTCGTTCGTGTAAGCCCGTGTCTATGCTCCGGTATAGAATATGATATCCATATTGAACCGTTTTCTGACAATTAGGGAAGTAATTGTTCATAATGAAATCATGAAAAGGGGAAAACACGCCTCCGATGTTTTTGGTAGAAAAACTAAACCAGGAGGGAAGGGAAATTCACGTAGACCGATTCCCATTCGATGAATCGGGACATATCTCTTTTTATTATTCAACCAGCAATGCAATATTGGGATTTATCAGTTGAGTAGATAAACTTTCACACTATGTACAGTGACGCTATTTTATAATTTAATTGTTATTATTGGGGATATAAATATCGCCAATGACCAGTAGCCAGAACTACCTTACATTGTAAAAACATATAAGAGCTCATTTGTTATTATTATATAAAAAAAATACGTTTGATTCATAATTAGATATACTTGTTAAAATTGTATATTAAATAAAATACTTAATTATTTATTTTTAATGCCAAATTGATTTTACCGAATGGCTTGGGTAAAGTTATCAACTACACAAATATGTGACACTCGTTGAAATAAACCTGGTTTTTGACAAACTCCATACTTTTAAAATTCCTTTTTATAACATGTTATACTATTTAAACTATACAACATAGGCCTAGTTTTACAATGTTTTTGCTACGTATATGGGTGGCATGCACGAGGAAATACGGTATGTGTAAAAATGTAGACACACGACACAGGCTTTGGGAAAATAAATATGTGTTAAATATATACTATTTAAACTTTTGAGAGACATTTAGAAGTAGAATCAATAGGAAAGCAAGATGTTCATGACAACAGCTTCTATATTGTTTAGATACATGACGTGGTGTGATTTTATTCAGACTGTGAGAAGTCAATCTTAATGAAAAATAAAAAAAACACTATTGTCATTGAAAATTTAATTATAAAATATACTCATAAAAATTAAACATTCAAAGATTTATAACACGAAGGTATTTCGAACATGAATTTTAGATGACAAAGGAGTGGACATATACTCCGAAATATTTACACAATATAGAAGTTTTTATCCAGAAAATCTTGTTTTCATACTATATATAGTATATAAAAGATTCATATTTATGTTCAATTTACAACTAATAATTTGATAATTTTTTCGAAAATCACCCAAATCACTTAAATCCTTCCTGGTATACCATGGACTTGGGAAAAATAAATGTGTGTCAAATATATAGGTCCTTCCTCGCGTACCAAGCCTATAGTTGGCCTAGACGAGGAAAGTCGTCTCTTTTGAGTGATTTTAGGGTTGCATTCTGGTGACATATCAATTTTATAATTATTGAACGTAGATATCAATCTTTTACACCAAACATTTCAAATAGTAGTACACAATTTTCGCACAGGTTCAAGTTTCCGTTAAATTTTCTTTCAACCGTTTTCGCGTGGAGAGGAAACACCTTGTGAGTACGTATCCTGGTAGGTGTGATACTTTGATGCTTTTATTCCTCGGAAGGGGGTCGATATTATTCAGACTGAGAGAAATCAATCTTAAATGAAATATTTAAAAAAACGTATTGTCATTGACCAATTTTATTATCACATAGGTTTATGAACATTAACATTTCAAAGAGGTAACACGAACATATTTCGAACATGATTTTGAGGATATCAGCATCAACACAAAACAAATAACCATCTAAGTGAAAACCTTGCTGAACCCCTGTTACTAAAGCGAAACTTCAAGAATTTAGAATTGATTAACGACAACATGTGTAGAAATGATGATATAACGGCCCGGGTATGTACCACTTCACTCTATCCCGGAATAGTCGATGGTAAGTAGATGACTTGAAATATCCTTGATATTTTCCAGGGGTGATGCACTCGTCTCCTTTCTAACCTGACCTGATATTTAGTTGCAGTCCAGTTAAAACTAGATGTAATGTTTATATATCCCAAATATTAGGGACTTAGGGATTGATTGAGTTAGTTGCCTGCTTACTTGATTGAGAATCATTTCTATTAGACAGTGACTCTATATACAATTAGAGAGTCCCTGAAATAGGGTAGTCTAAATTATTTTCTTGGGAAATATTATGCAAGCGTAAATAAAATCATTGCATTATAAAACAAGGATATGGACTGGTATTTATCGAAAATAACAGATACTACGTGTTTCCAATTACATATAGTAATAACCTTTTTGCGGACTGTCGATATCTATGAAATATTTATCTATTATAGTATTTTGTTCTTGAACAATTCCCATCAGCCACACATATAACAACAACTAGTCTTGACAACACGGTTATCATGAACACTTGATTACCGCTAAAGTTTACTTAATTGTAAATGTAACAATCAACGGGAAAGAGTTAACTTTGCAACATATAAAATATACAGATGCCATTTAAATTAACACCATTAATTCAACTTCCTCGATGTTCCTTGGGGTAAATAAACAATATTCCCCAAAATAGTCCAACCGGCAGTAAACGAAAGAAAAACGTTTCTTAATTTTTGGTAAAACTTTGTTTATAGTTTAGCCAACATTGCAACATCAATGAATGAAGTAGGCATATAACAAACAAACAAACACGCCTTACACAAATAGGTTCTCAATAGGAAGATAATCTAGGCAAATATTTCATCTCCTGAGAACAAATCAAGTTGGCTCTTCTTGAAGTAAACCGGTCGGACGTTTGGTGTTACTGGAATACTTCTAAACCTCGACCTGGCGACATCTTGACGTCTTGGAGTTGGGCTGGGAGTCTGACATGGTGACGATGACATGATCGCGTGACGAGGGGTGATGGAAGGTGTGGTTGAAGGTGTGGTAGGGCGTAGACAACCTCGTGGCGTGGATGGGACTACTTGTTCACCACATGTGTCGACTGGATTCAGCAAGAAAAGAATATCATGGACAGTTGTTTTATTCTGACAACATGATGTTTCTCAATCAATTCATTTTCAGTTACACCCCGGCTAACACAATTTTTCATCACTTACTTGTACATCACTTTGAGCTTATGACCTTTGGATAACGCTCTATTCAAATACTAATTCATTTATTAATTTATATAACAAACTGTTTTGTTGCACCTTTTTCTAAACTTCTAAAAAGTGTTTGATATACTAATATATCAAATACAAATTTTGTCAAATATTAAATGATTAAATAAATGCCCGAACTTGATCAGATTAGCAAAAGTTATACACTGATTTATGAAAGAGTCGACCTAGGTCGCTTCTGGCATCTATTATAGTGTATTTGAAATCTTTGAAACTTTACACAAATCGCTGTGTGGAGCGTTCTTTCTTCCTGTTTCATTGACGAACATGTTTGGGACTGGACTTGCGAACCCCTGGTCAAGGAACACCCTGGCCCTTTGACCAGCTTGCTGTCTTCTTGAAGCAAAGTTGATGATTGGTGTAGTTGGCACGAGAACTTCATGCTGCAAGTCTAAAACCAAGAAGACAAAGGTGGAAGGAATCGTTAGTGGCGTGGATTTGCGGATATCTACTGACATTTAGATATCCAAAGTTAATATGCGTTTTTGGACATGATATAATCAAAATGTACAAAGAACTCGAATTATCTTTAGTGTTGTTAAATATCTCGTATTACTTCTCCCGTTGTGCAAGGCTAAGGGGGATTTCCCCTTTTATCAATCTGAATCTGATTTCGAATTTTAGTCTGAACCCGAATCTGCGTCTGAGTCTGATCAAATGTCTGTGAATCTGAATCTGAGCAAAATTCTGAAATTAAAAATTGACTTGGCACGCATAAATTAGATAGACCTATTGTCCTATTCAAAAGTAAAATCTGCTAATGAAAATGAGTGACTACCTGCAGAAGAGTTGAAGTAAGAGTCTGGAACTTCTGCATCATGTACTGCAGACCTGGTGAAACTTGGAGTAGATGGTACACAGTGGTATAGGACCTGCTCGTACACCACACTCGTCATCTGGGTCAGAATTTACGTAGTTTATTTTGTTTTCTGAGTGTTAGGAAATAGATCAATGTGGTATGCAAGCGAGTTATAAGTTGCGGAGCATGACCAGGGACAAATGGGTTCTTAGTTATTTAAGTTCTCCATCCTTTTTAAAATATTGACACATAACGTCATTTTGGAGTTTTTGAACAAATCAACGTCAAACAATATCACCTCATCTAATCGGTATCCTCAATACGAACCACAATTATAGTTTTAGAACATTTCGGGCTTTCACAATTTTATAGCCTTGCTATGTGACTCCCATATGAGTACAGACTATGTTCACAAAACACCCAGGGACCCAACGTGTTTCCCCTTGCATTTGCCATGGACTTACGTGTTAATAAACTGTCTGTAAAATGGTTTTCATGGAATTTCAAAGAATTAGATGTTTATTAAATTTTAGGTTAATTAACATGCATAAGTCTATGAGAAATCCCAGTGTGGGGAGACACTTTTGTAAATCTGATCCCTTTTTATAGGGGTAATGAAGAACGATAATCCATAATGTAGTGTTGTTCCTGGGTGATCAGCTGAGGGGGCTAACTGTGTTGGGACCATTTGCAGTGATATAAGTAGGCCATCCTACTTCTCAAACAAGGGACACCGGGCCAAAAGGATGGAAAATTTTCCCAGGGGTGGACCCCTCTAGAAACAATTAACAATGACTATGAGGATTTCAGTTAACTTATATTAAATTGTTGAAAGTTTCATTTAAATCCTAAATATAAATATATACTCAATATCTTACTAGAAAATTCAAATAGACGATATTTTAAAAAAAGTATCATTCGGTGAGACCAATGGTCGAAAAAGGTAAAATTCGATTAGACTCTAAGATAAGATAAGATAATTCTTTATTATCCCGAGGGAAATTTACATTACATCTAATACAGTCTCCAGTATAAAATTTAAAAAAAACGCAAAAAAAAACCACAAAAAAAACCCACAAAAAACATACAACAGCCATATAAACAATATTATAAACATTATATACACTTGTGTAAATTGATCATTAAAAATTCATTGCAAAAATTTTCAGGCATAAATGCTATTCAGAACAAATGATTGACGAAATTCGAGGAGAGAATTGAATTCCTTCCATAAAAATGTAGAAAAAGTTAAAGTTTCAAATATCCAGTCATTACATATTTTTACATACCATATTTAAGACTTTTATGAATACAAGTTCATCGTTCTGTAAATGTAAAACAAAATGCTGCAGAGTTTTCTTAGCGGCAAGCATAAAAAGTCGTCTGCGCCCAAAACCAATGAAAAATCGCGTTGCAAAGTTACGAAAATAGTTGGCCAATCAAATTTCATTTCTTTTAGAATCTACGATCATTTCCGTTCAAAACAAACATGGTTGCAAAGCGTCAAGTGAATATGAAGTTGTCACTGTAAACTTTGTATGTTACTTAGACACAATTTCGAAAAACCTTTCTATTGACTGACTTTATCTTTATGATTTTTGCTAATTCATCATGCATATTTTACTGCCAACTTATTCATATGCCATAACAATTCGGCTAAGTTGTCCTTTTTGTAGATATTAATTTGTCAATCAATGATTGACAATGAATTATGAAATTGATAATAGAATCTGAATATTACTATTAGTGAAGGATAATTTGACAAATACGTATACGTTTAGAGATACTAACTTCATTTTTATAGGCCAAATCACTGAGAAATGATAATGTGATATACGTTTTGTCACATGTAATAACTACTTATTATTTATCATAAGGAAAGTAATAATTAGATTAATATTAGGCCTTATCTTTTCATTTACCGAAATGTTAATACTGATTCGAGTGTAGTTAGGCCTATGAACTACATGTACTGCTATACTTGTTGTATAGTAATTTTGATAAAACTGATAAATACGTAAGTATGTATTATGCAGTCCAAGTGTAATCATTCTTTGCATCATGATACATATTTTTTTCAGGATCTGTGTGTCAACTTAATGTGGAAACCAAACTTGGATAGTCTTGCATGATAAGTAAATGCAAGCATGTCAAGCATGAACCACCACTTCCCAACTGTGAAAACATATTCCACAAAGTGGCAGCGATCTTATCGTCTGTATCATGAGAAAGATAAACTATTTGATGCTGCTCAAAATTCTGCAAGTAAGTTGCCAACTCTGCGCATTTGTTCTAAAGATTGAAGGAATGTAACTCATGATACAGAACAGTGAACCAGATCAAGACTACAAAGTTAACAAATTGTCAATTTTAGAAGGGCTGGGATAGCGCAGAGGTTAGCATGCTTCAGAGCAAAAGGTCAGGGGTTTGAATCCCACCAGGGGCCTGGCAACTTTGTATGCTGTGGAGAAATGTTATATATGCAGTATTAAAGGTCTGGGTGCAATGCTACATTGAACTTCAGCGCAGTACCATTCATGCTTCGGTAGTTCCAGCTGATGTTCGCAGGCCACCATGGCATTGTGGACTTTTTCCCTGCAATAATACTAGCAGCCGTGATATAAGTGAAATACTCTTGAAAGTAGCTTTCAAACCCAACTCACCTCACCTCACCTTTAGATTTGAGTTGTGTCAAGAGTTAAAAAGGTCCGTCAGTTCTAAGTTGACTATCATATTGCTTGCTAATTCCAATGAAAATAACTTTAGATAAGTGACCTTTGAACATTCCACATTTGAGGTCTTATGAAAACATAATTTGTATATGTTGACAATTTTCAGCACATTCTATGAAGGATGATAATGCTCAACAAGAGACTGAAAGGTAATCATAAACATTAATAAAATAAAAAAAATAATATTCAAAATATATATTTTCAAAGGTTCAAAACATAAACAAAAACAAAAAATAAAACTTTACTGAGCATTTAGATTGTATTTAGTTTGAAATTTCTATTGTAATTTTATGTCATCAGGCAAGAAGAAGAAAGTTACTTTGGGCAAAGGTTGCTTAATTTTGATAACTTGTTCCAATTCTCTTAAAATGTTTAAATCAACTACTATTCCACTCAAACTAATGTTCATGTCTAATATGATCATCTTGCAGAAGCCGGAAGTCTAAACCTTCCGCAAGTTCAAGATGTAGATTTCCTTCAAAAGGATCCTCAACTGCACAGGTAAAGACAAAACAAGAGAATAATCAAATATGGGTGTGGCAGGGTACTCACATCAAACCTCCTCTCCAGAAACAATTAATGATAGGAAAAAGCTAAAATTTTATTACCGGTATTATTATTATTAAATGGAGGATATGGTTAGGTCTTTCTGAAATACTTCTCTCCACTAAAAAGGGACACATTCAGGTATAATAATAAGAAAATAATAGTTTGTTAACGAATTTAACAAAAACAATTTTTTTATTATTTGGGAAATATGTTTACACCATTTGGAAAGAAAGAGCAGCCTTTTCTTAAAAATCATTGCAGGAATTGTGATACTTTTACAACTGATGTCTCCAAATTTTCAAGTTTTTGTTATACAATTTTGGTGAGAAGAGAGTTTTTCAAGGTCATGGTAAGCGTTTGTGCTTTATCTGGAGGAAATGTGTTTGGCTTTGCCCATGCCCATGGCTTTATTTCCCAAAGATGATAAGCTGAAAAGACTACATAAAAGTAAATAAAGTAATACATTGAGCAATTGATCCATAGCAAAACAACTCACAAGTGACAAATCACCACAAGCAATATTCATTTAGGGAAGGGAAACAAATTTATTGACCCATGGCAAAAACTTTATATCCCTGATTTTGTCAGTATTATGGATATGTTTGATTATGTCTAATCATCGCTCTCTTTTAAAAGAATAGTATTCTAGCATTTTCTTTCTCAGTCTTTACAGATATCTCCAAAAAGGATCTCTCGACCGATGACTGTGACCTCGGTGCCAAACAGACCGTCCACTTCCTCAAATGGCGTATCAGCCACGCCTATTCAGAGACCAGCTACTGTGGCCCACGCCAAGATTCCAACTGGTAGTCCTATGATCACAAAGCCTCTGAGACGTTATGGAGTGCCAACTGTTCTCAAAAACGAGGTCAAAAGACCAAAATCTGCAACGGTAACCTCGTCTTCAGAGACATCGCATAGTCCTCCTAAAACTCTCAGAGTTGAAACTCTGTTGAAGTATCGGCCAGAGCATGCAGAAAAAGGTTTGTAGACATTTGAAATGTTTTGAATTGAATTTTGTCAGTGGTGATATTATTCACCCTAAAACAAGTTAAGCAGTCCTCATTTTTCAAAACGAAGGTGTGATGCATGAGTGAAGTAAAGCCATTATGGCACAAAAACACTTAAATGACTAATTTATTGAAATATATAGAAACATGAAATATTAGGAAATTATTAAGGAAATTGGTATTGTTGTGAATTTTTAACCAAAATTACTGTTGTTCTAATGGTGAATTTAAACATAAATAAAGTTTCAGTTTCAGGTGTCGAGAAAAACAATGTTTTGACCAAGTTGACATTCACTAATTAAAAGATCTTTAATCATGTATAATAAGGAACAAGTGGTATTTTGAAATATCAGCTGTTTTCTCAGCAGTTATTGACATATAAACTTTGAATAAGAGCAGGATAAATGGATATATGGATATAATGGATATAATTTTATTCAGGAAAAGTAAATAATTTGCATTACAGCATACTCGAAGAACGACTCATACATCCATGCGTGGTTGCGGGGCGTGGAGGAAGCGAGGGCGGAGAGTCGAGCCCGTCGAGCCCGGTACAGCCAGGATACCGAGTCCAGCATCGAACTACTCCGAGAGGCGCAAACTGAACATCCTGGTAAGCTTGAATATGAACATGTGAAAATATGCTGTTTTTCTATTCTATTTACAACCTGTTGATAATAATATACCTTTAGGCCAGGCAAAATTAATTGCTTGGTTAACATATTTTTGGGCGGCAAGTGTCTAAAGACAAAAAAGCCAAAAAAAATCTTTAGTAAATGATACGTGTTCAGGTAAACAATACAGACACAGCATTTAAGATGAAAATAATGATTTTGCACCTATTTTTAAAACTTTTTCCTTATACTTATTTATTTAGTTTGTCAGAAAATTCTTTAACACTTTTAATTTGGAGTAAAAGTTTGACAATGTTTTTGTTTAGGAAGGATTCTTAGTATCACCTCCACATAAAAACTCTGCAACTGGAAATTACTGAGGTCTAGTCTGGTCTAGTTTTGAAATCGTTTCTGAAATGGCAATAATGTTTTAACTTAGAGACGTTAGGACAGTTATTGGTGCTGCTGTCTTTCTTTCTGGATGGGGTTTCTGGATTAGGTTTTAATGCAATGATGCATTTCATTGCAATTCATATAAGCAGTTCTCTTTGAGTTTGCGTTAAAAAAACGAAATTTTTAAATATAATTTGGCTAATCTAAAGTTTGTTAGTTTTTAGTATCACTGAATTTCAATAATTCATTTTTTGAAACCATTTCTATTTTCATTCTTCAGCTCTAGCACGAAAAAATTCTGCCAATGAACTATTGAAGGACATGATGAGAGCATTCAAATCTTCCTCTATGGAGAAGAGCTCTGAACTGTCGGCCATCCGAGAACAACCCTCGCTGCCAGAGAAACCTGCTTCACAGACTCCTGTCCAACATGGTTGGTGGTTTGAAGTCTAAATCTTGAGTAAACAGAGATTCTAAAACAAAGTGTGGTTTCAGCATTGAGTGACCTTGAGTGTGTTTTATTCAATCAGTCTCCGCCTTGAACTTGAACCTCAAGATTTAGAATTTGGCTCTTCTGTTGAAAGTTAATTCTCACTGTTCCTTAAACCATTCACACTACATGTACATACAAAGAGAATAAAGAGAGGACGGTTAAGTTGTCTTTTTTTTAAAATGATTAGATGGGTTGTCAGTTAGTTTTCTCTATTATTATTACTAATAATTCAGTGTGCATTGTTAAAATTATCTTGTCAGTCGCAGACACTTTTTAATTTTAATTTTTTTAACCATAAGTAAGAACCCCCCACCCCCCCCCAAATTTCAACATGAAAGTCTTTAATAGTCAAAATGATACTTAAATATTGAATATTTTAGTAATCATAAAGTTTTTAGCTTATAAGGCCTGAAAGGCCAGATGGGCTTATTGCATGGGTCTCCGTCGTTCGGCATCTGTAAACTTTGGATATTTTCAACTTTATCTCCAGAACTGATGAAAAAGATGAATTTTGGAGGGGAGGTACGGTACCTTGCACCTAGGGGATAAATTTTTGTTCTATATTATGTGTCAGGGGATCACCCCTATAACATCTTTAACTATTCCAAGAACCAATTATGGTCATCTTCACACCGTCCCAGGCGTAACGAAAAGATTTCCATATCTTCTCCTTCCGCCCTTGACCTCAACCATTGCATTTTCAGTGCTAAGATTTTAACGTACTGCAGGCTAATTGGATAAGCCATTCAGAAGCCATCTTCTGCACGCATCGGGCCATATATGCACTTTTAGAAAATTCGAAGGGATTTCTGAGACAGGAAGTAACACGACTATTGAGCTATGGTGTAGACCAATCAAATGCGCATTTACAAATCATGCACAGACACGTTGGATGAACGTTTCTTCTTTTAATTTGAATTACCCGTGCCGCTAATTAGGGATAAAACTAAATCACAATGTGTGAATGAAACAAACCACAATTTATTCAAGATCTGATAATAGCTCTCTTGTTTAATTTTCCCATTGAAGTTAAAATCTGTTTTGAAACTTATATTATGCAAATGAGCGTAACATCCGAGATGAAAAATCCCAAAATATTATAAGCAATTTGTGAATCTGTCTGTGCATTACCAACTTTTGGATCGATTGGGTTGGGAATGACCTATTTGATTGGTCAATAGAGGGGATGTAACTCTCTTTGGATGACAGGTGGCGCTGACCCTGATGACCGCTGATCCCTTTGAGTTGTCGCAAGGGTCAGTATGCATTTTCTAAAAGTGCATATATGACCCGATGCGTGCAGAAGATGATCAGAAGACAGTTGTATTGCCTCTGTGACCGTGTCAATCGTCGCTTATTTTGAATTGGTTCCGATTGTAAACGGCGATTTTTTTTGGTTGTATGTTAGCAGATGGTAAGGGACGTAACACATGATTACAATAGGTGTCGCTGATTCGTTTCACCACTTCTGGCTAGGTTGAAGGCAAGGTAAAAAATGGAGAGATCTGGATACATTTTCACCTTGCCGTGGGAGGATGATTATGGTAAAAAGTTCAAATTTTGGGATTTTTTGGGATGGAGAATAAGATTTGTAAATTTCAAACCCTACTCTCCACTATTGCGACCTGGGTGGTACAGTAGGAAGGGGGATTGTTGCATGGTTTTTAGGAGAGCACACAAATTAATTATCAACGCGCTCCAAGAAGGGGATATAGTATTCGGCTGCGTCTGTATGAAATGGAATAACTCAAAAACTATTCACTATTCTATTTTGCATATGGGTTTATCACATTGGGAGTAATGTTCCTACAGAGGTTTATGACCTTGACCTTCATTTCAAGGTCACAACGAGACTTTGTCATTTTACCCTTGTCAGCGGGATATCTCAAGAACCATTCACTGGATTCTCTTCATATCTTACACATAGCTTCTCCAAGGAAAGACAAAGGGCTGATTAGATTTTGGTGACCTTGACATTATTCTCAAGATCACAGTGAAACTTTGTATTTCTCGACATGTTAATGTACGTGTAAAGCCTGTCAGTGGGATATTTCGAGAACCATTCACTGGAATTTCATCATATCTTACACAAAGCACCTCCTAGGGAAAAGGGGGTACCGTTAATTAGATTTTGGTGACCTTGACATTATTCTCAAGATCACAGCGGAACTTTGAATTTTTTGACATGTTAAGCTTGTCAGGGGAATCGCTATCACAAGAACTGTTCATTAGATTCTCATCATTATCTTACACCAGTGGTTCTTTTAGGGAAAATTCAGGGCCCAGTCGATTTTGCTGATCTTGACAATATTTTTCAATTTTAAAATATTGATTTGCGGCGGGGGATCATGTCACCTTAGTGACAACTACTTGTTTTAGCTATTTTACTAACTTGTCATTAATGTATTTTGACAAAAGTTTGTAAAATACATAACTTGAGAAATATTATTTTAGATCTTCAACCTTAGATGATAAATCATGGAAATCTTGATGAGCTTGTTCATGTGAAATAAAAATATATATGTTTGTGTTTGAATATTTTATGATCCTGAATCATAATTGAAAGATAAAAATCCATTTCAAGTTAATTGAATCATCTTGATTTGGATTTGTATATCCTTATACAAATATATTATTGATATCTTCTTTCAGTTGTCAGTGCCCAGTCAAAACAACAAGAGGAGAAAACTAAACCAACACAAGCGAAGAAGTCCAGAATCCCATGTCTAAGTGCCAGCTACAAAAGTTCGAGAACAGCTTCATGCGGTGATTCAGGTATTGTATAAATCGAACCGATTGGCTCACATAGTCGTGCAGACCAATGTCTTAAATAGATGTCACTTAATAGCATATTATCCATACACTATAATATTAATTTAGTCCAGGATAAATAATTTTCGTGAATTCCTGTTTCAAACTAAGCTGATGATGTTATCACTATGGGCTAAGGATACTTTTTATTAAAGGATATTTTTTCAAGTTGGTGAAGGGTCTTAACCTATTTCTTACCCATATGGTGAAACGTAACTTGTTTTATAAATATTTCATGCACCTTTTTTTTTACAGGGATCAAAATTAACCTATTCAAAGAACTAACCTAATGAACAAGTCTAAAGACAATTCAGCAAGCTGCTTGGATGTACAGGATCACATCATCTTTAAATTCTAACTTGCCTTTTAGACTACCAGTCAAACCATTTTCTAGCCCAGCAACTTATTCACTAGTCATTGGCTACCGACAAGTGCTAATGTCGAACACTGTTTTCCATTTCTTTAATTGCTACAGTTGTTGTTTCAATGAACCGGTAAGTTCCTGTGTCATACAACATAATTGTAAATGATTGAAACTGATCTTAATTTGTCTAATTCTTGTCCTTTAATATTCATGTTCATAAAATGACAATTTTATGATGATCGCCACACTGGCTTTTTTCCTTTTTCAGTGAACCAACTTACGACTCCGACTGTGACTCGAAACACCGATAGCAGCAACACCTACACATATAGGTGGACTGCTGCATCTTCTCAGGGTAGGAGAAATACTCTGCAAATATTTTGAGATTTTGACCAAAAATGGTCGAATTTCAATCTTTATCTTGTTTCCGGAGCATAACTCAAAAACTACATGACCTGGAAACTTAAAATTTAGTATGGAGACTGCCAATGTGATGGTGTTTGAATTTGAACATTTGACCAAAAACAGACAAATTGTTTGAGTTTGTTAATAGCATAATTCGAATTCTGTATGATATTGTTACTTCAAATTTGTACGGAGAAGTAACAAGTCTGTGATTTCAACTTTTTTCAGTCCTTTCTGTCTTTGCTAAAATCTTTTGTTAAAGATTACCTAGATTTCAAATGTTTTTTCCAATCCTTTGTGATTTATCTAAAATAATTTGTTCAAGATGACCCAAATTTCAAATGTTCTTCAGTCCTTTTTTGACTTTACTGTCTTTATGTCTTTGCTAAAGTCATTTGCTGACGATGACCCTGATTTCAAATAGTTACTAGTGAAAAAGTACTGACAAAGCTTGCAGGAATGATCTACCTCACTATCCATTTTACTTTCACAGCACTCAAATTTCATGTAATCAATTGCCGCTAATGGCTGCAATACTGCCGAAGCGGCGTTAAGCAATAACTCACTCACTCACTCACTCACTCATGTAATCAAATGGTATTGTAGTGGTTCCAGGGTGAGATTTGATACAAAATGTGTGCTCATATGCCCAAAGATTTTAAAGGAATAGGCATAAATGATTGTAGCAGTATGTAAGATAAATGATTTAAGTACTTACGGTGCAGTCTGTATAGGTGCAACATAATGTAAAGGAAACCAGTATGGCAAACAAAATCTCACCCTGGAGTTACTTGAAATAGCTAAAATTGCTCATTATAAAATTGCCTTTGCGTCACTAAGTTTCTGGTGTGTTATCTGGTGTTATCCTCAATCTGATAGACGGAGCGCATAAACTATAAAATTCCCTTTCAAAATGATAAATGGTTTTTATTCAGTGAGTGTATTATATTAATCATACAGGATTACATTTTAATGTCTGCTCCGTTAAACTTGCCATGTACGGTAAGTATCTAGCGTCAATTTGACAAGAAATTTAACTTATTTGATTCTTACTTTTCCTTGTTTTTTAGAGGCAACAGCATCTCATCAAACTTCAGCGACACTAAAAGAATCACCTACAATCTGCTTGAAGGGCTTGCAGTACAAGAAACTCAACTCGACTACGAGACCAAAAGCTCTTTCATTGGGAAATGTCGAATTCTCGCAATGTCTCTCTCCGATTATAAATGGTATGCTTATGACATAAATTCATTATATTAGACCACTTATTGAGAGAATGGTCTTATTAGTGAACATAGTTGAAATTTAACAAACTTATGAACTGTTTTGCTTGAGCATGTTACAAACTTATGGCTAACTTATAGGTAAAAGAGCTTTGGAAATCTATAGTCTTAAGAGTATCATGCTCTGACTAGTTCATGTTGAAGGTTTATTCATGTACTATTCTACTGTTGGTTCAGAAGCTGAAGAAAGACGTAAATCAGCCGAATCCACACCAGAAGTCAGCAGGAAGAGATTATCTTCTGAAAAAGAAAAGTATGTGAATTATTATCATCATGGGTTTAGAAACTATGTCATAATGGTGATTAACTTGTTTGAGTACCATTTCTCAAGTAATGTTTATAAAGTACAAGATTTTAGTTATTCAACTTCTTTATTTACTGACTTACATCATTAGAATCTGTACAGTTATGTAACACTTAATGAGTTAATGAGTTAAATATCCATAAAAGCATTATCTTTAGTTTTTTGTTATGTTAATGATTGTAGACATTGTTTAATGAATTTAAAATACTTGATCAATGACAATGTCAGTATGACAACATTTCAGTGCAAAGCCTTTTTTCGGGTCATTGTCTCCTTACTCCTTAATTGCAATAAATACTGTATAGCGCTAAGATGTTCCTGCAGTAAGTAAAGCTATGATTTCCAGTGTTGTACCTAGGAAACAGAAGCGAGGCGGACTCAAGTCAGGAGTGCTGGAACCTAAAGCTTCCACGGTTCTCTTCACTCCGCAGACCACCAAGAATATGCTCACTCCTGACGTCTCCTCCATCAGGTTCAATAAAAGTGAGTCTTTTAATTAGAAGATTAAAATGTCATCTTGGCTGATTTCAGTTGCAGATCCAGAAATTTTGAAAGGGGGTTCACTCATTTGTAAAGGGGGCTTGAACTGGGTGTCTATCAAATTTTCATGAAAAAAATTTCAAAAGTGGGTTCAATTCTCTTTAAGTATTATTATACCCCGACCAACGATGAATTTTCATTTATAAAATATGATACCATCCTTTACAAATATTCATGTTTTTCAGGTAATGATAGAAAAGGAGAAATCCAGAAACCTACACCTGAAGTTATAAAGAAATCATTTGATTTTGAAGCAGTGGAGAAAGAAACTAACAATGAAAACAGAACTCCATGTGATAACAAGGTAGGAGTTATTTAATTGCTGATATAAACACAAGGTTGAAGTAGAGGTCATTCTGCTCCTCAGAGTGATTTTAATCTGTTACACTAATTAATACCCGGAGTGTGTAATAAAATGTTTGTAATGGCTAAAAATAACCAGCCAATGAAATGACTTAAAATTGATCTATGTTGGCAGTACTTGGATGAGAAGGCCAATGAGCGATCATCAACTTTCAAATCATGTCATTTCATTGGCTTACAATACACATTCTGTAAATAGCGATGCATAACCAGCTGGTATGCTTTACAAACATTTTGCGTACTACACACTCATGGTTTTAAGTAGTTTGACAAATTACAATACTCTGACGGATCAGGATGTACAGAGGTTAGTGTGGTTGATTTTGAATCGATATGTCAAGGTTTGAATGCAGCTAGATCTGCCTCAACCAACTTTTCCAAAAACGGCAGTTCCAATTATATATGTTACATTGTAATCAGTGATCAACTACACATTGTTGCCAACTACAGCCAATACTTACAAGTCTCACTGCAATGCATAGTGAAGTTAAATGCTTGTAAAAGTTGATTAAACCTTTCATAACTTCGCTTTTCTTCACCTCAAACCAAATGTAAAGATTGTGATAGCTGGAGAATTGATATTGTGCTTGATATCAATAGTAAGCTCATAATCTTTTATCATTGGCTAAGATTTATATGATATGGCTAAAATTTGTTTGCGTACTGTGCCCAGAAAATAAAGCCAAATCACATTTTAGTTGTTGAAGTGTCAAACTGATCTCAAAGTTGCCAAATGATTAGGTTTACAACATGTTAACAAAAGGAATTGTGTGAAATTGGCCATTGGCTAGAAGTTGGCTATCAGGAAATATCCCAGGACTGCTGTAAAATGGTTAAAGCATAATGTTACCAAATCTAGATCGTTTAACTTCGGGTTTCTGAGGTACAATTATTAATATTTGTATTCTTATATAAAAATGATATTTCCTTCATTCACTACCTCTAAACTTATATGCATCTTCTTGTTTGTTTACAAACACACAACAACAATAGCAAGTCTAGAAATAGACAACTTAAACCTGTGAGTCTGCCTACCGCTCACGGAAAGCCCGTGCACACGCACACACAGTCATGTGACCTGCCAATGTATCTCCACTAACTTTTTGTTGTTCGACGTGTCAACACGTTCTCACATCAACAGAGAATTTCCTACCTTTTCGACGAAACCTTTATCCCTTGTGTATCCTGATACCGTGAGATTGTTGTTTCCATTTTCTTTTTTCACTTGAATATGAATTTTGATGCTATTATTCGCCTTTTAGTGGAGCAAATGTCTTCCACATGGCTTTTAAAATGGCGGCTTCTACAGGTCGTTATAGCATCGGGCTTTAATCTTCATTTATTCAATTCAATGCTTATATTCATATTAGTTTTATATTTATGTTTTGTGGTATATTTAACTATATTACAAACGTATTTTATCTCTTGATAGAATTAATTTTCGTTAGTGCGGGATTGGTATCCCCGTTCACTTATCGATTTTTTCTGTATAGTGTTGTGTCACCTCACCTCGCATTGCATAGACGTTGCGTGGTGATTTTAAGGCCGCTTCCTTGCTATATTTTGCTATGCGTATCTGTATAGTTTTGCTTCGCTATTTGTTTAGCTAATTTTCTCTACCTTATGTATTATCAGAAATTATTACTTGATATTTAATTTCTCATACGGTATAGTTTTTTTATGGTATTTATTCATGTTTATTAATAAATATCGTTATCTTTTACTATGGGGGGATAGGTTCAATTTTACCTTTAGGGTAAAGTTTTCCTTTTCTCTGCATTTTCTATGTTATTATGATAAACTATTTTATTTTATCATAATCTTATATACATGCTATATATTTATATATAGTATTTTATACCTGTATATGAAATTTCGGTTTCTTATATTTGTTCATTATGGTTTTTCTGTGTGTTAACGTCTCCTTAACTGTTCACAGAAATCATGAGCTCTTCTAAGAGATGCGAGGGTTGCAACAAGTTCTTGGCTGCAGCTGACCCTCACCTATGCTGTCCTCGTTGTTTTTGGGTAGCCTGTACCTTTGACGGTCCCTGCGATGCGTGCGCCGACCTGAACGAGGTTGAGTTCCAGGCGTATGTTACTTCGAGGGAAAGGAACCTGGCCCGATCGTCTTCGAAGTCCTCGACTATTTCGGTCCCTCAACAGTCCTCTCTGGCCTCGGACCTGGCCAAGTTTAAGTCCATGGCTGCTGAGATGATGCCCCTCATGTCCAAGCTGCTTAGCATCCCAGAGTTTGCGGACAAGGTGGAGAAGACCGGCTCAAGGCTTACCCCGTCACTAGGGAGAGATAATAATAACTCTCACATAACTGGGCGGCGGGGGGGTGAAGAGAAGAATGAAGATGTCATATCTATTCTGGCTCCTTCGGTAGTGGAATCCGCCAAGCAGACTCCGGGATCGAGGGACCCTCGGCTTCACAAGAAAGCCCACCGGATTAGCGGTTCCCGTGCGGCGGATGCGGCCCGTAAAGCAGTCCAGTCGGGAGACGCGGAAGTTGGGGATCCCGGGACCAAACCCATGGGAAAGTCCAAGGCCAAGGATTCCAGGGGGCCCGTCACGGGCCTAGACGGATCCAGGATAAAGCCCATCACGTTGCCGACGTAGGGTGCAGCGGACCCGCCACCGGCCTCCACGACCCCGGCCTCCTCTGCGGACCGTCCCAGGGAATCGGCGGTCCTTAGTAAATCAATTGTGGATTACTACTCTTCCTCTTCCAAGTCGTCCCATTCGGATCAGACCACCCGCGAAAGGAACCATCGCTTAGCCAGGGAGAATGAGCGGCCTAGGGAGACTGCTAGGGAAACTTCCACGGGAACAAAACGGAAATCCACGGGGCCCCCGGACTTGTCCTTTTACGGGACTTCAGCGAATCCTACGGTTAAGAAAGGCAAGAAGGCGGATCCTGTGTACGACTCAGCACTTCCGGGCCTTTCTTGGTACGATAAGTTGTATGAAGTTTACCGGCATTTTCCAGACATTTCCCGCCCTCCGATTCCTAAGGCTCCCATTCAAAACGAAATCAGCAGGGGTTCCCACAAACCTTTTACGGTGAAGGCTAGTTCTGTACCACCACCTGAATCCACGGCCAAGCTGGCGGCCCAACTGTCGGAGCGTGTGGGAACCTTGGGATTCGACAAACAACCTTCAAGGAGTTCTTTTTATCGTTCCTTCCCGTATAAAGTGCATGACGCCCAGTTTGCTAAACCTGAGGAAACCGTGTTAGACAATAATTTCCGGTATCTTATGGGTAAGGGAACGCCATCTGAACAAATTAAAATCGGAGATGCCAGGATAAGAGAGATTGAGTCATCAGTTCACAAGGCCATGCAAACATCTACCTATATACATTGGTTTGCCGCCACTGCTGCCAGGCAACTTCCTGTCATCCCGGTTGATGCGAATCCTGAGGAGTCGACGTCCATCCCTTTCTCTGCATTGTCTACGGCTAACATCCTCTTTGATTCGATGGGGAGTGCGGTTCTGGACCTGGACCGACACCTACTCTGGATCAATGCCCAACTCACTCTCCTCAGAAGGACAGCGTTCATCAAGCAGTTGCCACAGACAACCAATGGCAAGATTAAGGACAAACTTTACTCGGCTCCTCTATTCGGACCTACTCTCTTCGGGGATTCGGTGGCTGAGTCCTTAGCGATTAAGGATAAAGATCTATAGAGAAAGAGGAATGAGGATCTGCACCAGCTCGCCTTGTCAGTTTCTCCGAAAAGATCTCAGTCGCAGTCGCCTTGGAAAAAGCAATCCACCCCTTCCAAGAAAGCCTACGTCAAACAGCAGGCCCAGACCACTCCGAAACGTACTTACGACAGACAAGATAGGACGTTTGACAGGACAACGACGCCCTGCAAGGCTGCTGCCCGGGGCCGAGGCAGAGGGCAACCTCAACGTTTTTGACACCAATGCCCCTCCTCCTCTCCAGTTACCGACCCTCGCCCGTCCCCCATCTATCCCCTTGACTGTAACACCGGGACAGGTCGGGGGTCGCCTGAAACAATTTGCCACCAACTGGTTGATTGTTTCAAACGACCCCTGGGTACTGTCAGTTCTCTCTCAGGGCTATCGACTTCTATTCGACAATCTTCCTCCGACAACCCTCCTTCCACAGGGTCCTCGCTTTCATCTTTCCGGGCCTTCTCTGGTGGCAGCAGAGGACGCCATTCAGAAACTTCTCTCGAAGAAGGCACTGTTGGAACTGGACCCGAAGACTGGGACGAAAGGGTTTTATTCCCCCATCTTCCTGGTGCCCAAGAAGGATACGGACGAACTCAGGATGATTATCGACCTGAAGTTTCTGAACCGGAACTTCCTGCAGAGACCTCCTCACTTCAGGATGGAATCTATAGCAGCGTTGAAACTGGCTCTACGACCAGGAGACTGGATGGTGTCGTTGGATCTCAGGGATGCCTATCTCCACGTTCCGATCCACCCAGTGTCTCAGAAGTACCTTGGATTTGCTCTCAACGGCAGGTTGTTCCAGTTCAGAGTTCTTCCGTTTGGAATCTCCATCGCGCTTTGGCTTTTCACCAGGATCACAGCTCCGGTTCTGAACTTTCTTCACTCCAGTTCGATTAGGATGCACGGCTATCTAGACGATTTTCTCCTCCAAGACCAGTCACAGAAGAATCTGGAGTCCAACAGAGATCTTGCCATTTCTACCTTGGAGCATCTCGGTTTCATTATCCATCCAGTCAAATCCGACTTTGTCCCGTCGCAGAAGGTCAAGTACATCGGGGCCATCTTAGACACGGAGAATTCCAGACTGTTTCCTCCGGAGGACAGAGTAGAGGTAGCACGGAATCTGATCCGAACCATGTCTCAGTCTCCTCAGCCCCTACGGCAGTGGATGTCCCTGTTGGGCAGGCTCACGAGCATGCAGGACTTAACCAACTTAACTTAACCAGGGGGAGGCTGAGACTTCGGCGGTTTCAGTGTTGGATCAACTCCGTGAGATATCTCAATCTCTCAACCGTTTGCTGTCCTCCTCCGGAGATTCTACGATATCTTCTTTGGTGGCATCTGGACCAGAATGTTCTTCTAGGCGTGCAACTGGTTCCCTTTGTACAGGATGTCCATCGCGCTTGAGACGGACGCTTCCAACTTGGGTTGGGGTGCCCACCTTCTCGACCAGACAGTTCGAGGGACTTGGTCTCTGCAAGAGTCCTCTCTTCACATCAATCTGCTAGAGACGTTGGCCATCCTGAAAGCTATTCGGCATTGGCAGGAGCAGATCGCAGGGAAGAGGGTGATGATTGCGTCAGACAACTCCACGGTGGTGTCTTACATCAACAGACAGGGAGGTACAAGATCAATCGACATGCTGGATCTGTGTCTCCAGTTATTTCACTGGATCCATCAGTTCGGTTGCGGGGTCAGGGCAAGACACATTCCAGGCCATCTGAATGTTCTGGCAGACAAGTTGTCCCGACCCAACCAGATCCAGTCCACGGAATGGACTTTACATCCCGAAACGTTCTCCATGGTGGCAGGACTTTGGGAGTCCCCGATGGTGGACCTGTTTGCAACAAGGCTCAACAATCAGCTTCCAATTTACGTCAGTCCAGTACCGGATCCACAGGCCTTTGCAGTGGACGCGATGTCGATCAGCTGGGACTGCCTCGTCGCCTACGCATTTCCTCCACCAGCGCTGGTTCCAGCAGTCTTGGAGAAGGCGAGGCGTCACAGCTGTATCATCATTCTGATTGCTCCAGCATGGCCCAATCGTCCGTGGTATCCGGATCTATTGATGGAAGCAACACATCCAGCTGTAGAGCTACCGGTGTTTCCAACACTGCTAAAACAGGGTTGTGAAGGAGCTTCGTTCTCATGACTTCTGGTTATGGTTAGAGGCAAATTTCTCCTGTGAGTCGCCTGATTCGTATACTGATTCTCTACCCTCCGCCGATCTGTGGGATTCTGCATATAAGTTTAGAGGTAGTGAATGAAGGAAATTTAACAAAATTATAATCATTTTGTATATTTCTGAATGATACCTACCTCTAAACTTATAGTTTGGAGCCCGCCCGGTCCTCCCCACGGAGAGATCATCAGTCTTCGCTTACTTACAACAAGAAGTTAGTGTAGATACATTGGCAGGTCACATGACTGTGTGTGCGTGTGCACGGGCTTTCCGTGAGCGGTAGGCAGACTCACAGGTTTAAGTTGTCTATTTCTAGACTTGCTATTGTTGTTGTGTGTTTGTAAACAAACAAGAAGATGCATATAAGTTTAGAGGTAGGTATCATTCAGAAATATACAAAATGATTATAATTTTGTTAAAATATAAGTTATAACATTCAGTGGAGGGTGACATCGTAATTTATCAGACCCGCGTTAGTGTTTATCCAACGAGCCGTAGGCGATTTGGATAAACACTAACACGGGTCTGATAAATTACGATGTCACCCGAACAAACTGACTGTTATAACATATTTATCTTACCACATGTCTCAAAATGTCATTAAAAAAAACAAAGAAAATTTTTGACAGAAGACAGCTGATCCATCGACAAATTATGACCTTTACACGTGACAAGGAATGATTGACGTGGAGGCATGCTTTATTCATGTTTGACAATGTTTATTTATATTTGTTAATGGTCACATGGACCAATCAGGGATCAACATTCTTACATAAGGTGGGATAAGACTATATATGAAATGACATTTACCTTGCAGAAGATGCCAGTGCCTCGTCCTATAATCACCAGTACACCAGACTCTCAACACAAGTACATCAAGCCCGAACTGCTTCTCCTGGTAATACTCTTAGTCTATGCATTGCCTCAGTACATCTAGAATACCTTTGGCATCAATAGCACCATCCTCGCTCACCCAGGGTGCAATGTTTTGATACTCTACACCGTATCAGCAGTGGGAGTTTTCATCAGGAGAATTTGTTTTCAAATAACCCTCACTTGATTTGTGTGTCAATTGACCCTATGAGCCTCTCACATTATAATGTAAAAATTGTTTTGCAATTCTCTCAATTCAAATCAGGTTGTCGAAGCACTTTCAAATTCCAGTTCCCTATCTAGCTTGCGTTGAATAGGATGAACACTATGATGTCGAGACATGTTAATCCATAATCTCATACCAAATTGATTCATTTTTGCAAGCCAACACTTAAGGGCAGATAATTTGAGTACAAATTTACCCGTTGAAAAGTCCCTGGAGTGAGATATAAAGAGCAGTGTAACATTAAACCGAGGGTAACCAAGAATGCAATTGCAGTTATACACTGCAACATCACCTGTCTTGGTTGTATTTCAAGAAGAACATTATAATTGAAAGAAAATACCTACGTGATGTAGAGGATACAAAACAACCTTCAATTCAATACAATTGTGAACAAGTTTATGATTTGGAATTGAATAAAAGGAACTTTGATACAAAATCATAAAGTAAAAAGGACATTTAAGGGAGTATTCTGGTCCAGTATTCTGTATTTACCCCTGTTTGATTACATGAAATAGCCTATGATGTAATGCAACAAAGGTTTCTGTGAGGTTAGATACCATTTGTTATAACTACTAACACTAAACTTACAACTGCAAATAAACGGATGTCATACGTGCAGCAGTATCTTTAACACTGGCAATAATGAGTTTGAATATAATAATATTTCACTGTCTTATAAAATGCATATCAATACACAAGCAATATAAAGTCTAACTTGAATGATAAGAAGTAGTCGTACAGCATACAGAAAATTGAGACAAAATATTTGCGTCATATGAAAGTTATGGTATTTGTTCTTCAATCTATTTATACCCCCGCTACGACGTAGTTGGGGTATATATAGCGCTCCACGCGTCCGTCCTTCCGAAATTGTTTCCAGAGCATATCTCAAAAACCATTTGACTCGGAAACTTCAAATTTGGTATGGAAGTAACCAATATAGTGCTGTTATGCCTTTTAGGGGTCCCAAGGTCCAAATATTTAATGAAATTTTGACCAAAAATGGTTTAACTCTGTCATTTGTGTCATTTCTGAGGCATAACTAAAAACTATTTAACTTGAAAACTTTACTTTAGATGTTGCCTATATTGTATATTTATTTTACTTATTAATGTATAACAATATCTTGCAATACAGAAAAATATAGCAATATTCCATCCTGTAAATACCTGTTCCGCATTATTATAATATGTAATAAATTACTAGACAATATTTCCTATTTGGCAGGAAGACCTGTCATCTGTTGCTCCACCAAGTGCGTTTGAGGATGAGTTGTTGCCGCTGAGGACGTCCGGGTGTGAAGTCAATAGCGAGGAGATTGTGTGTGCCAGCGATCTGTACCTGGAGGTGGACATTCCACAAGTAGAGGTAGGAATGGTCAGATATTAGTCTCAAAAACTATAAGGAAATGTAGTTTTCTATCATTTGGCTATTATATTGCAGTACAGGATGTCATTTCTCTAATCAGAGCCATTTAGTTCTGCTTTGAAGGATTAAGAACTGATAATGACAATGATTTGAGTGGCGTTTTTTATACAATGGTTTAACTGCAGGGATGCAGATTCAAATTTTTGCCAGTCGGACATTTCATCTTTGACCCAAAAAGACGAACCCGGAAGTAAAAATTTGTTTATGAATAAAGTATGAGAAAGTATTACTATTAGTTGGTTCTTCATTTATTGCATACTATTAAACATAACACGAAAGCAATTAACGATAACTATTAATTTATCATTAACATGCATAAAATGGTTCATAATTTAAAATCAATGTTTACCAACTACGATTTACCGACAGTGCTAGTTTGAGCGAGTTTACACAAGCGAGTTTACAAGCAAACTTGCGTCAAGATAGACGAGAAAATTCAAATAATTTAATTGCACATAGGTCATCAAAAGTTCAAATCATGGACCAAATGATACGTACCTTCTAAATAATCATTTTAAATTCAAAGGAACTCGTTTTCAATGGCGATATAATTTACGTAAACTCGCAACTCGGCAGAGCACGTGGTCCAACTATTGTCCATACGACTATTTCCTATTCAAGATGTAGTTACGAAATTGAACTTATTCTAATAAGATTACTTTTATATTTTATTTGGAGACATATTTCGCAATTATAAATGAATAATTATAAAATAAAAAGAACTAATGTAAACGCAATAGAAATTGGAGTTTTTAAATAAGCATATACCTCTTTATAACGTGTGTCATCATGTAAATGCGATCGCGTGTTCGTAGCGTCATACAAACGGTGTTTGACTACATAACGTCTCGGAAATAATATTGCTAATTATTCGTTTTTGATAGGTTTATTTATTTTGAATTTGTATAATAGCTTTACCATACATCAATATTGATTTATCATATTTTGTTACAATATGTTACCTATGTTTTATGACTGAGATACTATTAAATTTATCGAGATTCAAAGTAGCCAAAATCTTAATCTGTAACAAATTCATGAATCACCGGTACGGTGAAGCCACACGTTCATGCAATGTTTATCTTTGACAAAATTTGTTTACAATGCGATGTTAATGAAATCTTTTTCGTAAATAATGTTTTGAAATGGGTCACATCTTTCAGTCACTAAATGACACTGAAAATATCAATTAAATATAAAACGGTAGGTGTTTTTTCTGCAGACAACTATAATTTACTGAAGATAATGATGATTGAAGTCGTGCCTCGTGCTGTGAAGAATAAATGTGACTTCTTCACTGGATCAACGTATTTCAATTTCATAAACAATTATGACCGACACAAGCAGGGCGGTTTGCCTTTATTTAATGCTTGTAAGTTTAGTTTTCCTTTTATTTTCTGCAATCGGTCAACTGATGTCCGATAGGTCAATTTTCCATTCGGTCAAACTGGATTTACAATCGGACATGTCAGGCAAATAGACCGATTTCTGCATCCCTGTTTAACTGTTATAGTTAACTTTATGTGGAGATATCATATGGTTGGACTCATTTTCTTCCCACAGAGGCTACTCCCTTCAGATATTAAATTGCAACCTCAGTTCTATTACGGCTAAATTCTCGGCTAGAAATAAAGAATCCTGATTAGTTGCATTGGAAAATAGTTGTGCAATCAACATTTGTAAAGGTGACTTTTGTCAATGACATGCTATAATGCTATTTTTGGAAACAAAATGTAGGATTGACATTTTCTTGTTTAATGTTTTCCTCAATTCATGCTTCTCTGTAGGAAGGGAATGGGTTGGACTATGGACGAAGTAGTTCTCAAGTACTGATACACTTTTCAACTTGCGTCAGCTCCACGGCACTCATCTTCCCACCAATAGTTTCCATGGAACTGTTGTCTGTGTTTGTGACACATAGTGTATTGCAATTGGGCACCAGTGATTCATTGACCTGACACATTTAGCCTAGGAGGACATTTCACTAAAATGGTTTTCGACCTACCATGTTTCAAAAGATGGGCGATTGATACTAGGGCTAAGATTGGTTAAACGACTTTTATGAATATTGTTTTCAAGAAACATAAACCCTTTTGTATTTGCTCTATGTGAATGATAAAGGAAGATATTGTAATTGATGTCAAAGCTGTATACCGGTAAGTCTATTTTTGTCCCCCGCCGCCGCGGAGCGGGGGACATAGTATTCAGCTCCGTACATCCGTCCGTCCGTAGGTCTGTCCCGCTTCTTGTTAGCGCAATGTCTAATGAACCGCTCAATCTAGAATCTTCAAACTTGGTACCAGTCTTCATCTGGGGAATACGCAGACCTGAAAAGATTTTGGTGACCTTGACCTCATTTTCAAGGTCACGGCGAGACTTTGACCAGTTTTGAAAATGTTGTTAGCGCGATATCTAATGAACCGCTCAACCTAGAATCTTCAAACTTGGTACCAGTCTTCATCTTGGGAATACACAGACCTGAAAAGTTTTTGGTGACGTTGACCTCATTTTCAAGGTCACGGCGAGACTTTGACCAGTTTTGAAAATGTTGTTAGTGCGATATCTAATGAACCGCTCAACCTAGAGTCTTCAAACTTGGTACCAGTCTTCATCTGGGGAATACACAGACCTGAAAAGTTTTCGGTGACCTTGACCTAATTTTCAAGGTCAGGGCGAGACTTTGACCAGTGTTGAAAATGTTGTTAGCGCCATATCTCATGAACCCTTCAACCTTCAGTTGGGGGGCGGGATAGCGCAGTGGTTAGCGCGTTCGGCTTTGGATCAAGAGGTCCAGGGTTCGAATCCCGCCAGGGGCACGGCAACTTTGTCTGCAGTAGAGAACTGTTCTACACGCAGTAAGGTTTGGGTGCAATGCTACTCTGAATTTCAGTGCAGTACCACCCATGGTTCGCTAGTTCCAGCCGTTGCTCGCAGGTTTCACCGCAATGCATAGCCACATGGCGTTGCGGGCTTTCTCCCTGCACTAATAAAAGCAGCCGTGATATAAGTGAAATACTCTTGAAAGCGGCGTTAAACCCTAACTCACTCACTCACTGTTTCAGTTGGATAATGAAATATTGTATTTTTTATTCATTAGGCTGTTGAAACACCACGAGAGTTGGACAAGAAAGAAAATAAAACCAAACAAGAAAGCCCATTAAATGACACATACACCGTAACTCCTGCAACATCAAGTTCAGAAAGAAGAAAAGAATCTAAAAAACTGTCTTTGCAATTATCAAACGAGGCAAATCAGAAAAACGTTACAAAATCGACTAAAGCCCCTGTCATGTGCCTCACATCAAATAGCTACCCTCGATCAAGCAAATCTCAAGATTCTCTAGACGGTGGCAAAAAACGGTGGCAATATTTCTCAAGACCTTCTCAAAGTTTCAGTTTGCCAATTCGATCAAAGGAGAGGAAAAAAAGTTCCAGAAAGTTTACAATAATTCCACCATGTGCACTCGTAGCTGTTCAGAGAATTTTACCGAAGACCAGAAAGCCTCGCATTCAAATGAATATTGCACCAAAAACTGACGAGTTGATGACAGAAATCAAGAAAGCTCCCCCTGGTTTGTATGAATGTCAATTTGATTTAAGTTAGATGTTAGATGTAACGTATCATGGGTACTCACATCGGACTTTTCTGTGACCTTTGCCCTTTTATGAATTCAATAGGCCAACAAACATATCAAGAAGTAGTTTTGAGCATTAAAATTGCACAATAGTTTGCCCACATTGTAACTGTACAGAAGGACAAATCTGTCCACCTGTATTTTAATTCTTTAAAATTTTGTCATTTACGACTACAAAGAGTTTAGTCATGGGTCTACTAATACACATAAGACCTGTTTGTTTCAGATGACATTATGATGACCTCAAGAAGATTTTCCCTCCAAGTAGAAAGCTGAGCTTTGATGAATCAAGACCAGAAACTATATACCAAATGTGGGAGAATGAACTTCATGAGTCATCTTGTGAACTATTTTACTGCTACAATCATACAAGCATTATCATCAAAAGTATTTTCTTTAAGATTGTTTATAATCTTGTTAGCATGAAATATATTGACAAACTTTGTACTATTTATCAAATGATAATTCAATTCATTGCCTGTATTTTCAAAGCTCTAAGCACTAAAAGAGCTTAAAAAATACAGGTTCATAATTGAGATCATAACCTGGTTTAACCACAGGGTTACATTTCAAGCAATTGTAGCTGACGGTAAATTGTATCCCCATAATATGTTGACATGTGCCAAGATTATGATACAATCGAACAAGTGCTTAGTAAAGTAGCTCCCTGATCCACCAAACATATTTTGGAATCTGAAAACTTCAAGCCATGTTGATTAACCTTACTTTTTCAGATCCTTGAATTGGAAGACATCGGAATACATGATATTTCATTCATGGCATTCCCGAAAAAAAGTAACTACAATTGAAAGAATAATTTTCAAAATCAAATTTATAAGATACATGGACGACACTTTGAAGTTATTATTTTTA
The DNA here is from genome assembly GCA_936450465.1 of Gibbula magus. Classification (NCBI taxonomy): domain Eukaryota; kingdom Metazoa; phylum Mollusca; class Gastropoda; order Trochida; family Trochidae; genus Gibbula; species Gibbula magus. The sequence continues at coordinate 38,769,583 of OW388291.1, forward strand.
AAAAGAGACACAATCTATCATGGTTTGTGAATTTCTGCACTTAAGTGTAGATAGCAACACTATTATTAAGCAGAGGATTTTAAAAACTGAGGTGATTTAAGCTATAGTTTTCAAGTGAACTGGTTTAGAGGCATTCTAGAAGTTTGTATCATCACTGGTTTTATTTGGCTTGGAGTCTTTGAATCTTACAAACTGTGTCTGCAGTATAGAACTAGAAGTAGTTCGGTTTGGATTCCAGCCTATGCTTGCAGGTTTCACATCAGTGCAGCAAGGCATGGTGTTGCAGACTCTCTCCCTTCAACGATACTGTTCATTGTGATCTTAAACATAGAATTATACCATTCAACCCCCGCTCACCTTTTGGTTATTTAAATAAAGATGCTGAGGATCCATAGATTTTGCATCTTTGGTGTGGAAGCTTGCTACTCCGTCTGAAGTACTTTGAACATCTGATTATTATTCAGTTTAATAAAATTTTCTGGTGCTAATAAAATCATACTGTAAGTTAAAAGGAAGTCTGACTTTCATGTTTATTTTAAAATATTTTGTTGACCAAAATATATCTGCCATGTTGTAATGTATATAGTGAAAATATCAACTGAAAATGAAAAGGTTTGATACTTGTAATATTGTTTGAATGTTTATTCATTGTATATATATGACATATTTCATGGTGCAAATATGCTTAGGGTGTATGTGTATATTTATTCTTGAAAATGACATGTAAACACTATAATGACCCCAATGTGATATTTCATTGTAATGTGGCTGCAATCTGTGATAACACTTCACCTTTATTTGTATTTCTTGCACTTTTGATTTTGCTTTATGTTGTTTAAAACGTGTATGAATGTTTGTATTACATATTGCTATTTTGTAAAATCCTAAAAAATGATGTGATTACTAACTATTTCTTCCTTTCAAATTAAATGCAATGGTCGGTATTATTCTCAGGTGTAAAAGCTAGTATGTCAATTAAATTTGTTTTCTTGGTTGGAAATGTGGTAAAAACATTTTTTTAGGGGAATAAAAGTCATCCCCTCTGTGATATTTATACAGTGATGACAGAAGTATTTTCTCACTAATTTGAGAAAACTCAGATCACAAGCAAGCATACTACAAATATTTTATTTTGTATATACAGGTTATTTTCCCTTTGTAAGACTGACAATGATAACCTTTCCATGAAATGTATTTTGGTAAAAGCACTAACATAATTACTAACATGATAAAACCCTTGGGTATTGTATATGAAGATTTCCGAAACAGAAAAACAATAATTTCATCATTTTTAAAACATTAAAAACTATTCAAATAGCAAAATATTGATAATTGGACATTGCATTAAAAACTCTAAAACCATTTGCTGGCTTGATTAAGCCAGTATGTATATAGTTTTAACACTAACACACATTTCAATGCTTTGTAAAAAAAAATGGTATGGGTAAAATCATAAAAAGATAATCACTGTTCCCTTGAGTACAAATGACTATTAAATGTAAATCATTATAAAATGTTTAACATTTACAGAGAGAAATTATTGTATCTTTATAACTTTATTGTATCTATATAATCTGTGATAATGAATTTGTTTGATGTTTTGCTTTAACTGTGATAGTGCTAGAACCCATTTAAACTCTGTGATAACTTGGTATTTAGTTATTTATTTACATCTAAAGAAATTAAATATATTTAAACTGCTGAGTGTGTTTGTTTTTCCTTAGACAACTCCGGTGACATCAGACCTGTTTGATATCCCCTACCGCGCATTCAGTGCGAAACAGGGGATATACGAGTAGTATATTCAGATCAGTAGCATACATAGATACATACGAAATAGATTATCTCAAGGAGTATTGCCTGTTTTTTTATATTTCACAAATAGGTTCACCATAGTGAGCACTAGCGGATACAGGGGGGGGGGGGGGGGGGGGGTCCAGGGGGTCTGGACCCCCCCCCCCCCCCCTTTTCAAATCCATGTATAAGTTGACTGTTGGGATTTGGGTCCTGACCCCCCCCACTGAGTGGAAAAAAATTATTTTGGGATCCCCCTTTCAAAAATCCTGGATCCGCCCTTGGTGAGAGTAATGTTCCAATTATTTTTGTGACCTTGACCTTCATTCTAGGTCACAATGAGACTTTGCCAATCTCAAGAACTTTTTAAATATCTTGCACATAGCTTCTCCTAGGGAATACAAAGGGCTGATTAGATTTTGGTGACCTTGATATTACTCTCAAGGTCACTGAGGAACTTTGAATTATCAGCATGTCAGTTTGAAAAACTTTAACC